>OX030948.1:186564515-186882015 GCA_943735915.1 Pherbina coryleti | reverse complement strand
AAAAATAAAATCAGGCAGCATCTGATCAGTCAGTTGCTCGATCGACAGCTAATTTGCATGATTTGTTTATTAAACGTATAAAATCTGTGACAATAAAATATTATTTCAACAGCAATTTTTTTATTTTTTTTTCTTATTTTTGTATTCTATAAAAGACAAGATTTTCTTGAGGTGATATTTTGTTTTGTTTGTATTGTTAGTGTTTTTTTTTACGTTCATTCTATGGATCATTGTATGTCGTGATCATCTTGTTGAGATCGTGTAATTAGCATAAATTATATTCTTTGTACCTACGCGCTTATTTGCTATTGTTGTTGCTATTGTTATGATTATTTGTTTTTGTTTTTTTTTTTTTGTATTTCTAGTTATTACTGTGCTAATCGCTAATGAGTTTTGACAGTTTGCCAACACAATGCTTCAGATATAAAATACACAAGATACAACCGCCCAACACTACTGGCTGTCAGTTAGTTAATAAATAATTCATTGTGTTGGTGTCATTTGAACGTTAGATACATTATCTAGATATACACATATTTGTGTGTTTTTTTTTTTTTTTTTTCTTTTAAGTATCTAATTTATTTCTGACATTTGCATTAGTTAGAAAACACTTAAATTAACAAACCATTTATAATAAATGTCAACAATTTGCATCTAGATAATAATGAATATTATTTGTTCATTTGAATTTGCCTGGCAAAATACAAAAGCTTTTTTTAAGTCTATGCAAATTAACATCCGCATTAGCGGTTAATCTGTTTGAATTTTTTTTTTTTCCAACCGTAACTCAGGCATAATCGCCATTGTTTTAGAATTTTTTTTTTTCTGTTGTTAAGCGATTATGTTTAAAAAAAATTTATTTATCACTTTAAAGTTGGCATAATTTAGAAACCGTACAGTTAAGTGCTTTAAATTTAGTCATTCATAGTTTACAAATATTTTATTTAACATACAAATGTGCCATGATGAATGAACTGGAATTAACAACCTCTAAATGACAATAAAATTCTTAAAGATTTTAATAATAAATATCAAAAAGTTCCGTTCAATGCATTTGGATATTTTGAAAGCTTATTTTAAGCTTGAATAAAATAACAATTTAAAATAAGAGAAAAAAAATTGTTTAAATCATTCATAAAAAACACTCTATAGACTCCAAAAAGGTATACACAGTCGTAATCAGGTCGTATAAGACAACATCCAAAAGGGCCATTTGGTATAGGTCCTAAAATCTAAGGCATCCCGAATTAAGGATTAGGATGTCTTTTACGGTAGGTTTGTGCTTTGACCTCATCAAAAAAACCAAAAAATTTGAGGGCCATGACAACACGGAGGGGCGCAGGGCAATATGAATATGCTACAAAAATGAAAAGCGTTGCATGACATTATTACTAGGTGACTATAACTATAGGCGCCACTGTTTATTTTACGTAACGACAATAAAGATCGATCTTTCATCTACATGATGAAAATACACAAAGAATTTATGGCCTTATGAGGATTGTAACGTAGATGTACCAACATTACATAGAAAACAAAGAGCAGACAAAAAGAGCAAATACAAAGCAAAAGCAAAAACAAAAACAAAAGCAAAAGCATTAGCATAAGCATAACCATAAGCATAAACAAAATCAAAAGCAAAAGCAAAAGCAAAAGCAAAAGCAAAAGCATAAGCATAAGCATAAGCATAAGCACAAGCAAAATCAAAAGCAAAATCAAAAGCATAAACATAAGCATAAGCATAAACAAAATCAAAAGCAAAAGCAAAAGCAAAAGCAAAACCAAAAGCAAAACCAAAAGCAAAATCAAAAGCAAGAGCAAAAGAAAAATCAAAAGCAGAAGCAAAAAACGGTAAAAACAAAATATAAGAAAATGCATTTTCCATTTCAATACAAATAAAAATAAATTTAAAAATAAAACTAAAACAAAAAGCAAGAGCGACAGCAAAAGCAAAAAACTTAAGTCAAAATTTTAAAAATTTAATTCTTTATTTTAATAAAAATAGTTAAAAATAAAATTACGACAAAATTTAAAAGAAAAAGCAGAAATAAAAATAAAAGCAAAAGCAGAAGTAGAAGCAAAACCAAAAGCAAAAGCCAACAAAAAATAAAATAAAGTTAAAAAACTTTCCATTTGAATAAAAAAAAAATGAATTTAAAAATAAAATAAAGACAAAATGCAAAAGCAACAGCAAAAGCAAAAAAAAAATACAATAAAAATTTTAAAAAAATAAGTTTTTCATTTAAATAAAAATGAAGTTAAAAATAACACTAAGACAAAAAGCAAGAGCAAAAGCAAAAACAAAAGCAAAAGTAAAACCAATTGCAATACCAATACTAATATCAAAAGCAAAAGCAACAGCAAAATCAAAACCAAAAGCAAAAGCACAACCAAAAGCAAAAGCCAAAAAAAATAAAATAAAGTTAAAAAACTTTTCATTTTAAAAATTTAAAAATTTTAAAAATTTAATTCTTTATTTTAATAAAAATAGTTAAAAATAAAATTACGACAAAATTTAAAAGAAAAAGCAGAAATAAAAATAAAAGCAAAAGCAGAAGTAGAAGCAAAACCAAAAGCAAAAGCCAACAAAAAATAAAATAAAGTTAAAAAACTTTTCATTTGAATAAAAATAAAAATAAATTTAAAACTAAAATAAAGACCAAATGCAAAAGCAACAGCAAAAGCAAAAAAAAATTACAAAAAAAATTTAAAAAAGAATAAGTTTTTCATAACCCTCTAATGCATGATTTTTGCGTGCAAAACGCTCACTTTTACAAATTCAACTGACAATAATTACAAAATGCACTAAACTGGAAAAAATTTCCGCTACAATAAATGTTACCCGAAGTGGATAGAACCGATATATAATCTATAATTTGTTTTCTGAATTTGGAAAAAAAGGTTTTCAGTTCTAAATTTGAATACAAACGTAAGTGTGCGTAAAGGCATTGTTATGCAGTAGAGTAGAGAGGTTAAAAATAACATTAAGACAAAAAGCAAGAGCAAAAGTAAAAACAAAAGCAAAAGCAAAAGCAAAAACAAACACAAAAGCAAACACAAAAGCAAAATTAAATCAAAAGCAAAAGCAAAATCAAAAGCTAAGGCGAAATCAAAAGCAAAAACAAATGCAAGGAAATAAAAAATTAAAATAAAGATTAAAAAAAATAAGTTTTTCAAAATAAATTTAATAAAATCAAGACAAAAAGCAAAAGCAAAAGCAAAAAACCAATTACAACAAAAATTTAAAAAATAAATAAGTTTTTCATTTTAATAAAAATAAAGTTAAAAATAAAATTAAGACAAAAAGCAAGAGCAAAAGCATAAGTAAAAGCAAAACCAAACGCAAAAGCAAAAGCAAAAGCAAAAACAAAAGCAAGAACAAAAATTGAAATAAAATTTTTTAAAGAAAATAGTTGCATCGTTGGTCAGACGAGAGAAGCGAAGCAGTTTCATAAATTTGATAATTAAATGGTTTTTTTCTTTGCTGCTTTTGTTGTTTAAATAGCCAATACACAATCCTTTTAATAGATATTTTACGATATGAAGGATAGCTAATACACAATCCTTTTAATATATATTTTACGACATGAAGGATAGCCAATACACAACCCTTTTTACATACTATTGTGATCTGATGCAACATAGCTTAAGTTAATAAATACATAGTATTATAGCCGCGTTCTTTTGTAAGCGAGTGACAAAATAACGCTGTAACTCGGTTAAAATTAGCTTTTAGTTGCTTAACAACACTGGCAACAATTGTCAAAAAACTCATGATTAGTTTTTTGAAATAAACATGCGAAAATGACCATAAACAGCATTATTCATAAACACATTTTAGAGGCAGCGTAACTTTAAACTGGCCTTAAACAACAAAACGTTATTCATAAACATTTTTCGCAATTGTTTAAGAGCTGCGTAACTTTAACGCCGAAATTGGGGTTTAAAGGCTGCGTAAATATAACCATGATCTTTGTCTTTTCGTTTAATATCAAAGACATGCTCCATATGCGCCCTCTGCAGCAGTTTTTTATGCGGCGGCCATTGCAAATCCATAGGAATTCTTAATTTTTCTAGAGATTTTCTTTAGTTCAGACACAAACCTTACAAACATGAGCAAGGAATGAAAAAATGTTTATTTTTTCATGAAATTTCCTAAGGATTTTTCAGAGCTCATTCACAATAGAGCAGTTTTCTTGCTTTTCAACACTGCATATCAAGTCGGATATTAGCTTACCGAGTTGGAACGAACTCGTATAAATAGCCGAGTTTGTGTTGTTGTTTTGCATGTATTTAGTTATCCTACCTAGTGTTCTTTTGTAAGTCGGTAGCAAAAGAATGGGGCTAATGTAAATGATTTCCCATTTTATATAATAATAATTTAATTCTAAGAAAAAGTTGACGGAAAAAAGTATCGTTTTTGAGATTTCAGACAAGCAAATAACAAAACGAGGAATGAAAAGCTTCGTTTTCAATAAGTTTTCAATTTTCTAAAAATAAAAATAAATTTGAAAGTAACAAAATTAAGATTCATGTTGACACATCTAACGGATGTTTCAATAAGATATGCAGGATTTGTTTTTGAATAAATATTAACGACGAAATCCAATATTTTAAAGGTTTAGCTTGCAGATCTTCATAATTTTTTCAAAATTTTCCATAGCTCTTTCGTATAATTGCGGCTCTATTTCGGCGTTGATGACTTCAGTGTTCGCATCGAGAGTTAAAATTGTTGTAGAACGTAGACCTTACATTTAGCATTACTCCGAAGGACGGAGTTTCATGATCTTGGTGGCCATTTTTTTGTCTCCAAAACGAAAAACTACGCGACCAAGGAACTTCGTGTGCAACAACTCGATTGCTTCGCGATTTGTGTGGTACGTAGCACCATCCTGTTGAAAGTATAGGTCGCCTGTTTGTCGTTTTTTCTCATAATTACATCGCATATGATCGCAAGAACATGAAGAACTACAGGGAGTTTTTTTTTTGTGGTCCATTTTTCGGTAAGGATTAAACTGTCATACGGTGGTAGAATCTGGCAACTCTATTATAGTTTGTGATCAGTTTGATTTGCCATTTATTTTACCATGAATAGACTAACGCTTGCAAAATGTTCAAATGTATTTCTAAAATCGTGGTCCAGTTCGGAAATGTTACAACACGCTACTTCCATTTTACGATCGACATAGCGTCCATCCGAGTGACTTATTTGATTGATCATCAGCAGCTATGGGCAGAGAGCGCTCTGGGCGCATTGAGAGCAAAGTCTTATGTATCAACACAAAACGCAACAACAAATGAAAGATAAAAGACAAACAAAGAAAAAACACAGAAGCTTTAAATGCAGTGGTGCCCACACCCGATCATCAGCCACTGCGGCCACATGCTTAAAATCATTTATAAACACAAATGGCATAAACTCTGTGGTAACTCTAAATATCGTAAATACGGGATATTTTATTTTCCTTACCTCGTATGTTTCCTGGAAGTTAATGGAACAATCGAATTTGAAACTTGTAGATACATGAATGTCCTTTCATTTTGCACAAATACCAGATCGCTTTTTTGCGATCCGGGAAACAGACGAGGTAATGAAAATAAAACATCCCGTATTTACGATATTTTATCGAGGAAGTTTCAGATATAGAGTCGACAAATAAATCTGAAGATAAAAAGTACTAAGCCAGCGCAGGGCGCTCCATAGCTCACTGAGCTCTCTGTGAGCGCATGGTAGAATTATAAGGTAGGGCCGGGTCGCTCAGTGCCCTCACGCGTCAACGAATAGTGGATAGTGAAAAGGTCGGGTAGTTGTCAAAATGACGAAGTTGGTGGAAATGTCAAATGAAAAAAGAAATATCATGTTTTCAATTTGTAAATAGTGCGGACACGTGTGTTAAGTTTGTGTTAATTTGAGTGGAAATATTGTAAAAACATTAGGTGCGTTTTTTTGGCATCGCTATATACGCTTAACAATATTTTCTCATACAAAAAATGCTTAGCTAAGACAGGATAATTATAGCCGCTTAGCTCATAGTCGCCGATAGAAACACTATTGCCAGATCAAGAAAATGATAGTCTACGTAATTTATTGGCATCACTTTTTGAAAAACAACCATGTTTATGTCACATAAAATAAAAAAAAAATAATAAAAAATAAAAAACAATAAAATTTATAATGTTCAATATTTGACAGTAACACGCAATGCTGCCAAGTTCTGAAGAAAAAAGTTAAGCGAAATAGTAAGCGCCGATGAGCGTTTTTTTGGACAAGCGTATATAGCGATGCCAAAAAAACACACCTATTGTAAATAAATCTATAAAATGCCGCGGAAGTGTTAAATTTGAAAAAAAAGCTTGTAAAAAGTTTAACCTAAAATCAACTGCGAAACATGATCATAAAGAAACCGGATATTTTGGCAACTAGCCCCCTTTTTCGCTGCTTTCCACTCCATTCTTCTCCGAGTCGGCCCTACCTTATAATTCTACCATGTGTGAGCGTAACTTTTCACATGTACATAAAGCTCACAACAAAAGAGAATATAATTCAGTCGTTCGCTGACGGTGATGCTGTAATGACCTGTGTCATTTTGCGCAGCAAATTATATGTACACTCGTGAAAAATCAACTTATTGTAGATTCATAATACTTATGCACATAGTTTTTTAGTTTGTAGAATTATATATTCGTTTATATTAAGGTTTCATTAATGCATATTAGCTGTTAAGACTTTTTGTATTGTTCATTCATACTTACTTACATATTTTTTTTTATTCATTTTAATTATTCATATACATTAAGATTTTATAATATAAAAATAATTGTTCGTATATATTAAGGTTTCATATAATTCATTCATATTATCTATTAAGATTTTGTACATTATTCATTCATATTACTTGCATTAATTAATTTAATAGAAGATATAATGAACAATACGATGACTAAAAATAAAAACAAAATAAAAAAGAAAAACTTACTAATCTAGTTAATTGTGACAACTATTTCGCTCAGTGTGCTCAATTCGGGATAGCACCAATACTAACAAGACAAAATAAAATGTGACTGTGTTAGAATGCCCAGCCCTGTACTAAGCTAATTACGTTTAACCACTGAGCATACAATAGCTAGCGGCCTCAAATTGCCATAAAATGCGTGGCGATGCAATGGCTCCCACATTCTCATTTATTCTTTGTTCTCTCTTCGCATTTTAACGATCGTCCCTTCGTGTTCTCATAGCAACCACAATAGCCTGCCATACATTTTGTTGTTGCGAGCAACAGGTGTTCTATTTTTAGCTTGTTTCACTTTTTGTTGTTGTAAGCACAAAAAAAAAAGCAAAAAACAATGCATACAACAACAGAGCGCATGCGTGTGTCCCACAGAAAATTCATGTAGTGTCACACTACAGTAGTCACTACAGTAGTGACGAAAATCCAAAGTTTCACGATCGCAATAACAAAATATCGTGGACACCAAAACACGAGTAACGCTCGTATAAACGACAAGAACGATCGTAGCATAATTGAGAGTGTGGGAGCCATTGCATACATTTTTTTTTTGGGTTGAAATTTTTATATGGTTTGAGTCTTCTATCTATTGTATGCTCAGTGATTCTTGCTCATAACAAAATAATGCGCAAAATATTCAGTACATGTGTATTCATATTCAGTGTATCTAGTGTTTGCGTTACTAAAAGTGTCAAGTATTTATATTTTCAAATGAGAACAATTTTCTCCAGTTCTTGAAGGCCCGTTTATTTTGACATGGGATTGGGTCCAGAGTGGTCTAGATTGTGGGAGAACTAGATGTGATGGAGAAAAATTGACAAATACTTATTCAAAAGTTTAAATTTTGCGGCACTGTGTATAAGTTAAAAGTCCGACTTTGTTGTTGTTTTTTTTTTTCCTTTAAGCTCCTAAAAAATCGGTGTCCTACTGCCTGAGCTATGGGCTAATATTGTATCAACCGAGTTTATTTAAAAGCATTTAAATTACAGCTTAAAATGATTTCAAACTAACAATTATCTTGTCTTGTCTGTAATTTTTTTTATTTATTTAGTTCATTTATTTTTTAAGTATTATTTTTTTATGTTTTTTTTTTAGTGTTTTTATTTTTTTGTATTTTTTTTTTATTTGTTTTTTATTCGTTTTTTTTTTTTTGTTTTTGTTTCTTTGCCTTTTTGTGGTCATCATTAATTGCGTAAATTAACCCATGCTTAACATAAATTTCTAAAGAATAACAAAAACAGCAAAACACAAAAATTAACAACAGCAACAATTAAACAAACGCTCGTAAAATGTCAAAAAGCTTTAAAAATGTTAAGCCACAAAAATACTAAAATTGTTATTGTTGTAAGTTATCGCTAAAATTCAAGCATAAATTTTATTCTGAAAAACAAAAAATAAAAAAAACAAATAAAAACAATAAAAAAATTAACACATTTCAATTTGTTTTCCTGTCTGATGCGAATGCTTGATAAAAAAAAAATGCCGCGGCTCACAGTGTTGGGAAAAAAATGTGAAACAAATAAATTTGATCTTTTTATTCACATACTTAGTTCGTTAATGACGTTTATTTAAATAAATGTTCATATATATTTTGAATGAATTGGAATTTATTTATCGCTCGGTTAATTTAATATTTAAATTATGCTCGGCTTGTCAACCAAAACGAAATTTGGCACCATCTAATTTAATTTTTGATTTTGATTTAACCTGTTTAACCTATTTTTAGGCTTTGATTTAAGCTATTATTTCTTTTTTTTATTCTTTAACCCGTTAGGGACGGGATGCACTATGTTTTTATAGCTCTTTTCAAAGTATGTGTAAACTTTCGGAAATGTGTCATGGGAATTTTCAAAAAATATGACCGTTAAGAGCTAATCATTGTTTTTTGCAAAGAATTCGGAATATTTACCCTTTTTTCTCGATTTTTCAAAATTGAAAACGTTTGGAAATTTCCAGGTTATTAGGAATTTAATTTTTGTTTAATTTTTATCATGTGTCGTTTTAACTGTCGTTCCATAAAATTTGCCGTAACGCCTATAGTCACGGAGTTATAATTCCATGCAACGTTTTTTTATTATTGTTGCTTTTTTTCTGAATTCAACGGTTGCCAACGTAATGTCATGGCTTTAAAAATTTTTTTTCATTTTCGTTATGAGCTCAAAGAGCCATTTATTGCTTCAAAAATTTTTTATTCATTTTCGTTATAAGTCATTTTTTACTATAGTAAATTAAAATTTTTTGTAGATATACTCAGCGTGTAATAATTTGATGTAATATTATTACATTTTTGTTACATAAGCTATCTATCTCTACGACCTGACGAAGTCGTAATTTTTTCATTTATTTTTATCGTAATTCTTCATTGCGTTTTATAAAATTTACCGTAGCGCTTAATCTAGACGAGTAAAAATTTCTTGCAACGCCGTTGCATGATAGCTTCATTTTAAATCTTGGATCGGCTCTCTCCTTGACCTAATGGCGTCTTGCATTTTTCATCTATTTTTGTCTTAAGGACTAAGAACCAGTATTTACTAACGTACGTTAATATGTACGTATTTTTACCTTAGCACCTAACTTCTGTTCAAAATTGAGCCGGACTGTGCAAATTAAACAGCAATGATTAATTGCTCTTCAATATTTATTTTATCACCTTCAAAATAATCACCATCTGAGGCAATACACATATGCCAATGTTTTTTCCATTCTTGAAAGCATTTTTGATAGGCCGATTTCGGAATGGCCTTAAACTCCATCTGTGAATTCTCTTTTATGACTTCAACCGTCTCAAAATGTTTTACACGAAGCGACAATTTGAGTTTGGAGAATAGGAAAAAGTCACACGGGCCCATAGCTGACGGATATTGTGCTTGTTGAACGACATTGACATTATTTTTGGACAAATAATCGCACACAATGCATGGTGTGTGAGCTGGTGCATTATCATGGTGCAAAAACCATGA
Organism: Pherbina coryleti; assembly: GCA_943735915.1. Lineage (NCBI taxonomy): Eukaryota > Metazoa > Arthropoda > Insecta > Diptera > Sciomyzidae > Pherbina > Pherbina coryleti. Next base: position 186,872,048 of record OX030948.1, on the reverse strand, counting down.
ATTGTTCTTCCATAATTTTGACCTCTTTCGCCGCTTTGACGCTTTAAAGCACTGAAATAATATTGACCGTTGACCGATTCAGCTTTCGGAAGAAATTACGAGTGCACGACACACTGTGGTCCAAAATGCGATTCTAACGCAAATTAATTCAACATTCGTAAACCGCTTGACCAATTTTGATGAAATTTGGTGTGTGTGTGTGCAGCTGGGTCTGTAGATGGTCTAAGTCTAAAGTTTGACCCGGTAGGTGGCGTTGTTGTTGCAGTGACGGTGTTTAAAAGGATACTTGAGATTATAGCTCAGAAACGAATTGAGAAATTCTCATGATTCTTCCACTACACTATTACTTTTAATGCAAAAAAAAATTACAAAAATACAATATGAACAAAAATAAACAAAAAAAAAATCTTTTCACATAAATATCAAAATTTTACATTATTTCGCCCGAGTAAAACCGGGTTATAGTGTGTAATAAAACTAAAACTTTTTACTTTTACCAAAAAAATATAATATAAAATAACTTTTTTTTTACAAAATATACATATATTTTATTTAGTGAAGATATCGATTTTTTTTTTACATGAAGTTTCAACTAAAAGTTGGTACAAGACCCGGTCCTGAAAATGTAAATAAAATTTAAAGTTGCCGGTGGATGCACCCAGGTTTTATTTTTTCTAGCAACCAATATAATTCTATTTTGGAAAAACGAGGTTATTACAGCCGCAAATTTGCGCATAGTTTTTTATTCACTATTTAAATTGCAAGTTGATGAAATAAAAATCCTTGCAAATATCTTCTTTAAACATACACATAAAGAGATGATAATGTGAATACAATTAGTTTAGATTATTTTTAGATTATTATTCATCAGTAAACTTTAATAAAACAATGAATTTCTGAAATATTCATTGAAAATACTTTTTAATCACAATTACAAAAGTGTACTATGTTAAGCCGAGCAAGCACGTGGCGTGAGTGAACGGTACTAAGCAGTGTTGCCACCATGTACAACATAATAATCAGTAAATTGCAGTTGCCTTTTGAATGGGCAACTTTCACCTAACAAATAAGCCCATTTTTAAGAAAAAATAAATATGTTGGTTTTTTGATTTAATTCGCGCTAGAATCGCATTCTAGATCACAGTGCAATACCTTGAGAATCGAAGAAAACAGTCAACATCCCCTTAATTTTTGAACGACTTTGTCGTGGTTTTTTTGGTTTCGGCTCCTCTAGATAGCGACACTCTGCACATTGTTAAGCTCTTTCGACGTCATACTCGTACATACAAATCTCGATGCGCTGAATGTTCGTATCGTCATTAAAAGCATCTCCTGAGCGACAGTTTTGCGAAATTAGTTTTGAAGGAAATTCAGCAATTTTGGCACAAGTCGCGCTCAAACCCGTCGCATGCCTAATAGCCCGAACACAATAAGCGCGACGAACGGCAAGCAACACGTCTCCATTCTGTCGTTGTAGAGAAATGTTGACCGACTTGATTATAATACACGCCAGCAAACTTCAGCAGCATGTATGACGCATGCAAACACAAAAAACAATGGCTGTTTTCAGCCGACTCAACAGTTGCCGTTTAGAATAACAACACAATCAGAGCTAAAAAAGAAATCCATTCAATTTCATTTTATTTTCAAAAAGTTGGATGAGTCAATAACGAAATAAGAATCTATTCAATGAATAAAAAATTGAAAAATTGACAACAAAAATGATTTATTGAAATGAATAATTAATCAAGTTTTTAAAATTAAATGTGAATTAAAATTTTATTTATAAATCAATTTTGCATTAATTTATGGATTTTTATGTCGTTATTCAGTTGTACTTATTCTGAATATGAATGCAGACTTAACAACTCTGAATAGAATTCAAACAAAACATCCCTCACTACCATCGCTTCCATAAATTTCACAACAGTTTAGTTTGCTGCATGCGACCAGTAATAAAAAATGTAAACAATGGCGGAAACTTGCTTTTGTTGCCTGTCAAATTAAAATTAAATTGAAGCCGACGGCAATGTCGCACGACAATGTTGAGCGACAAGTCTCCAAAATATAGGGTGATTTTTTTGAGGTTATGATTTTCATGCATTAGTATTTGACAGATCACGTGGGATTTCAGACATGGTGTCAAAGAGAAAGATGCTCAGTATGCTTTGACATTTCATCATGAATAGACTTACTAACGAGCAACGCTTGCAAATCATTGAATTTTATTACCAAAATCAGTGTTCGGTTCGAAATGTGTTTATCGACAAATTTTGTTCAGCGATGAGGCTCATTTCTGGTTGAATGGCTACGTAAATAAGCAAAATTGCCGCATTTGGAGTGAAGAGCAACCAGAAGCCGTTCAAGAACTGGCCATGCATCCCGAAAAATGCACTGTTTGGTGTGGTTTGTACGCTGGTGGAATCATTGGACCGTATTTTTTCAAAGATGCTGTTGGACGCAACGTTACGGTGAATGGTGATCGCTATCGTTCGATGCTAACAAACTTTTTGTTGCCAAAAATGGAAGAACTGAACTTGGTTGACATGTGGTTTCAACAAGATGGCGCTACATGCCACACATCTCGCGATTCTATGGCCATTTTGAGGGAAAAATTCGGAGAACAATTAATCTCAAGAAATGGACCGGTAAGTTGGCCACCAAGATCATGCGATTTGACGCCTTTAGACTATTTTTTGTGGGGCTACGTCAAGTCTAAAGTCTACAGAAATAAGCCAGCAACTATTCCAGCTTTGGAAGACAACATTTCCGAAGAAATTCGGGCTATTCCGGCCGAAATGCTCGAAAAAGTTGCCCAAAATTGGACTTTCCGAATGGACCACCTAAGACGCAGCCGCGGTCAACATTTAAATGAAATTATCTTCAAAAAGTAAATGTCATGGACCAATCTAACGTTTCAAATAAAGAACCGATGAGATTTTGCAAATTTTATGCGTTTTTTTTAAAAAAAAAGTTATCAGGCACTTAAAAAATCACTCTTTACGTCCCATAAGAAATACATGTAAAAAAAAAGTGACAATTGGCGCTGCAGCTCGTCGCGCGTATTGTGTTCGGGCTATAAGACATAATTTGAATTGGTGTGCACCGATCCATTCGATATATCAAGCTCGGCAGCTAGAGTGAGCGTCAAAACAAAGTGTACACCATATTTTTTAATACTTTTTACTTTATTTCAATATTTTAAAAAAGTAATTTTATAATAAATTTTAGTACTTTTGTAATTAATTTTTATGCTCTTTTTATATACTAACTAAAAATATAAATTAGTTTACAACTAATTTTCACATAATTCAAAAACAAAAAATACTCCATTTTCTTCGAGACAAAACAAAGTGTACACTGAAAGTTGTAAATAATAATTGTAAATCCAATCATTAATATTTTTTTGTTTTCCTACACGAAAGGAAAAAATTTACTATTATTAAGAAGAAAAAAGTTCAACTGATTTCTACTAGCAACAAGTGGAATTTTACTTAATTTTAGTGGAAATCAGAAATTTGAGTTTCTTGCAACAAGAAAATAAATTACTTAGCTTTCAAAAAATTTTTCCAATACTAAAGGGTCCGCCATCACACGTTTTTTTTTTTTCAACTAGTGCTTATTTCGTGAATGGTAACACTTAGCACATGTCTGATTTGACAGATAATTAGTTTTATCCTTCCGCTGAACGAATATGATTGTGTATACGCTTGAACAACGCTGGAAATATTGCGACATTACTTTGAAAATCATGGTAATTTTGCAGAATGTGTGCGAAAATTGCGTACGGATTTTGGAAGAACAGAAGCACCGTCAGCTCCGTATGTTCGTTATATTGTGAAAAAAGTGAAAGAAACTGGCATCCTCATCAATGCGTACACCCGAGAATATTGCTGCTGTGGCAGAAAGTGTGCGTCGTTCTCAACAATTGAACATTTCAGCGACATCATTGAGACGAATTTTGCATAAAGACCTTGGTATGACGCCATACAAAGTCCAATTGGTGCAGGAGTTGAAGCCAACTGACCATCCAATGCGTTTTCGCTTCGCTGAGTGGGCCTGCGATCGACTTACAGAAGATGCCGATTTTGCCAAAAAAAATCATCTTTTCAGATGAAGCTCATTTTGATCTTGGCGGGTATGTAAAATTGTCGCATTTGGGGCACAGAAAACCCGCACGCATACATTGAAAAGCCGATGCACCTAAAACGAGTCACTGTTTGGTGCGGATTTTGGTCCAGAGGCATAATTGGGCCATTTTTCTTCGAAAATGAGCAAGGAGTGACCGTTACAGTCAATGGCCATCGTTATCGGGCCATGTTGAAAGAATTTTTGTTCACAAAAATTGAAGAGGAGGATATTGGCAACATTTGGTTTCAACAGGACGGCGCTACGTGCCACACAGCCGAAGCTTCACTCGATGTTTTTTTTTTTTTAGCTTTGAACCAAGGATTTCAGGTGGAATACCTATTCAGTCAAGTCTGCCTTGGTTCGAAATGGGGTGATAGATTAGTGGGAAGGAAAGGGCAATCAAGTGAAACATATGTAGGATGTTCTAAGTGTGGTGGAAAGCCAAAGAAACATGTGAATTTGAATCAGAGGCAAGTGTTATGCCTTTACCTCAGTCAATTCAAGTTATAAAGGCAATCTAATCCACAAACTTCTCTACCATCAACTACAACTTCAAGTCGTAAATATTGATGAATTTTTAATTTCAGTTGATTAGAAATGAAGATAGAAAATTTAGAAAGGTTTTAAAGCGAAGGACCACGGCCTGGCTGGGAATCGAACCCGGGACCTCTGGGTTGGCAGTCGAGCACGCTACCAACTCGACTACCGAGGCCGCCAAGTCGAAGCAGTTCACTGTTACAAACACTTCCCTGCAAGACTTCCCTGCAAGCGCTCCTAGAAACCTAGCATTTTATACGCAGTTTAGGCATGCTTTGAGGATGCGGTCTTCAGAGTTCAGATTTGTGGAGCTCATATTTTTATATACATTTTGTTCTCAAACAATCAAGCGGGCAAATAGCAGAGCGTTAAATCATTCGATTGTAATGCCAGCAGTCCGAGTTCAATCCCTGCATGTGACAAAAAGTACAATTTTTTTGCATCTTCAGTTTTCGTTTACGAAGTTAACTGCATCCACAAAGCTTCTCCCAAAGTGAATTTTGATAGCGCAGCAAATATCCATTTGATTTAAGTAGATTTTGGCTGGAATATTTATTTTGATACATGAGAAAATAATTTGCTTGATTTTAGCATATATTCGCTGTGTGCTATCTGTGGCCGCAATTTTCTTAATCCCCACTGAATTTGAGTATATTTTTCTATCCGTGTAAGACAGCTTTCAACCGTCTTGACATTGATTCTACAAATTTCCTTTTTTATTTTGATGAAATTTTGAGCCATTCTTCAAGTTAAACGGCTTTCGGTGAGTCCTTGCTGCATATCGTCCTCTTTCTTATTTGTCTATCCAGATGTTCCTACAAATTTTCTATCGGGTTGTGGTCCGGTGATTGTGGGGGGTGATCCAGCTGTTTTGGAGATTGCACAGCAACTACTCCTTCACTACATTGGCTGTATGTTTCAGATCGTTGTCCTGCTGAAACATATACAAGCAATCCAGTCCTAATTTCTTAACACTGGCCGACAAATGTTCTTTTAAAATATTAAAGTTATCGAATTTATTCATTGTACTGTCAACAAGCGTTTAATTTCTTCCGACGTTTGCCGTCATACACTCGCACAGCATCACTGAGTCCCCACCATGCTTTATTGTAGAAGTAACATTTCGCTCCTTGAACTCCTGAGTTTTACTTCTCCATATTTTTTGTAGATTCGAATACAACGCGAAAAAAAGCAATAGTAAATTCACCTAAGCCGGCTTGGGTAAAGAAAATTGAATAGAAATTAGAAACTTGTGGTTATTCACCAAAGTAATATATTGTTTAATACATTTCTTTGAAAGCACATACTTCGATACCCTGCCAATAAAAAATTGTTTGATTCACCCAAGCAAAGTAACAAACTAACATTTTAACCAATAGTGTAGGTAAACCACCGAAAACTCTGACAATTTATCAAAATGGTATGAGCAAAATTTTCCACTGAATACTCCCGGTTTGTTATAGTTCCCATTTAGTTTTTGTAACGAAAATTATTTAGCCTAGATGTTTAGCCAAGATGCAATGCTTTATGAGTGCATTTTGTTGGCATTAAATTAGATACATTTTTAAGCGATCTAAATGCATATTTTTTTTACTTTGTAAATCTATGTTGTAAACTTTGTAAATGTTTGTCTATTTACATTAAATAAAACAGATTTTCTTTAATAAAAATTAAAATTTTTGGTTCATTTCGTTCAGAAGTTTCACCTAAGTGCTTTGGTAATTTTGCACAATAGCAATATACAAAATTTTACTTAAGTATATGTACATTTCATACTTGTCTTTGGAAATTTTTTACAAAAAAAATATACAGTAATTTACCTGAGTAGTTGTATATTTAATACTTCTATGTTCGGCAGAATAAGCAAGCAGGCTTCATATAAATTGTCGAAATTAATGTATAAATAAAAAAATACTTCGCTAATTTATCATCCAAATCATAATCGGTAAGTTAACATGTAAAACTTAGGTGTTTTGACCAAAAACTAAGGAGGCTGAAAACTGCCAAAGCCATCGTATAAATTATACTAGGTTTTTTATTAATTTTGCATTTTTTTCTCGGTGTATGCTTGCGTCACTAAAAACTATGTTTTTCAAAAATGAAATTTCATAGTTTTCATACTTTTTAGCAAAATCCATGCGTAGCCTTTGATTTTTTTCTTCATATAATCGACTTTTTTTCCAATAGACTCTTCCAAATAGATTAACATCCATAAAATCACGTCCATTGACCCTAATATCCATGTGCCATCGAACTTTTGAAAAAATACGACCGGATTGATCAATATCTCATTAGATCTTTTAAAAAATATGAACTTTTACACATGTTTTTTTTGCAGAAATGATCTCACTTCTTCCCAGTTTTCAAATCATTTTTTCGCAACGAAAACTTATTCCTCGGTTAACCTAATAAATCGCGTCCAAGAAATGAATTTAGATCCGCCAATTTTAATTTTTTTAATTCTTACAACAGAATCCTAATCAGCAAACCCAAAAGCAATAGAATCATCTTCAAATTTCAAATGTCGGTTAGAAGAAAAATGTGCCCTTAGAGGGTTAATACAACGGAACGTCACAAAAAACCAAAATGAATGAACTATTTTATGGTCTTCGAGTTTTGTTCTTTTTTTTATTGTTTTAAAATAGTGCCTTTTTATATATATATAATCAGCTAAATATACTTCAAGTCCGAAATAATCAACATTCGGATGTTAATTGAGTGAAACTTTTGTATAAGACTATTGCAAAAAACAAAAAAAAAAAAAAAAACAATGATAAAAATAAAAAAAATTTACAAAAGAAACAATGAAATAAAAATGCAAATAAAAGCAAAAAATTGGCTTTTATTTACTTTGAAATCGAAATGAATTTAATTTAAAATCAAAAGAGAAAATCTATACATTTTCTGACTCATGAAGTAGTCAAAATAAAATATCACATGTAGCCAAGATTTTGAGTAAGTCTTGGAAAAATCAACTCATTATTATTAAGAGTGAAGTTTAACAGTGCCCTAGTTATGAGCAAGATGAACCGTTACTTTGCCCTTTGCCGCTAATAAGTGCCAAAAATCCAAAAATAATAAAATTGTTCATTCAAGTTTGTCTTATTTCTTGCAATGTTTCTGAAGTGGCTCTTTGGCAATACTTTATGTTGTATTTAGCTCATTACTTGGTCATTACAATAGTAAAAAAATTGGCTGCCCATTTTTGCCCCTTCTTTTATAATTAAGAAAAAAGCGTCCTTAGCTCAGGATTCGAATCGGAAAAAACCATGCATTTAAAATTTTACCAAAAGTGAAATCATGCAACATACTATTCTGTCTGCCCATGGCTTCTGCGCATCGGTAACTCATATGCAAGGAGCACGTGCAGCACCAGCAACAACAACATCAACAACAACAACAACAACAACAACAACAACAACAATAACAACAACAGGCGGCAACAATTGCCCACAACAAACATATCAAACTTAAATTGCTGCCAACTTTTTGGCATGCAATATTTTCACTTTTGCACCAAGTGGTAAGTACACCAACAACTCAAATAACTACAACGACAACGACAACAACAACAACAACAAGAACAACAACAACAACAACCATAACATCACCAACTTAACTGATCACTAAACAACCAACCCAACAACACAATCAGCCCGCCAGCTAGCATGTCAGCTGCTGCTGCACACTCAATTCAGTTCAATTCAATGCGGTACAAATTTTGGAATTTTTTTTTTTATTTTTTTTATTACATTCAAGCTTTTTTATCTCTCCAAACATTGATTGCGTTTTAAATGCATTCATAAATCAAGTCGAATTTATGTCAACATTTTATGCTTGTTTGTCTGAAGGCGCTATTTTATGTATTTGCAATGAGATACATACAATAAATAATGTGCTCGGAGCATGCAAGCCACCTCCTCTTGCCATGCATTGATGGCATGCAAGAGGGCGCTGAGGTCGTTGGTATGCGCGTGCGCATGTGCAATACAGTTGTTGCCTAAAAGGCTGTTGCATTGTCTTCGAAGTTGCATCTCGGCGACTGCTCTGTGGTGTTTGCGGTAGCGTGTTGACCATGTCCGATGAGATAGCACTTCACCTCACTGACTGGCTGGCTGCCGAGATGTCGTATTTCGGCGCATGAAAACTGATGTCAGTGATGAGCTTTTAGCTTATCAACTCAATTTGAAATTACTTTACATTAGCTAGTTGTATTTTTGTACTAAGAGCTTTCATTAAAATGCACTTTCTCTTAACCCTTTAACACGCAAAAATAAAGTAATGGGAAAAAAAGGAACCAAAATAAATGTAAATATATCAATATTGGAAACATGAATTTGGTGGTTGTATGCAAGGGCGTAGGCAGGATGAAAATTAGGTGGGGGCCAAGACCTTATAAATTTATTTTAACCATATCTTTCATATCTTTATAATATCTTTTCACCGTATCTAGTTTCAAAGAAAAAGGAAAAACCACATATTAAAAAGGATTAAAAGGAATATATAATACATATAGAAACTACTTTCAAAGTCATCGATTATATAAAAAATCTCAGATTTAGGGGGGGGAGGGGGCAACTGCTGGCTACGCCCTTGGTTGTATGTGAACTGATGTGAACTTGGTTGTATGTCGTTTGGTGAACTGATGAATCGTTAACATAAGAAAAAGTAGGCTTTCGGCAATTCGAGAGTTGTAAAAAATGATCACACAAAAAAGTTCACATGTTAATTTAATTTTTTGTTGAAATACAATTTTAAAAGTACTGTAAACAACACAAAAAGCGCATGTACAACAAAACATCGTGAGTACGTATCAGCTAGAAATGGTCAAATATTCTAATAGAAACATCAGTTGGAGATAAATGGCATTAGCATTGCCAGATCCCGAAACATAAGTAGCAGCCTACGCATAAGCTGGTTGGAAGATTTTACGGAAGTTTCATTACAGGATATTCGAAATATCGAGATTTCGTACTCACAAGTAATATAGCAGGTATCCGATCTTTGTTAGGGGGTCATTCTCCGCAGTTGAAATAAGAAATTTTTTTTTCATTTTTTTCAAAGGTTCAATTGTGTAGAATATCATGTCAAAACTGCAGATCGATATATCAGTCAGAAAGATATAAAGTTACACGTAGTTGAGGTGAAGATATTTTCATTTTAATTGACTCCAATAGTTCGTCACACATGTCCGTAGGGAGTAATAGACTAATTTTTTTTATATTTTATTCCGTGCATTAGTTATTTCAGAAAGAAGTAAACAAAAAGGTCAAAAACTATTTTTATTTTTCAAAAGGCCGCCATTTTGTTAATTTTAAAATTATAAATCCGTCCTATTACTTCAAGCTCAATGTATCGCAGTTTAAAAAAATATTTAATTTTTTTATTTCAGATGAGATTTACAGATACATACTCTCCCGCCATGAATGCACGTTTTTTTTACACGTCAACTTTAACCGCGAGGGGAGGGGAGGGGAGGGTTAAATGTGCACCAATTTTTATGAAAAAATTGTATTTTGTACCTAAATATATAATAAATTATCGGAAAAAAGATTTTAAATGATTATTTCATTCGTCTTCCCAAAGAAAATTGGTCAAAATTGTAATTTTTACAGCCCTGTTGAGGAGAATGGTCCCTTAGAGCAGTACAGTAAGAGCAGTGAAACGTAAATTCATGAAGATGAGAAGTGAGAGTAATATTCAAGAGAGTAATTCACACGCACATGAATCTCTCCTCACATGAACAGTTTGGATCTCACAAGTTTTAAAGAGACTGATCGAGCTTCGGTTAAATGCTTCTTTAATATGTTTACTAAGCAACTTATCGAGGATTCGCACTGACATTAACAGCTTTAATCTAAGAAATAATCTAGAAGCTGTCTGAACTTCGGTAAGGTGCTTCGGTAAATTCTACGCCTATAATTTCTAAACCCAATAATTGTTGTAATGTCAAATGCGTATCAATTTATGATAGATAAACAGCCCGATTTTGAATATTGCCTGAGAATTCATATCCCGGGGACTTAATTTTTTCTCGAAAATAAAGCCCTCCTGTTCTAAACAGACAGGGAAAAGAATAATAAGCGAGAGATAATTTCGAATTTTCGTAGTCAGCTGTTTTGCTTCATGACGTTTTATTTTGATTGTTAAATGCAAATACTTTTAAGCAAACTGAAACAAAAAAGTTAGTGTTAGACAGAAAAGTAAATAAAATAAAATAAAAATGTACAGCAGACCCTTTACAATACTAACAGAAGAACAGAAGCGGGAGCAGGATGAGGAGAAGCAACATCAAAGCATTGCAAGGATGCAGTGTCGCGATACGGCGAATCCACTTGAGCTGCCTGAAGCTTTGTTCGTACAATAATTTACTATTATATATGTTTAATTAACTAATAAGTATTTTAATTTTCGTAGGTTTGAAACGAAATTTCAAATGGCCTCTTTAGTGGCCGAAAACTTTTGCTCCATATTGGGCCCTCCACCAGTTCCTTTGCTGGCTTTAAGATTTTGGGACGCCTTGTACCGCACATACTTCTTCTCATCGGCCCATACCTGTAAATGTTTTGCACTTTTAATGCTTGTTCTCAAGAATTCTTACCTTCTTCCATTCGGAAACATTTTTCGATATTGATCCTGCTGATTTTATCTCTACCTCCAAATTGCGCCAAACCCTGCTCAGCTCCTCCTTGCTGCCTTTTTAAAAACCGCACGCAATGCCTGAGTGTGTTTGCATTGTAATAAAAGAAAGAGATAAGATATAAATAATTATAATAACATTAAATAACAATAATTATATCATTTTTTATGGAAAAAATTAAATACTTACATTTTTGCACAGAGCTCCCTTGCAATTTTTCGGGGGAATAATTCTCAATAAATGTCATCTACTTTTTCCCTGGGAAAAATCTGCCAATATCGAAGTTCGTTTAAAATTGCTGGAAAGGGAAACTGGTGAGGAAACTCTCAGGGAAGAACTTATTCAGAATCAGGCTGATAAACTCCTTAAGATCCGTGAAGTAAGCAAAACAAGCTCACTTAATATGACATTCACAAGTACTTTCGAAGTATTATCGAGGAAGAATAAAACTTTCACTCGAACGTCCAACACATCGAGGATTCGCACTCATATGACCAGCCTTAATCTCTAACGTAATACAAAAGCTGTCTGAACTTCGGTAAGGTGCTTCGGTAAGCTCTACACATTTATTTCAACAACCAATACTATAGACTTAATAAAAATTGTTTGAATCGAAGATGGAGTATACAGACACATTTATTTTCAATAGGACGATGTTACTTGCCATACATTACAGTCGTGTGCTTCGGTAAGCTCTAAACATTTATTTCTACAATCAATACTTGTTGTAATGGCAAATGCGTATCAATTTATGGTAGACATAACCTCGCTTCAAAAGAACTTCTCCCGAAGCATGCCAAACAAACTCTCTTAATATTGAATTCACAAGTACTTTCGAAGTTTTATCGAGTGCGAATGATCCTTTCGCTCGAAAGTCCATCTTATCGAGGATTCACATGAACAGTCTCAATCACAAATAATATAGCAGCTGTCTAAACTTCGGTAAGGTGTTTCGGTAAGGTACTTCGGTAAGTACTTTTACACCTCTTATTTCTATGCAAAATACTTGTAATGACAAAAGCGTATCAATTTATGGTAGATATAACCTCATTAAGATGCTTCAAACAAGCTCATTTAATATTACACTCACAAGTACTTTCGAAGTATTGTCGAGAAAGAATAAAACTTTCGGTCGAAAGTTCATTTCCAAAGCTCAGATATGACTATACTTCAAAGACCTCGATAAAATACTCCCAAAGGATTCTTGTTGCGAATCAATCAATTATTTTCAAAGAGTATTATCGGGGGAGAATAATTATATCCGCTCACAAGTTCAAAGACAGTCCTCCAAGAAGTAACCCACAATACCATTCAAGTTAACATTTTAGTATTTTCGTCTGGTCACCTTAACTTCTTTTAGCTTGAAGACCTGATTTTATGCATTATCTACACATTAATTAAATTCAATTACCGCGCTTAACGGTATTTCCGTGAACTGTTAACAATAATGAGCATTAAGTGTTGCCACCTCAGGCAAATCGGCAGCTTATAATCATAACTACATGAGCACAAAAAAACATGTGGCGTGAATAAGTTTGGCATGTAGCTCAAAGAAACAAATTATAATTGACACCAGCCGCACCTATTTCAGTTTGAATTTAAATAGAGAAAACATGAATAGCTGATAACACCTTTTAAGAGCTGAACACAAATCGAACATATTTAGTCATGGTTAAACATTTAAGCGAAGTTGTAAATGACTCTGGCACTTAAGAGCTACAAGCTTTGAAAACTAATTTTAATTTTGCCGCAAAGTTGCACAGTGTGTATATGGCACAGAAAATTAATCTGCCCGCATTATTATTTTCCATAATGTGTCTATTTGTAATATTATTTTTTTGAAAAATAAAGTTGCAAATTTTAAATTGACCGCAGCAAAAAAATGGATTTTTCAAATTTAGTCTAAAGTTAAAATTAAATGCAACAACATTTTTTAAATTAAATTATACTGAAATCACTCTTAAAATTACAGACCGCTTAAAAAAACCAGCAACTTACAAATAAAAACATGCAATTGCCCGACGAAAACAACAGCAATAACAATTAACCACACTTGCAATCAACAGAAGCGCCACAAACGATGCCGATTAAATCGATTGAGCTGATCGCAGCCACATGCCGCCGACATGCAGCATGCCAGCGATATTGGCGTTGCACATGCGGAACATAACGTCAGTCAGCAACAATTAGGCAGCAACAATTTGCACGCTTTGCTGCTAAAGTTGCAATGAATGTGCATCGGTGGCAACCAGGTGGCAGCAGTAGGCGACACCATTGGTGATCGCGTTGATGTTGCCTATAATTAGGTTCGCGTTAGGCCACAGCATGTTGTACGTTGCTGTTACGCAGCAAATTGTTCGTACGTTTATTCGCCTCGCTTGGATTGCATTGGCAACAACATGTCAATTATTGCAATTTTGAAATGTGTACGCAACTTATGCTTAGGGCAGATCAAGTTGCAATTTGCTAACAACACGATCTTGTACATTACTTACTTTATATAGAGCTCCGAGCTACGGCAAATTTATAGCGTTTTGGAATATTTGACACGAAGTGTGCTAAATTCTATGATTGCATCAAATTGTCAATATACGCGCATTAAATCATTTTGGATGAAAGATACTAAAGTCATTGAGGACATAGAAAATAGAATAAACATGGGTAACGCAGCGAAAAATACTGCGCTGACACACCAACTCATGTGCAGTCTACTGTAACAGCTAATAACCTATTTAAACTCAATTGCGCCATGGCGCAATTTAAATTCTATGTTCCCTAAGCTATGTGGCACAACAATTCAAAATCAGTTTACTGTCTCAGTGATTTGAGCCAACTCAATTGCGCTATGACATAGCTTAAAATGCTAAGTTTACTGTAACAACAAGAACAAGTTGATCAGCGCAATGAGTTATTGTGTTGAATAGCACATTGAGTTATGTGGCACACCAACTCAAGTGTGGTTTAATGTATCAGTGAAATGCGCTCACTCAATTGTACGATGGCGTTGTTCGAAATGCTATGGTTCCTGTATAAACAAGATGATTCATTATAAGAGCAGAGAGTCATTGCCTTGAATAGCGTATTGAGTTATGTGAGTTATCTTTGGTAAAGCGATGAGTTGGGTGGCGAATTTGATGACGAAGTACTCAGTGCAGTTGAGTCTCACTAAAAAATATATATATTAAATAAGTTTATTAAATAGAATTATCTTGAGTTGAAACACATTAACTCCGTTACTACACTAATACACTAAGTTTTGATAAAGTAACGCAACAGCGCAGTTTTACAAATTGTTTCTTGCTCGTTCACTATAATCACTAAATTTTTTCACTGTGTGATTCCATAAAGGTTGGCTTGAATTCAATCATGAATGATAATGTATCAAAAGTAGTTTTTTCCGATATCTTGTAAGTTAATTTGAGCCACAATTTTTCTAAACCAAAGTGGAACTATAAATATTTGTAACAATTTTTCCACTGAACAAGTAAAATTTTGCTTTATTAGATTTGAATAAATATAAAATATAAATTAACAAATAAAATTCGCAAAATTTCAAAATTTGATTTGTTTTGAGCAATTTTTTGCTTCGATATTGAAAGCTGATATTGAATGTGACGTCCGTGGCGTAGTTGGTTAAAGTGCGTGGCCGCTATGTCAACGAACCTGGAGACCCAGGTTCGAACACCAACAACGACAGAAAACTATTTGAATTAAAATAATTTTTCTGTACGGCCGCCATCTCTCTGCAGACATTGGCAAACCTCAGAGAGTATTCAAAATGCCATGTAAAGCTTCTTGAGAACAAGAACATTCCGTTCATCGCCGTTCGGAGTCGGCGTTTAACATGCAGGTTCGGTTCTCGATCAATTGTGTACAAACTTAATAACACGCACAAAACAATTGATCATAAGAAGCTAGGTCAAAGTCCTTCCAAGGGCTGAAATGGCCAGTTATTTTTTTTTTTTTTTTTTTATTTATTGAAAGCTGATAAAACCTTTTGATTTGAAATTGACTTGACTGCGTTCAAAGAATGGCATGTTATGGGAATCACTAAGGCAGTAAGAACTTACCCAACTTAAGCTTAGGGAGTTCAAAGTGGACTATAGTATACCTTCTTAGACGAAAAAAAAGGAGGTATTTCTCAGTATAAAGAAAATAAGTGAAAAAGGAATGATATGTGAACACAAGTCACATGAGGTGACATTGATGAGCATGTGGTTACTTGAAATTTTCGAAAACGATACTGAATGGAATATTCTCATCTCGAGCATGAGAAATGTATGGCAAATGGACCTACTATAGCTATAACTTTTATTTGTAAGTATTCCCTTTAATTTATCCAATAACAAAACTCTGTGTTAATTTTCTGTTTATTGTTATATAAACTTGAAATTTTTTTGATTAAACCAGTTCAAATTTTCATCGATACCATTACTGAAATATTCATGCAATTTTATTTTGGAATAACTCTTCACTTTTTCTGTAACTTTTTTCTAGTTCCTACTTTTCCAGCTTTCTCTGAAAACCCTCGAATAATAAATTTCAGATGATTTACTATTGTTTGAATAAATTTTCATCTTTGCGACTCCATTTTGGACACATCTTTTTAGTTTTGATAAAGAACTTATGATCAGCAACTCCGGAAACCCTATATTTCAAATTTTAATGTCGGAAAATCCACTTATCTCTATTTTTTAACAATAAGTCGGGAAATCCACTTAAATCGGTAATTTTTCAATATGTACCTCTTATTCGGTAGTTTACTTCGCACAGGACCAAAATCTTGCATAAATGTTAAGGATGAACATAATTAGGTGAATAGGTTTCATAGATTCAAAAAGAAACAAAATCGATCAGATAGCATTTTTGGCATTTCCACTTCACGTGAAATGCCACAAATTGAATATTTGTTGTTAATTTTTTTAGACCTTCAAAGACAGGGAAAAGAAAATCCAAGTAGATTTCAATCAAAATCTTTTTGACGTAACAACGTAACGTTTTACCGCTCAGGTTTCTAAAATAGTTGAAAAGGCATTTTTTTTTCAAAATGCATCGGCGTTGCATGGAACTGTTACTCGCTCAGTGTGGGTGTTATAATAAAAGTATTGACATGAGAGTAAAGGTTAATTCTTAAACTATAGGTATGTCAAAAATACAAACAATATTAAAGACGTACGGAGCTGCTTTAACAACGCAACTAAAAATTTGTTGCATGGAATTATAACACGCTATTATAATAATTATATATAATTATTATACGTCAGTAAAGGCTGATTTTAGCACTTATGACAAAAATAAACAAAAAAATGCATGTCGACATATGACAGTGGAGAGCGTCTCTCAAAGATTTAAAATGTCATGCAACGCCGTTGCATTGAAATATTACTGGGTGTTATAAAATGCAAATGAAGAATTTGTACTTGGCTTTGCGACAAAAATAAAATAATAAATTATGACGTCGTCAGGTAGCGTAGGTAGCAACTTATGCAACAAAAATGAAATATTGTTACATGGAATTATTACTCGGTGAATGCTACGAAAAATTTTATATTGCGACAGCAAAAAATTGTTGTTTGAACTAAACAAAAATAAAATAATAAATTATGACGTCGTCAGATCGCGTAGGTAGCAACTTATGCAACACAAACTAAATATTATTGCATGGAATTATTACTCGGTGAGTGTAACGAATAATTGTATTTTGCGACAACAAAAAATGGTTATATAATCTCATAACGAATATGAACAAAAATTGTTTAAAGCCACGACACTACAGAGGCAACCACTGAATGAAGCAAAAATGCAACAACAATGAAAAAACGTTGCATTGAATTATAACTTCGTGACTACTGGCATATTATGGTAATATTATGGAATGACAGTAAAGCTGAAGTTTTCGGTCACACGAAAAAAATAAAAAAATAAATAAATGGTGTCATGAAGACTCTCAGGGAACTCTTTAAAGTAACCTTAATGCACCAAATGCAAAAGCAAAAGCTACAATAAATACATATCGTCGTTCGTAAATTATTGTGTTCTATATCACAAAATTGAAAAAATTGAGATAAGACTGGTATATAGGCAAATTTTTCGAGATCTATCGATCTGTGTCATCAGTTTGCTTTTATCTTTTATAGTTTTTGAAATATGAGACATCGACTTTGTGCTATACAACACTGTTGTGACAGGCTTCGTAACCTATTGTGTTCTATATGCAAAAAATCGTGCATATAGAACAAAAACGAAGCAAAAATACTAAGTAAAAAAAATATTTTTTTATTTTGTTCTATATGCAAGTCTAAATAAAGTTATTAAAGTTATTATTTGGAGGTCTTTGTATTTTGCTTTTTTTTTGTTTTTTTTTTCTGGTTTTTTTCTTAGCTTCACATTGCACTTGGCAAATGAAATGAAACAAAAAAGAAAAAATCCCACTTTAGATTGCAGTTGGTAAATAAAATGAAACAAAAAAGAAAAGAAAATACCCATCATAAATAACATAAGGTTAGAAGTTAAATTTTACAACAACGTTTAAAAAAAGCTTAATACTAAGAATAAGAATGGATAAGCAATAGATAAGAAGATATCATTGGAGAAAGTAAATGATGTGAGAAGTTTATACAACTTTTTATCACTTGATGCAGTGGCATACTACAATAGGGGTATTCACGGGTTGATGTGAATTGCAAGAATGCGAAAATGCAACATATTTTTCGCACTAACGCGTGAACATCAATATTGTAACTTTACTTATTTGAATCAACGTAAAAACTTAGCCTTTTTAAAGTTTTACCCAGATGGCAACTATGCTTGAAAACACCCACAAGCACCACAAGTACAATTTTTTGCCTTCGCCTTTTTAACAAACTTGCTTCAATAAAAAAATCTCCGTAAATCAAGCATGAACTTCGTGGAATCGAAGTCAAAAGAATTTGGTTAGTTTTTTACTTGATTTTGTAGTCGAAACTTACCTTTTAAGAAATTAACAGGTATTGATTTAAGTGGACTCATAAGCACATATGTATAAGATTAAGTTTAAAATTAAGTTAATATTATAATATATGAAATAAAGTTTTTATTGAGTGAAATCACATTGCTTTTCATTTCTCCAATACATATCACATTTTGTTCTATATGCTATAAAACAAGAATAGTTTCGTAAATAAGTGCATATAGAACAAATTATTTTTTTTTAAACGCATCTTACTCAAAAAAACGCTTCCAAAGATGAAAATTTTTTTTGACAGAAAAAACCACAATCTCTTGAACTTTCATTGGTAAGAAAATCGCGGCAGATTTTTCGGTTCAGTTTTTTAATAAACTTTAAACTTGATTTACCAAAAAAACATTTTTGTCATATAGAACACAATAATTTGCGAACGACGATATATAAATGAAAAAAAAAACAAAAATTACAATAAGGACAAGTTTAAGGACAAGGTTTTGGATAAGGATTAGGACAAGAATTAGAAAAAGAATGAGAGCAACTATTTAGACAAAGATTAGGACGAGCAATAAGACAAGAAGTAGGACAAAGGTTAGAGCATGGAATTATATCAGGATAAGGACAAGACTTCAGACAAGATTTGGAAAAAGGTCTCAAATAGGGATTAGGACAGGGATAAGAACAAAGATATAGACATACCTAAAACAATATTCAGGACATTATTGGGAAAACGAAAAGGAATAGAACAAGGATTTGGACGCACTAAGAGCCAGATTTAATGTAAATATTGAGAAAATAAGTCAAGGATTAACCCTGCTACTAAATTAAAAAAAATTTACAAATCCTACATTAAGAGACCCATTGGTGCATACTGCATTTTTCATACAAAATAGCAATTTAACCAAAAAATTTATATCTACAATATTTTCATTCAACGTGAATATACAAAAATACAAATTTTTGTTAAACGTGGAATGTCTTGTCCTCACTTATAAGTACAACACAGCTGATGTAAATTGAGTTGTGGGATTCTTTGTGCAGGGCTTTGCACTGTCTTGTCCAGTTTGTGTTTTGTTTGGTAAATATCGGACGTGTTTTTTGCATACGACGTGACGAAATGGCAAATCAATGTTATTTGAACGATGACGATATACGTGAAGTGCTCAATGCAGAAAGTGACGCGGATATTTCGGATTCGGACATTGACTATAATTCGGCAAATAACCAAACAAGTGATTCCGAAACAAAAAATGAACTACACGTGGCTGCAGGTAGCTCTGTTGATTCTTCGTTTGTTGCAAAAAACAAAATGGTATGGAGTGATACTCCATTACCTCAACGCATTGGAACTGCGGATGAGAATATTATCTTAACGCAAGCAGGACCAGCTCGATTTGCTGTATCTAGATGGCATCTAGGTCTAGATTGCGGAATGACATAATGTCAGCTTTTGTGTTATTTTTTCCGCCTCCAATAGAAAAAATTACTATTGAAAATAACAATAAGTCCGGCAGAGTCAAATTCGGTGAGAAATGGAGCGAGATTGATGAAGACGCTTTACAAGCATATATTGCTGTACTCATTTTTGCAGGCGTATGTCGGTGTGTACTTTCTTGTCTTACTTATTGCAGTGAAATAGTTGACAAATAAAAAATTTCTCTACGGTAGCGGAAGAAATGAAGACATTCATAGCTTGTTTGATGCAACTTTTGGTCAGCCCGTGTTCTGATCAATTATGTCTGAAGAAACTTTCCAAATGTTTGCAAATGCGCTCCGTTCCAATGATGTCTTGAGTCGAAAATAAATGTAAAGACAAATTTTTTCCAATTCGGGAACTATGGGACTGTTGGCAGCTGCTTCTTCCAATGTTTTACAATTACCACGAAAATGTGACCATTGACTTATTTAGGGGACGATCTTCTTTTCAGCAGACGATCGAAACCTGCAAAATATGGTTTAAAATTTTGGTTATCAGTGGATTCAAAGTTAGGCTACGTATGGAAAATACAACTATACCTTGGAAAATCTAGAAATTCAAAGCCTGAATAGAATATAGAACAACGCGTTGTATTGGAGTTGACTGAAGGCTTGAAAGGGCAAAATATAACAAGCGACAATTTCTTTTCAACTTTTGAATTGGTAAAATCACTTCTTGAAAGGAAACTTACATACATATGTGGGAACAGTATGCCAAAATAAAAGGAATTTCCATTCCTCCGAAATCGCTGTTTGGGAAAAATGTCCCATTGTACAAGTCTACAAATGCGTTCAATGACATTGCGACATTAGTGTCATACATCAGCGATAAAAACATAGCAACGATATTGATTAGTGCGATGCACAAAACAGCTGAAGTTGATGAGAGTGGATCAAAGAAAAAACCTGAGATTGTTTCTTTTGACAATTCGACTTCTATTTTGTTTTTCGTCTATAATTTCTTATGCTGCGACTCTCTTAGGAAGCGTAGATACTGCTGACCAAATGATTGGGTCCTAAACCACAAAGCGTAAAACAAATCGATGGCCGAACATTGTATTTTCAAATATACTAGACATATCCGCTTGCGTGACTTTTCTCTGAAATCGATGATTCATTGGGACCACCTGATCGTAATCGCAGTAGACCAGAGTTTTTGCGACAACTAGCACTTTCTTTGGCTAAGTCATATATGATGAAACGCAGTAGATTACCTCAACAACAGTTCTCAGCATAGTTATTGACTGAAATACGTACACTATCCTCTGTTTCAGTGGTCTCTACAAGTAATGCTACTCCTTATTCGGGGGCTAGAAAGCGAGGAATTAGTAGTTGTTGCAAATCTAAGAATGACATCAAATGCTCTTTTTGCGCGAACTTTATTTGTAAAAAAGCCGAATTATAATTTGTTCAGCATGTTTTCTCAGTCTTGTTTTATGCCAGACAGTTGAATTTATGGAAATAACACTGTTTTATAAAAAAGCCACGTCAGCCGAAATTTAATGGCAATATTGTACCTTCATTCAAAAGTTGTAAACGAAACGAGCAAAAAATATGACCAAATGGTCCTAATCTAACAGCTGGATTAAGAACGGAATTTGAGCAATGGTTAGGTCAGAAATTAGGGCTCTTGAATTAAATCAATTAAATCAAGAGTATGAATAAGAATAAGGATAAGAACAAGTCTAAGATCAAAGGAAAGGAAAGGGGCAAGAAGAAGGACAAGGATAAAGATACGCTATCACGTCATAAACAACGGTGTTAGGGTGACCACGATACAGCCAACTTTTTTACTACACAATGTTTCGTAGGAATTTATTAATTTTTTTTTTTTTTTTTTTTTTTAAAAGTTTTGTTTTGTTTATTTCAGTCCTTAAAGTATTTATATCAGGAACTAATACGTTTATTCGCAATTTGGTATAAATGTTTCATATTTTGTGAATATGCGACTATATCACACGAAGAACACAGTTCCTCATACTTTAATTTTCAGAACGTATCAAGAAATTTTTTTCGGACTATTACAAAATATTTTTATCATCTTCGGTTCGTCACAAAAATACTTTAAAAAAAAAAACAAATTGATAATTTCAGCCCTTCAACCTACTAGTTTCTGGACCGACTCTGAATGGCTAATGTTCATGTTTTTAAGAAGATTTACAAGGCATTTGTTTTATCAAATAAAATTGATTTAAATTTTAAAAGTTTTTGTGTCAGGTGAGATATGATTCAGGGACCTCGTCATAGGCGTCCGCAGGAATTTTTCAAGGGGAACTGGGGGGGAGGGGGCAAAGGCATACATTGATGTGCACGTATATGAAAATGTAACATAAACACATAGGAAATGAATGCCCTGTGAACTCGTGATTCGTAAAATTGTCATCGAACGGTCTAAGCAAGTTAATTTGTTCGGCTGCGACTGTTTTCAGAGTTTTGTTTAATTTTTTAAATTAGAATAACTTACAGCTATTTCTAAAGTTGTCTAAGAAATTAAGCTGGCACCATTTAAGCCACACATTTGCAGACGCCACTGAGTTGAACTTCATGTTACCGTCTGTCCGCAGCGACATGACAAAATCAACATTGACATTTTGACATTACGAAATATAAAACGCAGTCGAAACACACACTCCTTCAATACCGCCTCCACATTTCAATCAAACATCTCGCCAATCCTCTGACACATTAACAACAACAAAAACAACAACAAACAAGCTGTCAGTATGTCAACATGAATGTGACAACTTCATAATGTCAGAAATATTGTTGCTTTTGTTGTGTGAAATGTCAGACTTATTTTATATAATAAAAATAGTAACAAGGATATGTTTTCTCCAGCACAGACACAAACAAATAGCGAAATGCTGCACGCTGCCAGTGTTTGTGAGCTTTTGTTGTTATGTTATTACAAACAGCTTCTTTTGGTTACCTGGGTAGCTCAAGCTCAAGCTCATTTAGACTTATGTTGGATTTTATGACAATCAGCAGGACGCCTTTGTTGTGACATTCATTTATTTTTTGTGTATTTCTTTTTTTGTTTTTTTTTTTTTATTATTATTGGTTTGATGTGTTTGTTGTAGTTGGCAATGATGTTGACGAATGAAGCATAAATATTATATTGACAGCTTATGTCACTCAAAAATAATTGTGTGCGCGTGTGTTTGAGTGGAGGGGGTGTGCGTGTGAGTGTACCATATGTATTGCTGTGTAGCGCTTACATTGCATGTGAGATTGTCACATTTTGACAGTGTCACACAAAAGTTCACGAACACCATAACAAAAACGATGTGGACAACATAGCAACAGAACACAACAACACAATCAGCAGCAACTCTATTTTGCTCAACTATTGTATTTGAACACACAGCAGGTTGTGTTAAGCTTTAGTTGATGTTGCTGCTCGTGTTAGCATTATTGTTGTTGTTGCTGTTGCTGTTGCTGTTGTTGTTACTATTGCACCATCATCCTGAGAATTTGTAGCTGTCTGGTTTTGACATTGATATATGCCGCAATGTGAAACATGATGCATTCTATTGTAGTTGTAGTAGTTGCTGTTGTTGTGGCTGTTGTTGTTGTTGTGGCTGTTGTTGTTGTTGTTGATTTTGTTGTTGTTGTTGTTGTTGTTGTTGTTGTTGTTGTTGTTGTTGTTGTTGTTGTTGTTGTTGTTGTTGTTGTTGTTGTTGTTATTGCTGATGTGACATGCAGCAAGCTTACTGCCTTAATGTGTCGCTTTTTGTTGTTCCGTTGTTGCTGCTGTTGGTTGATGAGTCTTGGTTTCATATTGTAACTGTTTACTGCTGATTGAAAGCTGCAACAGCACCTTCACATATGTAGTATTAACATCAACATCATGTTCTGCAGTGTCGACAGTCGCAGGAGCAACAGCGACAGTAGCAACAATACAACACAGCAGTAATACAACACATATTATCAAGACAGCCCAGATAACATGACCAGCCCTCATAAGGGAGGCAGCACAATGCACAATTTGAATAACTCTGCTTCCAGTTATGAGTTCAAGAATAAATTTCCTAAACACTCTGATGAAATCTAAATCAAATCTGTTTTTTTTAATCTGTCAGACATACGAGCAGATATTAACGAATGTATCAACAATAAGTGTAGAAATTGTTTTTTGAACAAAAGCAACAATTTTTTGGATGCCTCTAAAATTTTTTCTAGATAATAAAAAAGACGTATGGAGATTATGTATAGAATACAATATCTTTCAAATGGCCGTCTTGGCTTAAAGTGCAGACTATAATCCTTTTTTCGAAATCTTCGGTCACTCTCGCGCACAGTTGGAGCTCTATTGTGGCGATTGCGACTTCAATGTTTGCTTTGAGAGTTGGAATTATTTGTGAATGGTGAGCATAAACCATGCTCGTACCAGAACCTTAAAGAAAGAAGTCTAACGGTGTTACATCGCAAGATCTTGGAAGCCAATTTGTATCTCCAAAACAGGAAATTACGCAACCTGGGAACTTTTTGCGTAATAACTCGATCGTTTTGCGCCTTTTATGGTATGCAGCACCATCCTGTTGAAAGTTGAGGTCGTCCTGTGTCCTTAAACTCCATCTCAAACCACAGAAAATGGTGACTCATATCTCTGTAGCGCACTCGATTGACTGTTAGGCTTTTGGTTGTCATTTTCAAAACATTACGTCTCAGTGGCGTCCGTGGCGTCCGTGGCGTAGTTGGTTAAAGTGCGTCGCCGCTATGTCAACGAACCTGGAGACCCAGGTTCGAACCCCAGCAGCGACAGAAAATTATTTGAATTTTTCTGTACGGCCGCCACCTTTCTGCAGACAATGGCAAACCTCAGAGAGTAATCAAAATGCCATATAAAGCTTCTTGAGAATAAGAACATTTCGTTCATCGCCGTTCGGAGTCGGCGTTAAGCCTGTAGGTCCATTTCTCGGTCAATTGTGTACAAACTTAATAACACGCACAACACAATTGATCCTAAGAAGCTAGGTCAAAGTTCTTTCAAGGGCTGAAATGGCCAGTTATTTAATTTAATTTTTTTTAACGTCTCAGTGATGCCGTCGGCCCCAAATGGTCCCAAATTCGCACCAAACACACTTTCCTTCACTGCTTCAATATTTTTCAGTCGAACGTTCGGGGCAAAATCGTTTTGACGATTAATTAATTTTGCACACCTGGGATTTTCTCCTGCGATTTTCTTGACAATGGTATTCCACATTTTCAGGTAGTTTATTTTCATTGTCGCCAAGAAGCTTTCAATGGGCCGTAGTTGAGGACTCTTTAGAGGATTATTTTTTTTATCAACATATTGGATATCATTTGTTTGATAAAACTCCTTGACGTTGAAAGAACACAGTTAAATGAAGTCAAACTGTGGCGTTTGCAATGAAAACAAACTAGCAACCCTTAACGAAACAGAACAGTTTGTCGCACATCCCGCTTACACTTCTGCATTACATTAGCATTAACTACAATTTTTTAACCAGCGGATACTCAAAATCCGGTCCTTCATAGTTGAGTGGTGGAGTACTAGACGAGGTCAAGTTTTATGTGAAGAGCTGGCCGGAAAACATCCTACGGATTAAGCAGAAGACTCCTTTTTCTTTCCTGGCTCATAATTAATACGACTTGGCCAATATTTTTGCACATAATAATGGTCAATTCACAGCTATTCCTCAGGCACAAAAAACAGCAAAATTTTGAGTGACCAGATTGCATCTCCATCAAAAGACCATTGATCTGTTGGGATAGTACATAAGTCATTATTTATTGTTAGACATTTTAATAATATTTATTTTCAAACCTTTTGATTGCTAATAACTTCTATGAGCTCTGAAAGAGTCTTCACATGAGTCTTTAAAGATTCCACTACATGATTCTTGAAAATAGTATTAAACTTAGCTCTTAAAAGAGTTTTAATTTTGAGTCCAAAAAATTAATTTATATGAGTTCTAAAAGAGTCCTTATTATGAATCTATAAAGAGTCTTTTTTATGAGTCATAAAAGAGTCTTAATTTTGAGTCCAAAATAAGACATAAAGCAGTCATTATTATGAATCATATTTTGAAGTCCACAACCTACTAAAATGTACTCATAAAAAGAGTCTTTTTTGAGCGTATTATGACGATAAAAACTCAATTATATGAGTCTTAAAAGAGTCTTTGAAGAGTCATAATGTTTGCTGGGAAATGAGTTTCTATCGTCATAATGCGCTCAAAAAAGACTTTTATGAGTACATTTTCGTAGGTTATGGGCTTCAAAATATGATTCATAATAATGACTACTTTATGCCTCATTTTTGACTCAAAATTAATACTCTTTTAAGACTCATATTTAATACTCTTTTAAGACTCATAATAAAGGCTCTTTAAAGACTCATAATAAAGGCTCTTTTAGAACTCAAATAAATTAGTTTTTTGGACTCAAAATTAAGACTCTTTATATACTCATAATAAATACTTTTTTAGAACTCATATAAATTTGTTTTTCGGAATCAAAATTAAGGCTCTTTTAAGACTCACATTTAATACTCTTTTAAGAAACATGTAATGGAATCTTTAAAGACTCATAATGAAGACTCTTTCAGAACTCATAGAAGTAACAATGATCCTTTTAGGTTGAAATATATTTTCAGGTTAAAATTTATTTTAAGTACTTTATGATCGAAAAAAAAATTACGAAAATATCTTTTTTAACATTTTAAACATTTCTTTTTATTGCTTACTCATTAAACACACATAAGTACTCTTTTTAGAGTCATTTTTTGAGGCAATTTTTGGTTTGATCTTCACCAAAATATTAGGTATCGAATGGCGATGCAATGTTGCCAACATGCGAGAAAAGAAATAAAGCCATATTAAAATTAACAACGGTTCTGCTACAATATAAAGTGAAACGTACAGGTCGTGATTCTAAGCGGTCATCATTGGCCCACGCAGGAATTTTCCAGGGGGGGGCCAAAGGTATGTATTGGTATACACGTATATGAAAATGATTTTTAAAAATGTAACATATAAACATATGAAATAAAAATATATGAAATGTTTCAATGTCCAGGGGGGGCAAGTGCCCCTCCCTGCTCCCCCCTGTGGACGCCCTTGGCGGTCATCATCAATGCACTCGATGCTTCCAAAGCTGCATAACCGTAACGCTCACATGACACTACGCTAACACAGAAACTGAAGAAGCATAAGCAATGGTAGTTTTATTTGCATTGAGTGCCACCAAGCAGACATAATTCACATATAGTTCATGCGAAAGCATTTACTCATGCAACACAAATGTAACAAACAGCACTCAAGTTTGTCATTAGTTCTCATTCCGTTTGCATGAGTTAATTTATTATTGATAAATTGATGTAAGTATTGAACAAACCTTTTGAATTAAATATAAATAAATCACTTTTATTAAGACCAACTCCAATCAAAGTCGAAAGACACAATTTTTTGTACTACACTCAATTGAGTCAAAAAATCTGTCATTGAAATTAAAAGTTCAGCCAAAATATTTTGACAGACTTTTCAAGCCAAATTCTACGAATATCGCGGCGTTACTCAAACAATTTTCCTTTCATCTTAAATACGCAGACAAAATTTTAAAGTCGTACCAACTCGATTCATTTTCGGTCATTTTCTGACCACAGACGCCTGAGGTTTTTCAACATTATAAACTTCCAAAATAAAAACACAAAAATAACAAACTCAAGTCAACCTACATGAAATTCAACGTCAACACAACGTTAAGTTAATGCACAAAACTTTACGTAATACGTAACTGTCAACCAGTTGTTAGACAGACGGCGTTGCCACAAGCTTACGAGACCAACAAATTGATGTCACGTAGTTACCGTCATTTAAAGTGCCAGTGATGTTGGTTAAATGTAACTGGCCAACACTTAGCCCGGCCAACAGTTAACTCAACATGCCAGACAAATTTTATCTGCGGCCACTTTATAGCCAGAGACTAATTAATAAATATTTCGTTAATTTTTGGTTTGGTAAACGAAGGTGTAAAATTTTTAATGTAATTGAATAAAAAATGGAATAAATTTTAAAGCCGAGTAGATTGTGGCATGAAGTGGCGCTGCTATTAAATGGAGCTCGTACTCGAAGCACTCAAGTTGACGTGGGCATGATTCATTAAATGTGCAATTTTTTTTTAGTGATTGTTTTTATATTTGCACATATTAATGACTTGCCTTTAAGCTGCAAATTAAAAGCTTGGCATATTTAAAAGCCTGTTTTTCTTTATTGATGTTAACAAATAACATTCGGGGCTTGTCTACAGCGATTTGCTGAGCTTGTTGACATGTTTGTGTGTGTTTGTAGCATTGTGTATTGGCTACATTTTGACAGCGCCTTTAACTTTTATGGCGGCGCTTTATTTCTAGTGACAGCTGAGGTTAAAGTTGGCGATTTTCTTGACGTTTTGTGTGGGGAAAAGCTGACTTTTAACATGGTATTTAAGCTCAGAGATAAATTCATGTTAAATTGGAAATATATTGATTTGTGAGTTAGTGCAACAACAAACAAGTATTGAGTTAAATGAATGGATCAGGCAAGTCACCAAGAATTAAGTTATAAGTGTTAAGTATTAAGTATTAAGTATTAAGTATTAAGTATTAAGTATTAAGTATTAAGTATTAAGTATTAAGTATTAAGTATTAAGTATTAAGTATTAAGTATTAAGTATTAAGTATTAAGTATTAAGTATTAAGTATTAAGTATTAAGTATTAAGTATTAAGTATTAACTATTAAGTATTAAGTATTAAGTATTAAGTATTAAGTATTAAGTATTAAGTATTAAGTATTAAGTATTGAGTAATAAGTATTAAGTATTAAGTATTAAGTATTAAGTATTTAGTATTAATACTTAATTCTAAAGTATTAAGTATTAAGTATTAAGTATTAAGTATTAAGTATTAAGTATTAAGTATTAAGTATTAAGTATTAAGTATTAAGTATTTAGTATTAAGTATTAAGTATTAAGTACTAAGTATTAAGTATTAAGAATTAAGTATTAAGTATTAAGTATTAAGTATTAAGTATTAAGTATTAAGTATTAAGTATTAAGTATTAAGTATTAAGTATTAGGTATTAAGTATTAAGTATTAAGTATTAAGTATTAAGTATTAAGTATTAAGTATTAAGTATTAAGTATTAAGTATTAAGTATTAAGTATTAAGTATTAAGTATTAAGTATTAAGTATTAATTATAAACGTTACTTAATTTACGATTTTCCTTCAATAAGTTTATTCTTATAATTCATAGTAAGAAATTCGAAAAGTAATTTAACGTTAGTTTTATTAGTTTTAAGAATAATTAAACTTTAAATTAAATTTATTTCCAATATGTTTTTTACAAAAAGGCACTAAGACAATCCAATTAATAATTTCTTTACTTTTTCTGAGAGCTTTTGACAGAATCAACATTAGTATTTTAACGACGCTTTATTGTTTTCTTACCAGCGCAATAGAGCAGAAACATTTCATTCCAGTATATCCTTGACATATGTACGTTTGTATTCTTTTGTACCACACATACTTATGCTTCACCACTCTCCACTTTTATCCTTTCACGCCAAACAAATAACCATTAATAACAAAATGGCGACAAATAAATAAAAGTCACCGCATTGGTGACTGTCTTCCGTCCGTTTACATGGCTTCACTACGCTGCTGTTGTTTCTCATTCCATTTTCTTCCTTACCTTTCTAGATAGAAATATATGTTTGTACACGCAAAACTTGAATTGATTGTCGAGAAGTGTCAAAGATTTCCGTTGTGCATATCCTGTGCGCCATTCTTGTTGTTGACAGCTAACAAATTGTAGTGCTTTCCTAACTGTATGGCACGCGCTGCTGGTTTAGACTCGCTTATAACGCTCAAAAACATTCACCCGTTTTGGTCGTTCGCTTCCACTATAGTTTGCTATAAAAGAAGACAACTTGTTATTTTTCTTCTTTGTTACTGATGTTGTTATTGTTGGTGTTGGTGTAGTTGCGCCATTGTAACAATGTTTATTTGTTGTTCGTCCTGAATTGTTGACACTGAATGTTCACTTGTCAGGATATGGGGGTGAAAACAAAACAAATGGCGAGAATTTGCTGCTGATAGTTAGCAATTATTATTACTTGCAATCTTTTTTGCTCAATCGATTTGTTGCATTTCTAGTAAAAGAGGCAAAATGGTTTGTATATGGAGATAGTTTCTGAATTATTATAATTAATGAGCTTTATTTTGTTTTAACTTTTGTGCATTTCTTAATCTTAGTTGTGAGTTCTTCACAACTGACTTCGGAATTGCCTATTAAATCAAGTATCCATAAAAACCTCACCAACAATCCCTCATGCTCTTCTTTGGCCCAAAATCTCCCACACATTTTCCAGAACTTTGTGCCTCACAAACAAACAAATAACTAAAATCGCATCATTTCCTTTTAGTATCAGTTACAGTCCATTTATGAAAACGAAACTGTAAATCTCCTAAACTACGTTCTAATGTGGCGCATCCGTTTATAAAGACATGTTGTCTAGCACAGCAAAAGCCATTAATAATGACCCAAAAAGCTAAACCGACATCTTGGAAGAAGAGAAAAAAAAGCTGCAAAATACAAAGATACAGGAAGAGAATAAGCTGAGGTAGTTAACTTTTGTGTGTTTTATGACACGTGCTATTGTATTATGAAGTCTTAGAAATTATTAACACATTTAATAGATAACAAAATAAGACGTAGCGTTGTGGAGAGCTAAGTAATACAAGGGTTTAGTCAGAGCTTACTCACTGGATTCCAGCGAGAAAATCAAAATAAGCAAAATACTAACTTTGACAAAATGGCGGATCCAAGTGAAGAAAAAGTCGATTTTCAACATAAATTAACGTCTTAAATTGTGTATAAATGGAACATATTTTTTGGTCAGAAAAAACGCTTCCATCATTTAATAAAAAATACGTTTTAAAAACTTGTGTAAAACTTTTAGACCGATCGGTTCAACCGTTTCCGAGATATCTGGCGATAAGACTTCAAAAACATAAGTAGTTCTTCTGAGAAAATCGCGTTTAAAGTTTGGAAAGGAGCTTCGAAACGTCTTTACAACTGCGCAGGTATTTGTGCAAAATATATATGTATGTACATTGATCGTCCGTCTGTGGCGTAGTTGGTTAAAGTGTGTGGCCTCTATGTCAACGAACCTGGAGACCCGGGTTTGAATCCGAGCAGCGACAGAAAATTATTTGAATTAAAATGATTTTTCTGTACGGGCGCCACCTATCTGCAGACAAATGCAAACCTCAGAGAGTAATCAAAATGCCATGTAAAGCTCCTTGAAAAGAAGAACATTCCATTCATCGCCGTTCGGAGTCGGCGTTAAACCTGTAGGTCCAGTTCTCGCTGTGTATAACCGGTGTGTATAATTGTGTACAAACTTGATAACACGCACAACATAATTGATCATAAGATGCTAGGTCAAAGTTCTTTCAAGGGCTGAAATGACCAGTTATTTATTTATTACATTGAGACAAGACGCATCTTTTTCCGCTCCTCTTTTCTTTCAGGCGGAAAAGTTCGAGTGGGAAAATTGTAATGCATGGTGACAGGAATGAAATTCGAAAATTTTTCGAAAAATAAGACTCCCGGCCGATGGTTTCAATACCGGGACCTCTTCCTGCAAGGATGAAAACGGAAATCTAGATACCCAGAGTACATTGATGATGTAGAGGGAACACTTCTCTAGACTTCTGAATGACGACGACAGTAAGAATCCCGCCAATTGAGATGATATCCCGGATACCCCAATTGTGGACGACAGCGTTGAAGTTTCGCTGCCCGACTATAGTGAAGTCTTGAAAGATATAGCTTGGATTAAAAACAACAAAGCCGCAGGAGCCGATGGCTTACCTGCTGAGCTCTTCAAGAATGGAGGCGAAGCTCTATTTAAATGCATTCATGAGCTTCTTCCTATGCAAAATATGGTAGAAAGAATGCATTCCAAACGATTGGAACCTCAGTGTGGTCTGCCCAATCCACAAGAAAGGCGATCCCACAATTTGCGCCAACTACAGTGAGATAAGCCTTCTTAGTTTCGCACATAAGGTCCTGTCGAGAGTACTATGTGAAAGACTGAAGCCCATCGTAAACCAGCTAATTGGACCTTATCAGTGTGGCTTCAGACCTGGCAAATTCACCATAGACCACCACAGATATTTACGCTACGACAAATCTTCGAGAAGACCTTAGAAAAACAAGTCGACACACACCATCTTTTTGTCGATTACAAAGCCGCCTTCGACAGTCCAATACGGAATCATCTATACTTCGCTATGTCTGAATTTGGTATTCCTGCAAAGCTCATCCATCTTTGCAGAATGACACTGAGCAACACCAGTAGCACAGTTAAAATCGGTAAGGATCTGACTCCTCCATTCGATATCAAACGAGGTTTCAGACAAGTTGATTCCTTATCGTGCGACTTTTTCAACCTAATGATGGGGAAGATCATCCGAGCTGCTGATTTGAGACGCAGTGACATGGCGTATGCTGTATCATTGGCCATAATACGCGCGAAGTCAGTACAGCATTTTCCAGATTAGTGAAAGTCGAGTCGAATGGGTCTTGCAGTGAACGTAGATAAGACGAAATACCTAGTATCAACAAATAAACAATTCCAGCGTCTTGGAAACCACGTCACTGTTGACAACATCTTCTTAGAGATTGTTAAGGACTTCGTCTGCCTGGGATCCAGCATAAACTCTTTCAACGATGTCAGTAATGAGATAATACGAAGGATAACTCTTGCCAACGGGTGTTAATTTGGGCTGAGTAGGCATTTCAGAAGCAGAGCCCTCTCTCGACGAACATAACTCACGCTCTATAAGTCACTAATCATGCCCGTCCTATTGTATGCAGCACAAACCTGGACGTTGAGCAGTTCTGATAAAAAGACTTTGGGAGCCTTCGAGAGAAAGATCCTTCGTAAGATCTTTGATCCAATCTGAAAAAAATATTTCGTTCGGTGCCCGGTGGTCGTCCACGCAGAAGAGGATGCCCATATCTTCGTTGGAAGGATCAAGTGTTCGATAACCTGACTACGCTTGGTGTTTCCAACGGGCGTCCAATGGCTGGCGCAATTTCTTATACGAGGACAAGCGACATTGCAACTAAAACTTGCTCTGTTTGATCTCATTTTAAAGACGGACAACTGTATCATCGACCGTGTTCAAGGAAGGTATCCGTAATCTGAGATTTATCCAAAAGGATACTAAGTAATACCTGCATTTTTGAAATAACACTGTCCTTTGACCATTTGAGTTATTCCAAAAATATTCAGTTAGAATATTTATTACCCGATGTAGCCATATATTTTTTGGGATCACAAAAAGGAAATTTCTGGGGATATTTTTTTTAACATTTAAAAAAAAAAGTTAAGTGAACCGGTTGGAAGGGCCTCGAATGATAATTTGAAAACTTACCTTCTGAACATGGTTCGAGGTCATTTCAAAAATGCATAAGATCAGGTCAAATAATGTTAAAGCACTGTCTAAAAAGAGCATAACAACGTCAATTTTCATCGGAACGACTAGAAAATACCTCATATTGAATGGTTATACTTTGAAATTTTTAAAGACCAAGAATTGATGTTAAAAGGAGAATCTCCTTTAACAAAAAAAAAAACCGCAAATCTCAATGGTGACAATTTTTAAGCTTTTGAACCACTTTGGCTCAATGCGTTATTATATGAAGGTATAGATATATTTTACAACCTTATAAACCCTTTTAATACGTTATTTTTTTTTCAAGTACTTCAAGACTTTGCTCAAAGAAGAATGTTCTCAACGGAATACAAAACAAACAAAAATTATAAAAAATGATTTCAAACCAAAACCAAAGCGACGGAAGTGATTTTAAGTCCCTTAGAACACATCTATACATAGTAAAAATATTTTGTTAGGTAGAGATAATAATAAGGATAACAAGAAGCACACACACATACACAAACATACACATGAGAGCACACAAACTCAAAAGGGCAGCCAAGTGGAGCAAAACATTATTTACGACTTCATAAAGAAACAATTTCAAGTAAGCTGCTGCTGCTGCTGCTGCATGGGTCAAGTAGACCCCGAACGAACGACCAAATGAACATTTAACAGTCGATGCTGCTTAAGTCGAGTGAGACAGGATAACAAACAGCAACAGGACATTTCAGGAAGGCCGAATGAAAGATGGAAGGTAGGCAAGGAGCAAGCAACAATGGGTAATCGTTGCGGTTGGCTTGGAAAGGATCAAAGTTAGGCTGTGTGAAGATTGCCAGGTGGAGTCTTTATTAAGAAGCAAAAAAAAAGAAAAAATGCTATGCTTTGATTTCTACACATATACCACATGGAATGGGAGTGTATGTGGGTATGTGTGTTTGTATATGTGAGTGCTTATAAGCGTGTGTGAATCACTTCAACTGTGTTTATGTGGTTAATCTATGCTTAGAATTGATTTTGCAACCTCTAAGTTGAGTCTCCGCAACATGCAGGAATAAGCGTTGGAGGAATTGCTTGAGTATGTTTGTGTATGTATGCTAAGCAAATCCTTTAGGTAATGCCATAATAGCAGCCGGTTATCTACACCTTGTCAGGCCAAGCATATAAACAAGCAGTACTAGAAAAGGAAGAAGTTTAACAGAGGACCGAAAGCTCAAGCAGCAGCTTTATATTTACTAGCAAGCAGCGGTCACACAAGCATGGCTATATTAGGTGTGTTTATATGCATGCTTTAAGCAGTCTCTAAGAAAACCGTCTGGATATGCTAGTAGCTAACAAAACATAAGTAAGCTTATGTTATGTGTTTGGGCTCAACTCAATGAGCTGACTCTCTAGAGTTGCCACTTTATGCTTTTTATTAGCAAGACAAAATTTTACTTTCAATTTTTTTCAGATATTAAAAATTATTTTCTTTGAAATGACAATTTTGAGCTAACTTCTGAAAATGATCTACTTTAACATACATACATCAGCCATCCTGATGAATATTGCTACATTAAAAAACTCAAATAACTTTTTGTCAAATAACTTAATTTAATTGGTTTTAAAAATATTTGAATTTAAATGGCATCCACGCTCGTTGACGCATATGCGACATCTTATCAAAAAGTTATTCATTACTGCCTGAAGGGTTGCAGCGGGAATTGCCTCAATTGTCGTTCGAATGGATTGCTTTAAATCATTTAAATTTGTTGGTTTTGTTTTGTAAACTTCTTGTTTGCAATAACCCCACAAGAAAAAGTCAGGCGCAGTAAGATCAGGAGATCTTGGGGGACAACGGAATGTGGAGTTTCTGGAAATCAGCTTATTGGGGGATTTTCGCTGCAATTAAGTCATAACAGGCCTGGCTATGTGCACCATCTTGTTGAAACCATACTGAGTTGAATGGGATTCTCTTTCGGCATAGTTCTGGAAAGAAAAACTCTTTCAGCATCTTTAAGTAACGGTCTTCATTGACCGTAACAGTAAGACCCTTTTCTTCACAAAAATAAGGGCCCACAATGAATCTTGATGAAACTGCACACCACAATGTAACGCGAAATGGATGCAATTGCGTCTCGTGCAGTACCTGTGGGTAAGAAACACTCCATATTCGACAATTTTGTTTATTACCATTGCCGTTTAAATCTTAACGGGCCTCGTCAGACATAAAAATACAGTTCAACATGTTTTCATCCTCTTCCGCCATTTGAATGGTCCACTCGCAAAATTCCAAGTTGTATCTTATATGGGAATAAGTTTAGATCTTTTATGCATAATTGTCTGCAGAGACTGTCAGCTAACACCCATTTGAACAGATAAGCTCCTTGTCGAAACATTAGGATCCTCTTGTATGGCAGCACCAACAGCAGCGATAGTTTCCCGCTTCCGAACTGAGGGTTTTCGATTGTAAGGCTTTCTTGCGATTGTTCCAAGTTCGGCAAAATTATTCACATGCCTCATAATGATCCATCTGCTAGGAGGAGTGCCACCAAACGTTCGCCTATATTCTCTTTGGACGGAAACTGCGGGCTACAATGCATGAAAGCGGCGCAAAATCCAAATTCTGGTCTCATTGTCCCAATTTTCCATTTTCGTTAAAATTAAAAATCACTCTATAAAAGAAAAAAAAGTGGAACAGATTAATTACACGGAAAAAAAGTTATTACATTTTTTTTAGCACCTTTCATCAGCCACCCTGTAGAAGAAAAATTTTTTTTATGTCATTCCGTAGCACAACCAGAGCACATCACAGCACATCCTAGCACAATTACTACATTTTCTAAATCTGCAATAAAAAAAGCGGAATCTTATAATAAACATACCATTAGAATAAAATATGTTTCCAATGTGACGCATGATGGCACACATTGACAACAGAACAGGACATATTTTTTTTTAATAATATGTACATCAAAAATGGCGGATTTTTTCAATAATACCCAAAAAAAGTTTCACTTCGTCACATATGAAATGTCTTTTTGAATTAATGCCGTTTAATTAATGTCATTAAATGAATTAATTTGATTTTTCAATACAAGGATTAAGATTTAGGAGTATTTGAAAATTATATTTCATCTGATAAATTGACCATTCGTCTATTTTTTTTTTTAATTTTGTGAACTTTATTCAGTGTTTCGAACTGTATAATTTTCAAATATTTCGTTACGCTCTTACTCTCTTATTCACATTTCTATTATTTTTTCCATCTCTTAAAAATATGGCCACGTTTCGTACGTTTGCCTTGCTGGCAAAATAACAAGAGGTGATTAAAGGTGAAAGGATAAGCGTATAAATAAATTAAACGTATCCTATAACACGAGAGACGCCAACAGTTTACTAAGCCATGTTGAGAAACTGTTTGTCGTGCCAGAGCAGCTAAAGCTGCTTGGACTGCTTCCTACCGACCGACCGACCGACCAAATCGTTAAATTTCTCACACTAACTTCGAGCAAGTAGTCGTGCTGCTGCCATGCATGCTTCAATTGCGCTGCCCAACTTCTTGGCCCAACTTTTACTTATACAAATGTCCTTATAACGTTATGCCACATTTGTTGTTATTGTAGTCTTAAGTACATTAGCAGAGGAAAATTTATGTTATCCTGCAATAATATTTCATCGTATTTGTTTAGTTGGTGAAAATTTATTATGTTTGCATTAAAGATGATTTATTTTTTGGGGACTCTGGTGGAAAGGAGCAGATTTAGATTTAGTATTAATATTTAATATGGTTATTATTCTTAGCACTAATTCCAAGAGAAAATAGGAAAACAATAAAGATAGAGTAACAAAACGGATTTGCCGGTATAACAGATTTTGGAAGTAATATAATAAGTTAACTAATATGTAAGTAATAAGTAAACTTTGTGCACTTGTGGGCACTGTACTGAGAGAATACAAAATTTTATTTAATATGAAGCATTTTATTCCTAAAATTTGAGAAAATTGTTGGAAATTCAACGATCTTGTGATGTATCAAAATATTTTTTTCCCGACTTCGAAAAACAAAAAATTCAAAGATTTTTGCAAATACTAATATCTTATGTCCATTTTTGTTTTATCAGCATAGCAACGTTACAAAAAATATTCAATTTCATGTGTTTTGAGGGCAGTTTTTGAGTAAAAAAGGTATAAAAATTACCCATCTATAAAGGTTTATTCAAGCTGGTAGAGCAATGACCCTACTTTTTCTTTTTTCAATTTCTCAGAGACACTTTCTTCGAAGCTTTCCAAATTTTTAAATTTACTGACATTCGACCCGTATATGACTTCTTTCAAGGCATGGTTCATATAGTCTCTCATTCCACTGCCTAATAGTGCTGATCTCACAATTTATCATGTGGTCTTATCTCTCTCTTTTTCTCTTAAAACCGGTTTTCGAAACGATTCATATTTTTACATCGAGAATGCTCTTTTCGTTATTTTTCTACCCATTCTTCAGTCGATTAAGTCAAAATTCAGGAATTGTAGAATAAAAAAGAAATTTCAATACTATATAGAGTTTATGTGGAAAATGTAGAAATTTTAAGGATTTTATTTGAAAGAACGATAATTTTCGATATCTTTGATTTGATGTAAAAATAGGATCGACACATTGAAGGTTTTACCGGTCTTAGTTGTACAAGTGTTAACGTGTTATACTAACATACATTTGAACCTGGGTTCGAATCCTGATAACAATGTTGATCGCATCTTTCATCTAACTTGTGTGTTATTTTATGTTTCTAATCAAAAAAGATAAAATACATCACAAAATTGAAATAAACGCTTAAGTCAGGCAAATCTGAAGGGATTTAAATTGGCTGAGGTAAAGGGTTCAAATTCCCATGTTCCAAGAGATTAAAGCATTGACTTGGTAGACTTGTGGACGCTACATTTGAAATTTCAAAATAATGTTCAAAATTAAGAGTTTTATTCTAAAAATTAAATAAACTAGTGACCATCAACTATAAAAATAATAAAAATAAAAATAATTGGCGCTGTCGGCTGACGCCGTTCATTGTGTTTAGCGTATATTCTAAGAGTTTTGTGGTTGTTTGCAAGCGCTTTCTCAAGAAGAGGCAGAATAATGTGAAATGTGAGCGGAAAATTGCAATAAAAAAACTTGTATGTATCTTGGTTGCAAGCGTTCAACGCGAGCGGCTTGCGAAAGCTCAACATTTTTCTGACTTTCATTTTGTGGTTAACAGACGCTATTTTAAGAAGAGACAGAAGAGAGCGAAATGTGATCAGCTAATAGTTTTGGTCTGAGTTCTGAGTGCTATGTTAATATGCAAACTTTAACTCGCTATAACTTAAAAAAATATAAATTTTTAAGAAATAAAAACTCCAGTTTGCACATCTACAGGTCTAAACCTACCAAGAAATTCTAAATTTATTAAGATTGGACGTGTACTTCACAAGCCTTATGCCGGACAAATTTTGAGTTTGCGTAATATATATAAAGAATGCGTCTTCTTTCCCAAGGTTGTAGCCATACAGGACTCTTTTAGCCAAACTACACACACTAAGGGAAATAACGCATATTAACATTATCCACGCCTGAGTATATATTTCATTTAAATATTTACGTGGATAAATCAAATATTTTCCTTACAACTCGTTTTTTTCCCGTATTTAAATTTTATTTATGCCACACACTGACACACATATTCCATACAGCTGCCAAGCAGCCGCCAAGCAGCAGCAGCATCGCACTCTGTTCCTGTGCGATGCTATAAAGATAAAAGATAAAAGATAAAAGATAAAAGATAAAAGATAAAAGATAAAAGATAAAAGATAAAAGATAAAAGATAAAAGATAAAAGATAAAAGATAAAAGATAAAAGATAAAAGATAAAAGATAAAAGATAAAAGATAAAAGATAAAAGATAAAAGATAAAAGATAAAAGATAAAAGATAAAAGATAAAAGATAAAAGATAAAAGATAAAAGATAAAAGATAAAAGATAAAAGATAAAAGATAAAAGATAAAAGATAAAAGATAAAAGATAAAAGATAAAAGATAAAAGATAAAAGATAAAAGATAAAAGATAAAAGATAAAAGATAAAAGATTAAAGATAAAAGATAAAAGATAAAAGATAAAAGATAAAATATAAAATATAAAAGATAAAAGATAAAAGATAAAAGATAAAAGATAAAAGATAAAAGATAAAGGATAAATTATTTATTTATTTATCTACTTATTTATTTATTTACTACTTCATCTAACAGAGATCAACTCTTACAGACTACTTTAATTTTTCATAAATAAATGTCAATAATTTCATTTCAAGTCGTAGATAATGGTTTATTTTTCATCAGATTTCATAAATACATTTCAATAATTTCAGAGGTAAAGTGGTAAGAGGTAAATATTAAAGAATTTTTAATTTCAGTTTATTATGAATGAGGAATGAAAATTTAGAAAGGTTTTTTTAAAGCGAAGGACCATGGCCTGGCCGGGAATCGAACAAGGGACCTCTGGGATAGCAGTCGAGCTCGCTACCTACTCGACTACCGAGGCCGCCTCAATTATAAAGTTATAAAATTAATTTAAAAGAAATTATTTCATTTTATTTCAAAAATAAAATGTTCGTTTTACTCTTTACACTACCCCACTAACAACTGAACTTCCAAAAGTCAATTGCAAGGCACATTTCCCGTCCCTAGAAAGCACTTGTGTGAAGCTTCTTCGAAGCTCATTTGGAGCACGTTATAGGTCCGCTCACATATTAAATAGCCTCGCTCTCTTAAATAATATTGAAGCTACTTGGAAGAGTACCAAGCTTTAAAAAAGATGCTTCGCTAAGCCTTAACGAAACACACTAACGAGCATTTGCTCCTACATAAGCAATCTCGCTTTCATAAGTAGTATAGAGCTAAATATCAGAAAACGAAATTAAATTTTTGAAAATTTTTCTATTTCTCGAAAGCACATTTTTATTCTACTTCATATTTCTCCTTTTTTTTTCATAAGTATCAGCACATTTTCGATGCTTACCACGTAATTATGAGTTGCTTAATTTTTCAGCAGACTAGCTGCTCTTAAGACGTAAGTCAAACATCAAAAAAGTTTGAGGCAACATTGTTGCTTAGAGTGTAGAGCAACATATTTAATAAGCACGAACAAGTTTTCGTTTAAAGCATATACGAACCCTGGTAGTAAGTAGAAGCAACATTTTTGTTTTTTTGTTACTCTTGTTTGGATAGCCGATACACAATCCTTACTGGTTATGTGTATTGGCTCATAGTTAGGGGAGGATATGAAGGGTATATAGCCAATACACAATCCTGTCGATTATTGTGATCTACTGCAACATAGCTTTAGTTAATACTTAATATTGAATCAGCGATATTTCTCAACGAAGGCTTGTGGCTTGGTGGTTAGGGCATCGAACAATCAGTCGAAGGGACACAGGTTCAATTCCTACGGCTGGCAAGAAATTATTTTTAATTTAATATTTTTTTGTAGCAAAAGACAAGCAAAAAAACAACATCAATTCTAAGAAAAAAGGTGTCGGATAAAAGTGTCGTTTTTGAGATTTCACTCCAGCAAACCGTAGAACGAGGCGTAAAAAGCTTCGCTTCGACGAATTTAAACCCTGGCTTCGTGTCCATTTTATCCAATACGCTATCCATCTCGCAATGGATAGCAAGCAATACCAACTCGATCACCAAAATTTGAAGTAACATATAATCAAGTAAGTTTGAAGAAAGTACATATAATACTTCTGCTTACAAGTTTTGAGAGGGTTCTTATCTTAGCTTCACCTTAAATGCATTTCCAAGGATTATACGAGGTTATACTCTTACGACTTCGATAAATTACTTCGCAAGAGCATCTTAGGAAGCGAGGAATACAAGCTTGCTCACAAAAATTTTAAACTTGCTTTTAAAGGTACTCAGAAGGCATTATCCCTTTGGTACATTCTAAAATTTTTTTATTATATTAGGTTAGGTTAGGTTGACGTGGCTGATTCTTATGAGACACACTTAGGCCCGTTGTGGTACCAGGGGTTAATTATCAAGCTGAGTGTTCGGAACCAGTTACCTAAAAGAAGGTGGCGCTTTCTGGCCAACGCTAGGCATTTGCAGAAATGTGTTGTGGATTCTACCTCCTCCTCGTCTCTGCAGCTTCTCCAGAAGTCGTTATGGAGGATTTTAAGTCTTCGGAAATGGTTTCCCATTAGGCAGTGTCCTGTTAGAAAGCCTATAACGATATTATTTGGTCCCTTCTAAAGGAAATTAGTTCCTTTGAGCGTTTTAAGTACAGGGTTGGCCAAACTTGGCGCGCCGTATGGCATGTGCTACCCGTAGATCACCTAATGTTGGTATTTTCAAGGAATAATTCGTTTGTTCGTAATTTACATGTGGCGAGAGGTATTCCAATTTGTTCCTTATTTTTTAATATTTATTACTTGACAATATAATTATGGATATTTGAGTATTCTGCATGATGGAAAACATCCACCCCTGAAATTAATCACATTTTTCTTTTTTATTTTATTCAGGATTTGCCGCATATATATCTCCAAATGAGGAAATTGAAATGTCTCCTTTCAGAAATAATGTGATCGCTGAAAATTTCACGTAACAGCGCCATTGTTTGCCTTGTTGTATGCAGTGTGGCTCAATGTTGTTGCAACCACATTTGTGGGTGGTTATTCATAGCTAGCTTCAAGATTGCAGCACCAACTTCATTTTCAAAGGTTCAAAGATCACTATAGGCCATAGATCCTCACGGGATCCTCACAACAGCGTCCTTTTTTTTTAAAAACGTGCACTTATACGGTTTATCAATGCTCCAAATGGTCCAGTTCTCACAATGAATACCGGAGATATGCGCGTTGCTTTAAAATAATTGACTGTTGATATCCACGAGAAAATTCGATGAATTGTGATCATTGTTCCGTCGGAAATCTACACATCTTGAGGTGCCCAAGTCTGCTAGTTATAAACTATTCAAACCCTTTCGTTTCTTTTGCGCCAGCCTGCATCAGCTTCATGTAAAGCTTCTCGTAAAAATCAGCTTTTCTGGGAGTTATTAAATAAATCTAATTTACTCAGAACTCGAACATACTCAAGGTGAACAATTAACAAATTTTTTTGACCCTTACTTATTTAATGCTAACAAAATCAATGGATGGTAATTGACAACAAATTGCTACAATCCATTGCTATCTAGACGAAGCATAGAACAACGTGTGAAGCAAACAACCAACTTAGTTGTTGGCAACATCAACATCAGCATCTAACAAGCAGCAAGAACGTACAAAATAGTGCAATGCTTAGTTTTATTTGTTGCCGTTATTGGTTTTTTTTTTGTTTTTTTTTTTCATCTTTAACCAAACTGAATTAATTTCCAACAAGACTTTTTTTTGTACAGAAACAAGTAGCTGCTTGGGATGCAGCTATGCAAGCGCGATCTTAACAACAACAACAACAACAACAACTACAACAGCAGCAGCAGCAACTGATCACTTGCAATATCAATTTACAACGCGTGTAGCATTGACTACAAGCTACTGCATGCTTGGCTATGAGGCATCATAAGCGTGGTAAACGAGAAACTATCGACCGATCGATCGATCGCATGAATGTTGCATGAAACGATCGCATTGGTGTTTTCTTTTGTTGTTGCCAGAACCAAAGACAAATATGGTGGAGATGGTGAACAGCAGACTAGCTGAGAAATTCGATGCAGGAGCCAACGATGGTGGCAAGACCACAGTCACCACCAGCACCATCAACACGTACCGGCCCAACGCCATTACGAAGTGTGGCTGGCAAGTCGTAGTCATGTCATCGCAATCGTGTCGTTTTGAGTTTAACATGATCGCCATACAGCTCCAATTCCAGCAGCTCGTGAAGACAGCCAATAATAAAAAAAAAAAAAAAATCAAAAAAAAAGCCTAACTCAACATAGTGTGTTTTAAGCTGCTTTATTGAAGACCATTTGGTGCACACCTTGTCTTCAATCGTACGCTTAGTAATATCTAGACACTGTATCTGCTGCTTGTCCCTTCCTTGACTCGACTTCTTGTGGTTGGACTGTTTGTCAGTCGGTTCGTCGGTCGTTTTTTGGTCGAACTCGCTTTGGTTGATGCTTTGCTATGCTTGCAATTTTTATGTTGCTGTTCACTGCTTGTTGTATCATGTTCATAAATGGTGACAAACACGCAAAACATTTATGTCGACAACCAGTTAAATGGTGCTGTTGTGTTCCAGTGCCAATATTTGCGTCTTTTATGCTACTCAACTGTTTGGCGATTCAGCGATTTTCTTATTCCGGTGAAATCTTAATCTTTATTTTGAGAAATTGCACGATTGTCTGGTTATTGATGTTATTAATATTGTTGCTACTGCACATTGTATGGTGTTTCGACTAGATTTGGATTTGGTTATGGCACACAAGACGATGGAGGTTATCAGAGGCAAACAAGCCGGGAAGCCTGGTGGTAAATGATGGGTTGGGCCACAGTTAATAACACAATTTTACTT
The DNA here is from genome assembly GCA_943735915.1 of Pherbina coryleti. Lineage (NCBI taxonomy): Eukaryota > Metazoa > Arthropoda > Insecta > Diptera > Sciomyzidae > Pherbina > Pherbina coryleti. The sequence continues at coordinate 186,828,343 of OX030948.1, read as the reverse complement.
TGTTTTCCGATTGCTAAAATATATTTAAAATTAACTCAATGAGATAGAATTAACTAATAGACTTACCCTTTGAATCTCTAGATGATTACTTAATTAAGAACTGTGGGTTCCAGAAATTCCTCAAGAGATACCTTCTTAGGTGTCTCTTTTATATAAATATACTAGCAGGCTACAGTGGTCCGAGGCTTCGCCACGGACGTTTTCTCTTTATCAATAGTTTATCTTTATAAATTTATAATAAAACTTATTGAATTAAATAAACAAATTCCCCTTTTAAAAAACTTAGTTGGATGAATTCACAACATCAAAACTAATTTCAACATATTAGAATTGGCTTCGATCCAATAGGCATTTGATGTGGTGAATTCATTTGTTTTTTTGTTTTAAGCGCAACAAAGTATGTACGTGCATGTATTTGTTTGTTTATTTTGTTGTGTTGTGCTTGCTGAAAACAAAGAGAGTAGAGTAGAGAGCAACATGGAGTTTATTGCAGCTCTCGCAGCACAACCGCATAAAAGGCTTACATCAAGCAATGCATGGCATTGTGAATGTTTTTTTAAAAACTTTACACTTTAATTAAAGATATTTATTATTCAAATTTCGTAAAGAAAATACCTCTATGTCCTTTTGTAGCACAAATGTGATATTTTAAAACTTATTTCATAAAAATCCGACCAGTAGTTTTGGAGTTTAGCGGCAACAAAAAATGTTCACTTTCATTTTATATAATAGTTTAGATATAGATATAGATTATGCCAGCAGAGAACCCAACCTTGTTCGGATCGAGTTAATTTGAGTTGAATTGAATTAATAGCAAAGAAGGAAGAACTAATTTTTAAAAAGAAGTTTCACTTGGACTCATTCCACATACCCAGATTTACTATCAAAATCTGTACAACTCCGTACAACTCACCTATAGTGTGACCATGCCCATCTTTACTACATTTGCTGACAGCAAGCATGCGAACTAAAAGACCTAATTTTAGCATGCGAACTAAAAGACTAAAAGACCGAACCAAAACCATCTGAAATAAGTATATTATTTTTATTGATTTGTGGGCAATAAAAGGGGGGGTGTAGAAACCCATTTTTGACACAGTTATCGACTGTAAGCATACGAACTAAATTACCAAATTTTAGTCCTGTACGACGAAAACCGTTTGAAATATAACATTTTTATTGATTTTTGGGCGAGAAAAGCGGGGTCTTTACAGCATAGGATATACATAGCCTAAATTTTATGCTTTAATCTCAGTAAGTTCAAGCTGTAAAGCAATTACACCTCAAAACTTTGAAAAAATTGATGAATTTTAAATTTTGTTTAATTAGAAATGGAGAAAGATAAAAACGCATGGCCATGGCCTAGCTGGGACTCGAACCCGAGCTCAATGCCATATTATTATTATATTATGCATGACAAATTTTGTTGTCGTTTATAAGAACCAAGAGCAAAGTGATCGATTTTGCTGAACGTTTTTACAGTATCCTTAGCTCTGAAAAGTGTAAAGCACATATTATTTGGTAGGAAGTTTACAGGGTTCGTGGTATCGCCTTATTTTGGTACTTTCTGGCCATTCGTGGTCATAAACAAAATAGAAGTTCTCCTGTCCTGTAAGCGATGCAAAAGCCACAGAAACACAGGCTTGCAGCGCTATTGTTGATATGACATCAGGGTCAGAGGTTTTATGTTTGTTTTTGTGGAGGTTTTGGAGCCACCAAGCTAGACGAAAGAGTCGTCATAATCCAGATTTATACGCATTAAAGGGATTACTTATGAATTGAATATTTTAATTTTTAACCCAGTAAGGCTGTTTTGTTTAGCTCTCTGAAGCTTACCAGAGTTAGCTGCAAAACTAAACCACAAGAAACGTATCAATTTAATGTATCAGCTGTGTAAGACTCCATGTCAAACATGCCTCATGCCATCAGTTGCCTCATAACAGTCCCAAGCATAATATTACTCGGAAGTGGCGACATTAAGTAAGTGGTGGCGGCCGTGGCGCAGTGGGTAGAGTGCGTGATCCATACGCCAGAGAACCCAGGTTCAATTTCCATCTGACACAGAAAGTTTTTTCAATTTCAAAACCTCTTTGCAGACAATGGCAAACCTCAGATAGCAAATAATACCATGTAAAGCTTCTTGAGAACATGCACATTAGTCGTTCGGAGTCGGCATAAAACTAGTGGGTCCAGTTCTCGATCAATTGTGTACAAACATTTAATAACACGCACAACACAATTTGATCCAAAGATGTTCGGTCAAAGTTCTTTCGAGGGCTGAAATGGCCAGTTTATTTTTTTTATTTTATTTTAGTGGCAAACATATCTGTCATACTCTATGGTCAACAATAATGCTTCTTCTTCTTCTTCTTCTTCTTCTATATATTAAGAACATGTTGAACCCCTTTGGCTTTTTTCCTTCATTCAGTCGAGGCTTTATAGGGTTCAGATATCTTCATAGGTTAAATTTTTCTAAGCTTCCAGAGAGAGAAACGCGTCACCCTTAGAGAATGCAGTCCCGAGTAGAATATTACTTTGATGTGGTGACACTTAACATACCTGTCGTACTCCATGGTCAACAATAATGCTTCTTCTTTTTCTATATGTTGAGCACATGTTGGAGCTCTTCAGTTGAGAAGGAGTTTATTGGTTTCATATATCTTTATAGGGTAAATTTTTTCTAAACTTCCTGAGAGAGAAACGTGTCGCCCTCAGTCAAAAAGTTCCCGGAATTTATTTAGGAAATTAAAAATTCAAGATTATACATCAAAATCGATATTGTCCCCTTTAAAGTACTCCACATCGACTGCAACGCACTTATGCCAGCGCTTAATCCAATATTCGAAACCTTTTTTTATGTTCGCTTTGCGTTATGGCCATCAGAGCCATTTTCGATTTTTTCATGATCTCATCTTGGGTGCTGAAATTCGTTCCGCGGGGCGGTTTCTTGAGTTGACCGAATAGGAAAAAGTTGCAGAGAGCCAAATCAGGTGAATTTGGTGGTTGTTGAATGGTATTCGTTTCGTTTTTAGCCAAATGTTCACGGATAACGATGGCATTGTGCGACGGTGCGTTATCGTGGTGCAAGATCCACGAGTTGTTTGGTCACAAATCCGGTCTTTTTTGGCGAATTGCTTCACGCAAACGTCTCATTACGCCAAAATAATACTCCCTGTTGACTGTTTGGCCATGAAAACTGTGAGCATCGCCTTCTTTTCCTTTCAGTCGAAAATTACGTCTTTTTTTTTGGTCGCGGCTCATTCGGTGCACGCCATTCAATCGCTTGATGTCTGCATTGCGTATCATACTCATTAATTCACGCCTCGACTCCAGTAAAGATCCTTTTGAAAAAAGTTGGGTCGGATTCGGCCTTGGAAATCATGTCTTTTGCGATGTCAACGCCGTCCCTTTTTTGTATGAAATTCAGGTTTTTCGGCACCAGCTTTGCAGCGACACATCTGAGTCTCGAATTATTAATGAAAATATCTCGAACGGATCTAAAAGCAATGCCCAACTGCTCTACCATCTCTCCAATGGTCAATTTGCGTTGTGCGGTCATCTATTCTTTGATTTTGTTGAAGTTGATGTTGATGCCTTGGAAATCATGTCTTTTGCGATGTCAACGCCGTCCCTTTTTTGTATGAAATTCAGGCTTTTCGACACCAGCTTTGCAGCGACACATCTGAGTCTCAAATTATTAATGAAAATATCTCGAACGGATCTTAAAGTAATGCCCAACTCCTCTACCATCTCTCCAATGGTCAATTTGCGTTGTACAGTCATCTATTCTTTGATTTTGTTGATGTTTCCGTCGGTTTTCGATGTCGATGGCTTGCCACTGCGTTCATCATCGTTCACGGACTCACGGCCACTTCCGAAACGTTCGTGCCACTGATAAACGACTGTTTCCATCAGAGTATCGTTGCCGAAACACTTTTCTAACATTTGCAATGTCGTCGCACCATTTGCAAAACCGTTTTTAACGCAAACTTTAATACAAACTCGTTATTTGTAGAGGGAAGGATACACTTGAACTGTACCATGAATTTCAAAATTTGTTTTAAGTTATTGAACTAGTACAAGTAGAAGGTGTTAATCTTTCGGAAATATTTATAATTACACGTAGGCCGGTTAAAAGCACAACGCCAACATGTTACATCAATTTAAGCTTTTTTAAACTACATCCTGCTGCTGGTGTTTCAAAACTTTGTGTCGATCATACTAAACTGATCATTGATTACTACCAGATATGGGGAAGTACCTCTGAAATTAACTTGTACGTCAGTTGCATGATCATTTATTTTTGTGGAGTCGTGTTGCTGTTAATGGATTTTAAGATAATATTGATAAGAACGATGGCTAATTACATGAACCAGTTAAGATTGTTTATAGCCATTTTGGACTGCTCACATACCAACCACATTCAAGCTCTACTCATTGCAGTTATCGATTGATCGCTATCGATAATGCAGCTCCTTTTAAGGCAGATTCGTTGACTATTTAGTATGCATGAACATGCCGATCGTGCCTTCAATCTAGATATGGTTAAAAAATTCAACACATCTTGAAGCTCATGAGCAGTAGCAGCAGCAACAGCAACAGCAGCGATGTGTTGATAAAAATGCTACCATTTTAAATGGGCAGAAGTTACGAAATTGAATAGATCGGACACCAAGTTGTAGACACTAAATATTTTTAGCTTTATGATTTCAAGCAATAAAATTCCATACGTCTTTTTTTTTTACTAGATTATCTTGTTTTGCAAAAAACAATTAAGAGGTACCTGATCCCAATTAACACCATAATAAACACATCGACAAATGCTAAATGAATTCGCGGCATAAACAACAACATCAATTTATAATTGCCAACAACATCGGCAGCAGCAATAGCAACAGTAACAGCTACAGCAACGCCGTCAATAACGTCAATTATTCTAAGAGAAAAATGTAAGCACTTTATTTATCCCGCTTTGCTAAAATAGGCTGCAACTCAGGGAATCGTCGTCGCGTCACTTACAAACGATCATAAATCCAAAACACGGCATGCCGTCCATGCCAGACATTGCGAAAAGAAGTATTGCTGCCTACCTTCTGGCCTCCTTCGTGTCGTTTGTCTATATGTCTGTCTGTCGTTTGGACGGTTGCATGGATCGTTCTTTCCGTGATAAACGCACGCATTTTGCAGCTATTGATTTATGACGCGACTCTATGCGTGCCTGCATGCATTCACTTCGACAGGCTCTGACCATTCAGTTGCCATTATTTCGTTTAATCGATGATGTTGTTAATTTTTCATTTGTCTATACATTTTTTTTTTTTTTCTTTATCTTGCCTTTTTGTATTGCATTTTTTCAACGATTCGACTTACATAATGCGAGTGTGTATGTTGAGTTTGTAGCAATATTTTAATGAATATGAATGGAAAGATGATGATGAATTTGGACGCTATTAATGATGGTTATGAATTTGGGCAAAAGTAAGTAAAGAAGTATTTGGATAAGGTGATAAATTCTAATGGGAATATGAATGAAGGGGAGATAAATATGATTGATATGAGAGTAAGTTTTATCATCGAAGTGGGAACTTCAAACCGTGCATGTGAGAGAGAGTGTACGATTCCTCAACCTCCACAGAGACTTAAACTCCGCTGTAAGTCTTTGTCCCTCCATAACTATTTCTTCACCAGGTATGGTAACGTATTAGACTGAAGACTACTTGATTAATGACAATGTTATATAGTGTATAGTGTATAGTGGTCTTGGAGTAACCTACTACCTTAACTCTTTGGAGTTAACACTGACCATTTTGAATCGATCTATTTAACTTCAAAATAATTCTGGTTCAACCTGTACCCCTTTCAACTTCTAAAGAATCGGTAGTGAGTGTAATGCACTTTACATCAGGCAATACGCCGGCGTTAGTTTATCAGTAATAAATATCTTCTTTTTTGGCAGTATTTATAAAGAGATATGGACCACCTGTCAAACCACCCCAAACACTTGAGTAAGAACCCAACAAGAAACAGCGGAATATCTTCTCCGACTTGAACGTACGGAAGGACGTGGCCAACTTTTCAAATTTGTTTCTAGCTTATTATGAAAAGTACGTATCCGCCGCGTGCTTTAATCCTGCTTAATTCCCAACCTTCTTGTTGATAAACTATGTCTTTCCGAAAAACTGGTTGGCGGTAAGAAGATATCCAGTAAGTTTCCGTAAACACTTTCCGTACAGGCTTAATTCCACGTTGCCCCTTGACAAAGGAGTCGAGGTTCATGCAATTGATACCCAACAGAAACATCTTTCGGACGTTATTACCATGCTAATACCACTGTCTGTCTAACCATCTCCTGAGTGTCACTTCCATGACTCCAGACGCGACCAACCCTGACATAGTAATTTTAACACCGGTTTCACACCATACTTAAGTGTATATTTAAATTAATAAATATACTGTATGGATAGCAAACAATGTTGACACGCAATAACATAAATTCACATGTTTCTTAGGCTTTCCACCACACTTAACACATCCTAAAAATGTTTCTCTTGATTGCTCTTTCCTTCCCACTAATCTATCACCCCATTTTCGAACCAAGGCAGACTTGACTCAACAGGTATTCCACCTGAAATCCTTGGTTCAAGCTAAACAAAAAAAGATACAGTAGTTTCGACTATGTCGTAACACAAGACGTAGAATTAGTCAATTCGCTTTTGATGACATCTTTTTTAAAAACTATTTAGCAAAATATTTATTCCATACACCTGAGCATATGACATTTAAAAGAGTGCCGCAGAAAGTTAATATGTATGACCGACCCCCATTACTTTTGCAAAAGGAACATTTTTGCGTTTGACACCTATTCCCTTCGATCACTCCTTAGGGGGGCTTCCTTACAAATATTATGGTTTTTGTATATTTATTCCATACACTTGAGCATATGACCTTTAAGAGAGTGCCGGAAAGGGTTCATAGGTAGGACTGACCCCCATTATTTTTGCAAAAGGAACATTTTTGCCTTTGACACCTATTCTCTCCGACCACTGCTTAGGGGGCTCCCATACAAATTTTATGGTTTTTGTGCCGGAAAGGGTTAATATGTATCACTGACTCCCATTACTTTTGCAAAAGGAGCATTTTTTCCTTTGACACCTATTGCCTCCGACCACTCCTTAGGGGGCCCCCATACAAATTTTACGGTTTTTGTTTATTTATTCCATACACCTGAGTATATGACCTTTCAAAGAGTGCCGGAAAGGGTTAATATGTATCACCGACCCCACATTATTTTTGCAAAAGGAACATTTTTGCCTTTGACACCTATTCCCTCCGACCACTCCTTAGGGGGGCTCCCATACAAATTTTATTGTGTTTGTGCCGGAAAGGGTTAAGATGTATGACCGACCCCCATTACTTTTGCAAAAGGAACATTTTTGCCTTTAACACCTATCCTCCGACCACTCCTTAGGGGGGCTCCTATACAAATTTTATGGTTTTTGTTTATTTATGCCATACACCTGAGCATATGACCTTTAAGAGAGTGCCGGAGAGGGTTAATATGTATGACTGACCCCGATTACTTTTGCAAAAGGAACATTTTTGCCTTTGACACCTATTACCTCAGACCACTCCTTAGGGGGGCTCCCATACAAATTTTATGGTTTTGTCGATAAAACCGGAAACTGTCGATAAATAGGTAGCAAGTTTAAGCAAACAAAAACATCAAATTTTGGCTTTATATTTCATGTAATTGTGTAAAATTTATATAAGTTAGAGAGTTCTAACATGAATTTTTGTCGCATTGAGGATCAAACAGACCAACAAGTGCTAACATCAACATTGTACGATCAGTACTTTAGGCCTACGAAAGGCTCAAAAAGTAATGTAAATACCGACAGCTGATCACTATCAACCACCCTACTTACCTCCGAGAATGACGTATTCTACGTCAAAAAAAATTATGGATGATTAGTTGGGTTACCATCCACATTTATTGGTGAAAATCGAGACCCATCTAACATCTCTGACAATTTATGGGTATATCCACCCGGTTGTATTTGCGCAACTCCACGCAGACTAAAGTAGGTCTGCTCTCGACATTGAGCTACCACAACCAGCCCGATACTCCCGAAGGGCCAGCCTTGCGATAGTCTCCTGGACGAAAGAGAATTACCTCGACACGCACTCACACACACCGACACATTTCGCATATCGTTCTTGACTGTGGTGTCAAATATCACCACTATTGGATATGCATATCGTACATGGCTGTGAGTGGTACTCCGAGATTACTAAGATATACTTTCATCTCGGAGTATCTAAATCTGACACATTATTAACTCTCGGTTAAACAACAATTTACATTAAAATTGCCCAGCCTTATTTAAGACTATCCATAAGATGTATGTTTGTAAATATGTCAGAGGAATTGCGATCACACATCCGTCAAGGTAAAGAATATCCCCGTGCTAACACATTTTTAGGATAATTGCTATTCGTTCGTAGGCATACGAACTGCAAGATGGATTCATTCGTTCGATGAGCCACGTTCGTTAATAATCAATCAAAAGCATGAATGTATTCGCAATTCCCAACACTGTTTGGACATGGTTAAACAAAATCCGACTGACTTTTTGCTCAAAATAGTGACCATGGATGAAACATGGATCCACCACTATACACCAGATTCAAAGGAATCAGCAAAAGAGTGGATAGGTTCCACTGGAAGTGCACCAAAGTGAGCGAAAACTCAACAAACGGCCGGAAAGATGTTGGCGTCTGTTTTTTGAAATTCAAGTGACATTTTTTTTCATCGACTATTTGAGAAAAGGAAATACAATCAACAGCGACTTTTAATGTAAATTCTTGGCCCCATTTGACGAAGAAAAAATCATATTTTTGCAAGATAATGCTTCAGCTGACAAATTCGATCGAAACCATGACCAAATTACAAGAGTTACGCTTAGAACTGCTGCTGCTCATCCCCCATATTCTTCAAATTTGACCCCCGGCGACTATTGTCCGTTCCCAAACTTAAAAAGTTGGCTGCAGGGAAGGAGATTTTTGACGTATGAACAGGTAGAATTTTGAAACTGAAGCGTATTACGGAGATCTTGAAAAATCTTACTATTCAAAGGGCATGGCAATGTAAGAAAATCGTTAGAATAAGTGTTTCGAGCTGAAAGGGGACTATGTGGAAGAATAAACAATAATTTTGGCAAATATCGTCCTAGTATTGCGGATTTCGTCTCCGGTCTCCGAATCTGTTTTAATTTAAAAAATATTTTGGCTTTTAAGCAAAATTTGGCAAAAATTTCAGCGCCTAGCTCTTTCCACTCTTTTCAGCACCATCCAAATTTTGATTTCGCTAGGCGCGACCTATCAACTCATTTTAGACCTAAAAATCAGAAAAATCTAGACCTAAATACACAAAATTTTATCCGCTCTAATATACAGTCATATATGGAGATAGACTCCACGCAGGGCCATATTAAAACTCTTACAGAAGTGTATGATGCCCAGACTTTTCGCTAACAATTTCACGATATAGTACTCGCTCAGGTCTTTCTCAGTCCTTTAACCAGATCTCTGACGGTTTGGGTTTCGTGACAGTTGTTGAGGTTCTACATGAAGAATCATTGTGAGTATGAATATTATAATGAGAATGAGTATGGCTACAGGGATGATTAAAAGTATGATTATGAGTAGGAATGCTAATATGAGTTTTTAATGAATATGAATAAAAACATCTAATTTTAAAAAAGATTTAATCATTATATTATAATTCACGAGTCAATTATTTAATTATTAAAGGCAATAATGAAATAATTGATTCACATTTAATATTCAGGCTATTGCTATGGTTCTGCTTAATGTAATTAAATGCTTAACAAATTAATGTCTATCATAAACTTACAAATATATGTTGACGCCATTGAATTACATTTTGCGCAAATACATATATATCAATGCTATCAATAACTTCATAAATGCCACAAAACAACCCGTAACATTACCAGAAAAAAACAATCCAAAAAGTTTTCATATTTATATTGTCCCAGCTAGCATTTGGAAGATTGTATGACGATCGCGATCATTTCGCGATTCTTTTTTTAATCGTCAAGACGATTGTTAAGTAGAATTTTATATTGCTCTTCCAAATGATGCTATTGCGAGTCGTTGTGACGATTTTTGGACGAGTGAATCGTCGTTCACGCATCTTGGCGAGCATTAAAAGAGTGCAAGCAAGAATGAGACTCATTTTGATGATTGATTGACGAGTGTTATTTTTTTGTTACTCTACAATCGTCGTTTAATCGTTCTGACGACCATTCGTGTACTTGTGTTACTCTAAAATCGCCGCTTATGCATTCTCGCGATGGTTTGGCGAATTTAACCGTTATGTTTAGGAATCGCCGTTTACGCATTCCCGCGATCGTTTGGCGAATTTAACCGTTGTGTTTAGAAAAGTTTACAAAGAACAACTGATGTTTGCTTCATATTAACTCAGTTGTTAGCTAATGAACACGTGTCCAAGAATTATAGCAAGTAAGTACTTTTTATTTCATGCTCTTACAGTTTCCTAATTTGTTTTTCTTTTTTAAGATGTATGTCACTCAAAATTTAAAGGTGACGACGCAGGAATAAATAAAGTGCTAAAGCAACATTTTGTCCATGCTGGTGACCGACTCAGGAAGGGTGATCGGACCAAGAAGGATGACGAAGAAAATTAGGGGGATTTAGCTCCATAATTTATTTTTTATATATTTTTTTTTCTATGTCTGAATTTGGATTTTTTTTTTTAATTAATAATTGAATTATTTTTATTTTATTTATAAGAGTTTAAACTAATTACATATATAACAATTAAAAAATGAACAATACAGAACAATGCTTTTTATTTTGAAGCATTTGGGGTAAATGAAAGATCGTCTTGGCAATAGTTTCAAGACTCAATTAGGCGATTGATTCAAGGGTCGTTTGAAGTAGGAATAAAAGTATCTTACACGATTCTTTTTTGAGCATCGTACACGACTCAATTAGGCGATTGATTCAAGGATCGTTTGAAGAAGGAATAAAAGCATCTTACACGATTCTTTTATGAGCATCGTAGACGACTCGAATGGAAGAGTCGCCGGCTTGACACAGTTTCTCCCGTTGTACTGAACTTCCGCGATCGGAATACGACATCGTCGACGATTTATTTAATCGCCCGCTCCGATCGTGGAAGAGTCGCCTACGATTGAAAATGCTAGCTGGGGTAGGCACCTACAATACATACAAATCTGTACCTTTATACATACAAACGCATATCGATATGAAAAATTGCTTAAATATAATAAATTTCTACCACATTATTTACTGTCGTGCGTTCGTGCAGCAATGCATCAAACGCGATCCTAGAGGAGGTGTTGTACAGGCCAGTGCCGCACCATGAAACAACTTCATGAAAAATTAAAAAAATTTCATCGTATGTACCTATGTGGAACTTTGTATGATGGAGCACAATGACAAATAGTTGAAAAAGGTGTTAATTTCCGACAGGGTCTGAGTATTAATGCTCATTAACGGATAGAATGCACATTCTCCTAACTTCATCTTTAGTATGATCTTTCTCCAAAAAAATTAAACACATTAGCAATTAAATAAAACAATATTGCCATAGTTTTTCCCAATGCTGTCGTTCCACTGTGCATGACTGCTTTCTATAAGAATTCTATAACTCTGAAACTGTGGCTGCTGCTGCTACTGCTAAGGTGGTTGGGACACTCGCTGGAATATGGCCATAAAAGAGTAGTAAATAAAATTGTTGTTGTATTGGCTGCTGTTGCTGTGTAGTTTTTCTTATTGTTATTATTCATATTCATACAATATGTGTACATATATTAAGGTAGTTTATCATTTGGAATTGCAAGGCTCATAAAATATGAGGAGGCACAACAGTAGCACACAAACACAAGCACACACACTCACACAAAACTCACAAAAAAAAAAATAAAAATGTGCACACTCTCGCAGATATAAACAATTTTTCGTTTATATTTGAAAGTGTATCGCGAGCGCGCGAAAAATGCGAAAAAAAAGCACAACGAAAAAATATGAAATGTAACGCCCTCTGTGGGCAATAAATAATATTTTTTCGCATAAAATATGTTATCCGATTTTCATGGCATGCCGAATAGCTGCTATATTTCATTTTTTATTACCTTTATGCGAGCGAATGCGTTACCTTAAAATACCTCACTCATGCTGCCTCCTTCAGTTCATCCTCCACTTTTGCCGGGTTCCTTGTTTGTTCGTTTGTTACTCACTCCTTCAATCGTTTTTGCACAACCCACCCCTTGCATCACCGAAGGCATTGCATCAAGGATGTATGAAGATTTCCTTTGATAAATATGTTTATATATGTGATTCCTTGTTGCGATATGAAGTATGCGGGCGGACATAAGGATATTTCGACATGAGCGATATATTGCTATGGTTGCGATGGCAATACCGCAGCACACCACAAGTGGGTGTCAAGTGATCGACTCCTAAGTGAGTGCTGCTGAAAGCGACTCAAAATAGATAAGTTGTTGCTGGGGGGTGAGATGAGTATCTAGCTGTGAGTGTGCGAGTGTGTGCTTGTGTGAAGTGACAAAGTGTACCTACTTTCAAAGAAAGTAAAATCCATTTAGTCGTTAAGTGATAGCATCTCTTGGTCCAGTTAATGGTTGGTGGTATGGGTTGACTAGAGTTCATGTTGCTATTTGTAAAATATTTGGTTCTTTTAGATGCTCTGGCATTATGTTTTTTATTACTATTTTTAATGAAGCTATAAATTGAATAATAAGAACGTGAAAGTGAATGTGGCGTCCGTGGCGTAGTTGGTTAAAGTGCGTGGCCGCTATGTCGACAAACCTGGAGACCCGGGTTCGAACCCCAGCAGCGACAGAAAATTATTTGAATTAAAATAATTTTTCTGTACGGCCGCCACCTCTCTGCAGACAATGGCAAACCGCAGAGAGTAATCAAAATGCCAAGTAAAGCTTCTTGAGAACAAGAACATTCCGTTCATCGCCGTTCGGAGTCGGCGTCGGCGCACAACACAATTGATCATAAGAAGCTAGGTCAAAGTCCTTTCAAGGGCTGAAATGGCCAGATATTTATTTATTTTAAGAACGTGAACACTTTTTTCACAGACCCTAGGACAGGTCTTATAATGTTTTGCGGTTTGAAAGTTATTTCTATCAATTCTGCAATTTCCTTTTCTATCTATTTCATGACCTTCACATATTTGCAAAACCTTCACATGCAAAACCTTTTGAATTTTTGAACATATCCTGTGAATCCGGATTTCGACAAAACTTGCTTGTATGTTTGAAACCATGTATTTGAAATAGTTATTTTTTTCCCTATTTGGTTATGATATAGCTGGGCGACACACTAACCACATTGATATAGAAATCGCGGTTTTCAAACATTTTGAGTAAGTTTTAACACTTAATCAATAAATTTTCCATACTACATATTATCGATAGAAGAATTGGTGACCTGCGTAATGCAAGTAGTAGCGCACTTGTGTGTCGACCAGGAGTCCCGGGTTCGAATTCCGGTCTGCCCATGGCCCTGCGCTTTTTATTTCTTTATATCTTTCATTATTTCTCAACAACTAAAATTAAACTACATTAATTAATATGATAGTTTAATTAATGGCAGGAAAGTAAAGCACTAGAATTCAGAAAATTGAATTGACTGAGGAAAAAGCATAAATTTAGCTCCATTTTCAAATTCACATCCTTCCGCCACGGTGACAATTTACACATGTTTCACTTGATTACCCGCATTTCTTACTAACCTCCATCCATTTACGACCCAAGGCAATGCAATTGAATTGTCGAGAAAAATTGTCTGGATAGGTGTAAAGCCTGATAACTAGGTTAACCCTTAAATGCATGGCCTTTTTTCATTCAATATTTATTCACTTTTGCTCCAAATAATTCAGTCAGCTGAATTCTGAAGGTATAACCGTTTGAATAGAACGAAAGCTTTAAATCCGTGTGACCCAAAAGGTTTTTCCCAAAATTACTCTCGTTCAGAAATGGGGATAAATTCTTTGGTTGTGCCATATATGGCACACGATGCATTTAAGGGCTAAAAACACATATAGGACCTATATGAATAAGCTTGGATAGCAGGCTGTTACAGCCGCCATGAGTTTTTAAGCTTCAATCACGATATATAAACTTTTTACAACCGTTAATCGCTTTTGGCCTCATCCAAGAATTTGGGCTAGCCTCTGTCGGATGTGCACTTGCTGGCACCAAATGGAAATCTCCAGATTGTTTAATACTTAAACAACATAAGATTTATAACAATATATAAAATATTATACAATATAGAAAATATATATAATCGAATATTTTCTTTGCTAAAACATCGTCTTCCAACCACACAAGATGATCTAGCACGTGAAGCCACTCGATTTTCATATGCTTCACTACATTTATGGCGGGGTGCAGCTCATTGTTCATTCGTATTCGGAACTCAGCAGTGACACAGATTGAACCGCAAATCTAACGAAACATATCTCTCTTTCTCTACATCTCCGCCAAAGTCTTTTCATCAGAACTGTTGAAAAAATAGCCATAGAGTGTGAATTTTCTTCGTTGAGTAACACTTTCAGCTATTTCGTCTTATTTGCTTTCACTGAAAAACCCCCTTGACTCGACTCTTTCTCTAGTCTGGAGTATTTACACTGATATCGAGCGCTATACGGAGAATACTATCAAAAATACCAGCAGAATTCAACTCTTATAGAATGTCGTGCCAAAACTTCTAAGATCGACAACAGTTTTAATTCCGAGCCATAGCTCTTAAGACTTAATTCATTATTAAAATTAATTTTTAGTAAACAGGTGGTAATCACTAGGTGCCAGGTCCGGACTATAAGGTAGATGCATAAGAACCTCCCAACCAAACTCCCTTAGCTGCTGGCGAGTCACTATCGATGTGTGTGGCCTGACGTTGTCCTGTTGGAACACAATTCCTCTCCTATTGGCCAAAGCTGACCGCTTCTGGGCGATTACTTCCTCCAGACGGTTTAATTGTTGACAGTACAGGTTCGAATTAAGAGTTTGGCCGTAAGGGAGCAGCTCATAGTAGATGACTCTCTGCCAATACCACCAAACACACAGCAACACCATTTTGGTCGTCAATCCACCGTTTGCGCCGGCTCACCGCGACCGTTTTCGCTTGACGTTGTCGTAAGTGACCCACTTTTCATCGCCAATCACCATCCGCTTTAGAAATGGGTCGATTTTGTTGCGATTCAGCAGCAATCCGCAGATGGAAATGCGGTCCATGAGGTTTTTTTGATAACTCCTGTGGTACCCATACATCGAGCTTCTTTTTGTATCTAGTTTATTCAAGTGGTTCCAAACGGTTTTTTGTGCAATGTTTAGCTCCTGGGCAATCGAAACCATGCTTTCATGACGATCAGACTCGACGATTTCCATGATTTTATCGACATTTTCAATTGGTCTTCCAGAGCACGGTGCATCTTTGACATCCAAATTACCGGGACGGAATCGACGAAACCAAAATTGCGCATGATTGGCTGTTACAGTATCAGGACCATAAACACTATTCACATTTTGAGTAGCCTGCCTTGCGGTTTTCGCTTTTATCGAAGAAAACAGTAAAATATGGCGTATTTTCCCTTTGCTGGTGTCCATGGTGGACGCGCGCTCAAACAAATCTGAGTCAAGCAATCACAAAACTGTCTGAGAAGTTTTTTTAGTGCGAAATCTTATCTTTCTAATGCCATCTAGCTATACCCGATCGCACTTATATGAAGCTAGTTACAAATTACTAAAGCCATCTAGTGAAAAATAATTTCTCTTCTCTACCCCCCAATTTTTTTTCGATTTCGTTACCTTTCGTTGAACAAAATATTTTACAATACTTCCATGAATCAATAAGTTAATTTTTAACGGATTTTATGGAACTTCAACTTTTATGGTTACAGCGGCCCAGATGTCCAAATCATAAAATTTGTTACAACCGTTATAAAGTCATTACAAGCACTAGTTACAAGCAGCGTATCAAAATTTATCGCACTGGAGGAAAAAAAAACAGGAAACTATCAAGACATATTCAATTAATTCAGTAAACAAACACAATTTCTACGGCTAACATCGTTTTGACATTCACAGCCGGCTACACAGGCAGAAGCATCAACGTAACAGACATTAATCCACCGAACTAAGCGCGCGGACCAAAGTGATTTATATCACGATCAAAATTGGAATCAAACCCATTCAAATGCAATTCTTCATTTGGCCAAGATGCAGCACAGCAGATACATGAATTAGAGCTGCAATAAATTGCAGAACAACAACTGCTGCATACACATAAAGCAATGCAGCACAAGCACGCTGCTAGAGTTGCATAGATTTTTAAAGCTAGTCAACAACATGCTGCTTTATGCATTCGTCGGCTTGGACTTATCTTGATGTTGCGATCTTAAATCTCTTAATAATAAGATTAATACGAACGATATGCGCGCGCGCACAAACGCTATCTTAAGCAGCCGTGTTGTACAGATAGACAAATACAAATACATTGAGAGAATGTGCTGTTAATCACAGGAGAGCAAAAGCTTGGGCGAAAAGGTGAAAAAGCTGGCGATAGGAGAACGTGTTGCATTTTTGTGTCTGACAAGCTGACAGTTCATTTGTTTAAGCTACAGCGCGATATGAACAGAACAGACCGATAGACAGACAGTCAGATGGCAGATAGATGACCGTTGTTGCTTGTTATAAAGACAAGCTCGTAGTTGAGCAAATGCCCTGAATGGTAGAAAAAAACATGCAACTCAAGCCATCTGTCAGCCTGATTGTCAATCTCTTAGATAAATTGACAGCCAAGCAAGTCTACGTGTTTTTTCCGAATCTGTGTCTATGTATAGCGGTGTGTCTATCAATCTGTCTGTTCCTTCATTTAGTGTCCAACACTGACAAGCAGGCGAAGGGAGCTGCTAGATTGTCAGTTTAAGTTGCAGCTTTTCTTTTATTGAACCAGCTGCTTATAATTCTAAGTTGGTCAATTGCAGTGACATACCTGTTAGGGTGCTCTTTCTTCTTTTAAATGTTTTCAGATTTTTAAGCTTTTGAAGGCTGTTAAAATGATTTGAGTTTGAGTTTGAGTTTAAAAATAATCTTGTATAAAGTACCTGCAAATTTTTTAATTTTTATAATCATTAATTAAAATTATAAAAATAGTTAAGCAACCTTTGTAGTTCACTTTTGCGTCTTTATTAGCTACCAGCAATTCAATAAAAACACTCTCAATTTGAATTTTTTTTACACAGAGATTTTCAAAATATTCCAATTGAAAGGCTCTTGTTGTGCCTCGAAGACATTTTTTGTAGCAATCATCAACAATTCTGGAAACATCTTTTGTTATAATGCTTGAAGTAATTAAATTAACTTGAAATGGACCGTTTTTTGTATATTTTTTAATAACAACCTTAAATTACGTAAAAAACGAACAAATAAATGAACCAAACATTTAAAAACTTGCTAACAACTCATCTACAGATGAATCATTAATTTCACTATGCTCACTGGAATGTTCAAGTTCGGGTAATTGATAGAACTCCTTCTGATCGATTTGCTCTTCCAATGAGGGTATGCCTACGTAGCACAGACCTAGATCTTCCTTTACAATGTGTTGCGACCAAAAATCAAAAAGTTTTTGTGTTATAACCTGCGCTTTAAGTTTGCGCATCCAGCTGTTGTAATCAGCAAAGGCATTGAAGTCATAGGAACATTTGCGAAACACTTTAATGGCTTCAGCAATTTTATCCGTATCCTTAAGGGGCATGGTTGTAGTGAAAAGCAGCTGCCAAATAACGGCACGCATTTGTGCAGCATAGAAATGAAACTTAGCATCACGCATAGTGTTGTCCTGCAACGTTAATACATCCTGCTTAAGCAACATTTCGAAATCCTCGGCTGGCGTTGCAGTACCAACACGCTCCAATTTTTTAAGATTAGCCTTGGTGGCTGTTTCAGTGCTGAGCTTATTATTATTAGTATTTTCGTTATTGTTTGTTTTCTCCGTCGTTTCATTCTTTACTTTTGCCCTGCTTATAGGCAGCTCATTTTTCTCTAAGGGAAATAGATTTTTAACTTTATTGGCTGCCTGTTTTGCTTTTTGCTCTATAGCTTCGGGCACACGCCAGTAGATCTCTTTGTAATCCTTTTCGGCTACTAGATCTTGTAGGTAGGCATCATCTTCTCCGGCTACGCACAAAACTTTTCGTTCCAGCATATCGAGCACACATTTTTCATAGACATGCGGCAGCGTGTTAAAGGCTAGCAAATCTTTTTGCAATGTTTCGCGCCCCTCTTGTAGTTTGTCACTTGGCTCCAACATAAGGTCCATTGAATCGATGAGGTTGTCAATAGCATCGAGCTGTTCTTTAGTACTGTCGTTTTTTTGCGTACGCAATTTGGGAAAATCCCAAAAATGATGCTGCGCATGATAGGCCAGCTCGACCATTGAAAGTGAAGCAGGCTGGTTATCGTTAAGCTGAAATTGTAACAACAAAGAGATAGAAAGGTAAGCAAAACTTTTATTATATTATATTTATTCTTATTTTTAAATTTAGTGTCTAATTTTTTTATTTTTTTTTTTCTTATTTTTTAACTTATTCTTGTTTCAAACATTTTCTTATTTTCAAATTTTTTTCATATTTTATGTTAAAACTTTTTATTTTTATTAATTTCTAATTATTTTCCACTAATTTTTTATCGACTTTTCTATCTATTGGTAATAATTTTTTAGTTATTTACACTGCGCATCACTTGAATAGAAACAGTGCTTTTGACAAAGATCAGAGCTTATTTCTAGAATTGTAATAGAATAGAAAGCTAAATTTTAAAGAATTGTGTGAAAAGAGATTGATGTAATTTTTACCGTTACTTTTATATTCGTACTTCTTTATAAGGAATAGCAGAAATGTGGTTTTATTGTTGCGTCACTTGAATAGAACCAGCTGCTAAAATAAGAACACAATGGATTGAAGTGAAAAAATATTTTTTATTTTATTTAATAATGCGTACTTTCACCTTTGTTCAAAATTACTTCATAAATTCTATTCGGAATACTATCGTAAAGATTTTTTTTACAAACTAAGAGAAATTTCCGTCCAAGCGGTCCTAATGGCAACAATCAGTGACTCTCGATCTTCGAATTGCCGGCCTGACTCGTAAACCTTGCGAGACAACCATCCCCACACATTTTATTGAGATCCGGAGGGTATGGTGACCATTCCAGGAAATTAACATATTTTGCTCCCTTATCCAATTTTTGACTATCCTTGCTGTGTGAATCAGTGCATTATCTTGTTGGAAAGTCCACGGAATTGTTCCGAAAAGTCCCGAAAATTTTGGAAAGGCTGTTTCCAATATCTTTTTGTAACAATTTGCGGTCATTTTGGCTGTCTGAAAGTCGAGCTCAATACCTCCATAATAAGACACAGCGCCCCAGACCATTACACCTCCTTTGCGGCTGTGGTGACGGGCCAAAAATCGTTCCTACCATCAAAATTAAATTTTTTCTCGTCTGAGAAAACAACAGAATTCTACTCGTTCTTCCAAGACATGTGATCCCTGCAAAATCTTAAGCGTGCTTCTTTACGTTGCGGGTTAAGTGGTGGTTTTTTTTTAAGTTTTTTTTTAGCTTTAGATGTTTGGCCCCATTGAGAACTCTCCTCACAGTCGAAACACTGGAACTAATACCACTTGTTGTCCTTAGTTTTGCAACAGAATCACTGCAATTAGATGCCAACCTCACTATGAGTCTTCTATCCACTTCTGTTGTAACCCTTTTTTGTCTCCCTACCATGTTTTTCCCGTAAGTATTGGGGTTCCCCAAAAAGCTGCAAACGACTTTAGGGCTTCTACCAATTTTTGTGGCAATAGCACGTGCGGAAAGGCCCTGCTCTCATATATGCCTCAATTTTTGCTTTCTCGACGACAGTTAACGCATTCGCTCGGCCCACATCGACTCTGTATAATCAGAATTTTAACACTCTGCAGCTGACGTCGTAGTCTGACAGACACCGAAAATCAAAACTTTGTGAGTACAAACCATGGTGAAATAATAAAATTATTTCGTAAAATTCGAAGATAAGAAATTCGTTTTTATCTTTCAAAAAAACGTATTTTATTGCAAATTATATTTTTATGTTAGCCTCGTAAGTATTTGCTGTTGTATGGAATAAGGTCAAGAAAGTTACAGTCAGAAACTTCATCATAGGAAATCAGTTTAAAAGTGAGGCCTGCTGGACCGCTCGTCAGGTGTATTGTTAAATTTGGAGCACGTCAGTTGCAGAGGGTTAAAGTGAATATTTATTTATATAAGGAACGTTATTTTTTTTTTGCACTCACCTGATCAAGCAGGTCTTATAAAGAACTATGAATAAAACAGTAACGGTAAAAATTACCTTCTTCTCTTTTCACACTCTTCAAAATTTAATATTCTTATTTCCAAAAACGAAAAATAAAGCTTTTTTAAAAGCTACAAGCAGAGAAATAAGCTCGTGATTTTTGTCAAAAGCACTGTTTCTATTCAAGTGACGCGCAGTGTATTTATTATTATTTATGAAGTGAATACATTTTTTGTTTTTTTCATAAATTTTATATTTAATATTACATGCTTAGAAAAGTTAAACGAATAGTAAAAAAATATAAAAAACAATTTTACATTTATATTAATTAGTAAATTGTTTTTTTTTTATGTCGACCTTACTTTTGTCTAATTTTACTCTCATTTTTTTTCAGGCTCTAGTCTTTTAACTCTTTTTTTATAAAATGGTTTTTTTTTCTATTTTTCCGACACTAAAAGTGCCTGGGTTCGAATAAGGTAGAGAAATACTATTTAAAATAGTAAACATTTTTTATTTTATTTTTAGACTTTTTAATTTTTAATTTTTACTTTTTACTTTTTAATTTTTAATTTTTACTTTTTAATTTCTAATTTCTAATTTCTAATTTTAAATTTTAAATTTTAAATTTTAAATTTTAAATTTTAAATTTTAAATTTTTAATTTTTAATTTTTAATTTTTAATTTTTAATTTTTAATTTTTAATTTTTAATTTTTAATTTTTAATTTTTAATTTTTAATTTTTAATTTTTAATTTTTAATTTTTAATTTTTAATTTTTAATTTTTAATTTTTAATTTTTAATTTTTAATTTTTAATTTTTAATTTTTAATTTTTCATTTTTAACTTTTAATTTTTAATTTTTAATTTTTCATTTTTAATTTTTCATTTTTAATTTTTAATTTTTAATTTTTAATTTTTAATTTTTAATTTTTAATTTTTAATTTTTAATTTTTAATTTTTAACTTTTAATTCTTAATTTTTAATTTTTAATTTTTAATTTTGAATTTTAAATTTTGAATTCTGAATTTTGAATTTTTAATTTTTAACTTTTATTTTTTATTTTTAATTTTTTTTTTATTTTTAATTTTTTTATTTTTAATTTTTTTACTTTTAATTTTTTTACTTTTAATTTTTTTACTTTTAATTTTTTTTATTTTGAACTTTTAATTTATTTTTAATTTTTTTTTATTTTTAATTTTTAATTTTTAATTCTTAATTTTTAATTCTTAATTTTTAATTTTGAATTTTTAATTTTTCATTTTTCATTTTCAATTGTTAATATTTAATTTTTCATTTTTAATTTTAAATTTTAAATTTTAAATTTTAAATTTTAAATTTTAAATTTTAAATTTTAAATTTTAAATTTTAAATTTTAAATTTTAAATTTTAAATTTTAAATTTTAAATTTTAAATTTTTAATTTTTAATTTTAAATTTTTAATTTTGAAATTTGAATTTTGAATTTTGAATTTTGAATTTTGAATTTTGAATTTTGAATTTTGAATTCTGAATTTTGAATTTTGAATTTTGAATTTTGAATTTTGAATTTTGAATTTTGAATTTTGAATTTTGAATTTTGAATTTTGAATTTTGAATTCTGAATTTTGAATTTTGAATTTTGAATTTTGAATTTTGAATTTTGAATTTTGAATTTTGAATTTTGAATTTCGAATTTTGAATTTTGAATTATGAATTTTGAATTTTTAACTTTTATTTTTTATTTTTAATTTTTTTTTAATTTAATTTTTTTATTTTTAATTTTTTTTTTAATTTAATTTTTTTACTTTTAATTTTTTTACTTTTAATTTTTTTTATTTTGAACTTTTTATTTATTTTTAATAAATAATGAAAGGCCGTATTCAAAAATATTAAGATTTAAAATTTATTTTTAATTTTTTTTTTTATTTTTAATTTTTATTACAATATTTTTTGCTACAGTGGACTTCAGTCTATCACCTAAAACGCATCGAATCACCTAAACATCGAAGTTTGTGGATGCAATTAAATAGAACTTCGCCTGCATTCTTACACTTCCTATAAATCTCCAAAAACCTCAAACATTACATTTTACCACTTGAAAAACTGGATTCTTGAAATTGAGAACAGGGCTCACTCTCCTTAAAACCGATCACCACAAAAAGTATTGTGGGTAGGAAACAATTTTCTCCTAATTTTTTCGGTTTCGTTGCCTTTCTTTGAAAAAATTGGCTCTTTAATGCACGAAAAAATAGAATCTAAGCGATAAATACTAAATTCGAAAAATTTTCTCACCTCATTCGGATGTAGCACCACAATTTTCGGATTGTTGAACTTTTGGCTGTAAATCTTCCAGCATAATAGGGACATCTTATTCTTCAACATTGCCTTGACGAGTGCATCTAACATTTTTGCCGATGCTTGCATGCCTTTTTGATGGACAATCCAATGGAACGAGTCACCGCAATGATATTCCGGTGGTATAGAGTTCCGTTTTACAAAACCTACAAATTTCAATCCCGGTGTAATGGGTTCATTAGACGATTGTAATGGTTCATCGAATGGTACGGGTGTGGCACCCAACAAATAGGCATCCATTAGATCATCTTCCTGCGGATGCACCTCCTCATCCTTTATGTAGTACTTAATTTCACGTGTTACTTCTTCTTCGGCGCTTCCCCAATGTTTTTTTAGCTTGATTGTGCTCTGGTCTTTGATAACAACCATGCCGGAAATTTTAATACATATTTTTGAGCCAATACTGAGTGTTTGGTTCCAAGTCATAGGACGACTGTTTACAACTTGCATAATATTGCCGAAAGCTTCATGGAAATTGTACAATTTAGCGTTACAGTCGGAAACCAAGCGGAGCGCATATTTTTCATTTTGTTCTTGGCAAACAGATTTAGTTTTTGTTGAGCAAAATACAGGCTGAGGTTCACCAGTAGCTGCATTATCGATATATTGAATATTACTTGAACTAATGAACACATAAAAAGGAAGAACATTTAATAGCAATATCAAAAGTAAGTAAATTTAAAAAATCTATACTCACATTACAATCAATTCAACTTCGCATTTAAGTAAATTACTTGTTATCACATCAAATTCATCGTAACGAATATCTTCAATATCGAAATCGTGAAAGAGCAAAATACGTTCACGTTGAAATTTGCATATTCTATAAAACGAAAATGTTAGCATATTTAATAAGAATAAAATTACAACTAAATCAACAACTTACTCTTGTGCGTTCTTCAGGAGTTCCATTGCGACAATCAAAGCGTCCAGCCAATCGCCTTCGCAGCAGGATGGTTCGGTCACAAACTTCATGAAATCAACCAAAACGTTCCAACTAGGCACAACCGGCTGTGAATACTGCACAATATTCCGATAGCTGCCATTACAGACACCCATGTTGGCTTCATTGTGTGTCCGCTGTGTGCCCAACAGTATAAATGACACGAAATCCTTCTTGGCTGCACAAATCTAACAAAATACAACTGTTTTGTTTTTCAAATATTCAAACTTATAAGAAAATTTCAAACCTTTTCCTTTAGTATATCGGCTACACATTGAACTTCTTTCCGTTTGAGCCCTTTGGCGGCATTCTGACGCATATCCAAAATCATGACCAAACATTCCTAATTGTGATATATTTGATGAGTTAATTGTTTATTTATAAACTTTTTGAGGCTTACCTTATTGAAAGCCATTGTTTTGATTGACTCTGCAGTTGTATTTTTCCTTAATTTTTAATTTACGAGCGGAAACTTCTACTTGTTTTTTTCAAACGTTGTGAAATATTTTTAGCAAATTCGCACATAAACAGCTGTTGAGCGACTTGCGCGCTATCTACATGTGAGTATTCTCTTCAGTGTAGGCTAAGGAAAATCAAAGGGTGTTTGCAAATTATTTTTAGCGACAAATTTTAATAGAACAAATTATAGCAATTCAGTGTCGGATGTGCTGCATTGTTTTATAAACAAACCAAAATCACTGTCCCAAACTGAAAATTAATATTTTATGTATTTATGTACATTTATATATATTAATATTACATATTACTTTACAATAAAATAAATTACACTAGTTTTAAAGAAGTTTAATTACAAAAATAAATTGTTCCAAAGTTCCTTGCTTATGAATAGGAAAAATATGTGATACATTATCCATTTTGTTGATTATTACTTACTTACTTATCTGGCGCTTACAACCGTAAGTCGGTTTTGGCCTCGTATAAGAAATTGCGCCAGCCATTTATGTTTTGCGCTTGCTGGCGCCAGTTGGAAACACCAAGCGTGGTCAGGTCATCCAACACCTGATCCTTCCAACGAAGATGTGGGCGTCCTCTTCTGCGTTGACCACCACCGGGCACTGAATCGAATATTTTTTTCGCTGGAGCGTCGTTTTCCATTCGCTCAATTTTAATGCTAGGTCATGCCAGCGAAGCCGCTCAATTTTAATGCGCTTAACTATGTCAATGTCAGCGCACAGTTCATACAGCTCGTGGTTCCATCGAATTCGGTTCTCACCACTGACGCAGATTAGACCGAAGAACTTACGAAGGATCTTTCTTTTGAAGGCTCCCAAAGTCTTTTTATCAGAACTGCTCAACGTCCAGGTTTGTGCTGCATATAATAGGACGGGCATGATAAGTAACTTATAGAGCGTGAGTTTTGTTCCTCGAGAAAGGGCTCTTCTTCTCAATTGTCTACTCAGCCCAAAGTAACACCTGTTGGCAAGAGTTATCCTTCGCTTTATCTCAATACTGACATCGTTGAAAGAGTTTACGCTGGATCCCAGGTAGACGAAGTCCTTAACGACCTCGAAGGATTTTGTCGATTATAGGTTATATTAAAACACAATTCTAACTAAGATTTTGATTAAATTTTATTATCATGTTTCTTGGTGGTTTTTGCTTAAAAAATATCTGTAAAATCAGCACCAGGGAACTCTTTGCATTTATTTTTTCTCTTGAGGTAATTCTTAACCACTATTGAATTGTAGCAATCGAGTATTTTAATGTTTTGAGAAAATTTTTTCCTATAAAATTTTCTCATTCCAAATAAACTTTTGTTCAATAAAGACTTTTCTTTTTTTCAATAAATAAACAATTCTATTATTGCATATTAAAGAATCAATAGGTTATGGACGACATAAAAGATTCTTCGACCGGGATACCGCAGTTTAATGGCAGCGGTTTCGATGATTGGCAATTCAGGGTACGTATTCACCTGGAATCGCTTAATCTGGCGGACGTTTTAACGGGCGATCCACCACCGGAAGAAACAGCAAAGGCAGAATTTATGAAGAGCGACAGAAGAGTAAAGGATCGTTTAGTTGGATTTGTGCACAACGATTGTTTGGGCTACATTCGGGATCAATGCACTGCAAAAGACATGTGGAAAAGTCTACAGCTGGTGTGCATTCCACCGACGTCAAAACGCATAATTTTGAAGTCCAAATATCGTCATCATATCTTTTCTGCAATACAGCATATATGTGGCGAATTTTGAGGTTTAAGGCACCGTTTTGTTTAAATCATATTTTCTACGAAACCAGTTCTTCAATATTAAAAAAAATTTTACAGTATGTTCACATTCAGCTAAAATTAAGTAATTTCGTGAGATAATTTCGAAATTGTGGAAAAGTGTTCACACTGGGTTTTGATAATTTTGTTTGACGTTTAATTTTTTTTTTTGACAATTAATTATTATCATGCATAATTTTTGAACTCAATACAGAAGCATGAATCCAGAGGAAATTTCAAGAGTTGTCCTATTTTGATTTTAATGAGCTTGAAGATACAGAAAAATGTGTAGATTCTGTAATAAATGATATATGATGAAATATGAAAATGAAAAAACAAAAAACGCAATGACATATAAAAAAAGCCAAGATGTAATATTCATGGTATAATAATATAAGGTAGTATTGACAGTTGCTTGGGCAACGACCATTTGTCAAAAAAAATGTCTAGAAAGAGAGCGTTCAATTATTTCTTATGTTTTCGCCATTGTTTATGTTTCAGCGCTTGCAAATAACCAAACATTTTCTTACAAAATATTGCCTATTTTATTTAATCAATAGTGAATTATTATTACTACAACGAAGATAACTTGTGAACTTTGTGTTATTAAGTGCAAACATAAGAAAAAATGTTGAAAACGTTCAAATGTAGCAACCTCAGCAGCTGCATATGCATATGGACGAAATTAAAGAAGTTTCCAATTATTATTAAAACACCACGGCTGGAAAACGTTAAACACATATCACACATAATTTTTTCACAACTTTCATTGTTATAATTGTGTATTTAACGCACATATTTTGAGGAATTTATTTATTTTTACATTCGTTTAATTCTTGTTGCACGAACAACTGTTTTTGACAGATGGTCGTTGCCTTGTTGCTGAGAAAATCTATACTTGTCAATGCTACCTGTATAATTATATCATGGTAATATTGAACGTTTATTAAATTTAAAAACAACAATCTTTTTGATAACAAGATTCTTATTGTGTCAAAAAAGGTTGTGTTCAATGCACACAATTTTCAGATTTCAGGGCTGCAAGTAAATATTGGCCTAATTTCGTGAGTAATTTCAACGAAAGTAGCTTGTTTGAGGTAATTTCGAAATTAACCAATTGTATGAGAAATTACCATTTAAATTATATCATTTCAGACGAAATTACACAAAAGTTCGAAATTACTTAATTTTAGCTAAATGTGAACATGTTATTAGTATCATTCAAACTAGTCCGAACGCTTTATTTTGCTTTGTCAGTAACGTTTTTCCATTTCGGATAAAATGTAAGTTGCTTACTGAAAAACTCATATATTTACGCACCTAGTAGTTATTGTAAATAAATGTAAAGAATATAGAAAAGAAAGTACAGGCATAAATTTTACATTTTATTTTATTTGCTTTTAATGCCTATCTAAAGAATTTAAATTTAATACACACTGAAAATTTTTAGAAAACAATAACACCTCGATAATATCCTTTTTTCTTTTCACCTTTTATTAAATGTTGCACATTTTTCGAATTTTTTTGTCTTGCAGTTGTTTTCCATTTTTTTTTTTTTTTTATTCTCAAAATTTCAATGTTCTGTTTTACCTAACAGCGGAAAATTTTGAAAAATCTGCTTCCGGTAAATGTCAGCCTCCGTTAAACAAGGACTTAAATTTATTATCTTCAACTGAACTAAACTGAGTCCTTTGCCGTAACATTTCAATTCAAATTAGCTTGGGTCCATTCATTATATCGTCCATTATATTATACATGATTTTTTGTTTGTTAAGGTTTTCATACAAACAATTTCCTGCTCCGTTTTTGTCTACGAACTCATTCTGTCTTAATTTACTTTGACTGATTTGATTATACGCAGTCAGGAGAACAAAAATTTTATTTTCGCAATGTCCATATTTTATATTTCAATACACACCCACGTTTGTAAAAACTTCTCGTGGCGATTTTCTTGCGAATTTTTAAATGCGATTTCCTTAAAATAATGTTTTTTTATAGTCAGTAAACAAGATTTCTTGGAAATGGGCCGGAACCCATCACTTTCAAATTTTTTCTCAAGTTCCTTAGTATATTTTAAAGTAATTTTTCGAAGTTTTTTTCTCAACGATAATTATTTTTCAATTTATAAATAATTCAAATAGCCTTTTTTATATAGCTGTGTTTTTTTTTTTTTTAACACGCCATTACTCCTTATTCCTTCGATTAAATACTAGATTATACCTTATGTTAACGATTTTTTATTTTTATTTCAAATGCTCCAGTCCAGAGGTATCGTATTCATCACATGACTCCTTTTTAGAGCTGTTTCCAGAGATCGGCTAAACAGTTTTAAAAATAATTATTTTTGCAAATAACATATATAAAAGTAAAGTTAAAAGTTTCTACAAATATATATGTATATAAATTGGTTATTTATGAAATTAAAATGTCAGCTCAGGCAAAATTCGTGAAAAAATCAAAAATGTTTTCTCCTGACTACGAATAACCCTTTAAATTTGTTCTAGAACTCATTAACAAGCCCATTCAACTCTGATATTTTTTTATCCAAATATCGGATCAGCATTAATGAATACTAGTAATATTGATTTTTGCACCATTTATTTCAGATTTTTGCCTAAAGAGCTGACACCCAAAACTCCATCGAATGCAATACATGTTGCCGGCCTATTCACTTGATGTGCGCCAATATGGGAAGGCGTTCGTATTTCACATGAAAACATCGCGACACCGATTTGGATGATGATGAAAAAAATTAAAATTGAACACTTCCATTCAGTACGGTCATTATAAGTAATTTGGTCTCTTGAGGCCTTCTGAATAAATAAAATCTCAAATTATTATAAAATTTTTGGTGATTTACTTCGTATTTTCCGACTTTTATTGAGATTTGCCAGATGGTACGCAACCCAGCCACTTATTTGGAAGAGCCAAAATCACATCTTTAGAAAATTGGCAGTTGAGAGATTAAAATTTAATCAAAACGCTTATTTGTGTGTATATAAAAGTTGCGTTGGATATTCACCTTTCCAACGGTAACTTGAATTATTCGATATCTTTATTCTGTGAAAAGTAAGATCCCAAAAACAAAACCTGGTTCCCAACCAACCCCTCTCCCCTATATCTTTGTAAACTATATTTGATGTTATATAACCTTCTTTTATGGGTAAAATTTGCTGCATGCTGCATACTTAAAGAGAAATTTAATAAAAATGTTCACCTATTTATTAAGTGTCACATATAATTGGCTGTGTGTGAATATTGTGGCTTGCAGGTATATTGCAACTGCTCTCAATGACTTCCCAGAATAGTTAAGCAAATAACAAAGATACCGGAAATTGAAAAAAAAATTCTTCTTAAATTAAAAAAGAGTTGGCTGTGTCGTGGACACACCAGTAGGTTTTGAAGTGACTGTGTTTTTTTATCCTTGTCCTTATTCTTGTCCCCATCCTTTCCTTTGTTTCCAAACATATCCTCATCCTTCCGTTATTCTTTTATTTGCTCTTATAATTTTCCTACTTCATGTCCAAATTCTTGTTTTAATTCATGTTCGAATTCTTCACTTAATCTTTGTCCGAGTCCCTGCCCTAGTTTGGAAAGTTGTGTTTTAGATGTGTCTAAATTTTTGTCCTTAATCGATCTATATATATAAAAAAGGAGCTTATGTTTGTAACTATGCAATAGACTCCTAAACTACTCATCCGATTAGCATGAAAATTTGTGTATAGAAGTTTTTTGGTACGGTGCGTGTTTGTGGGCTATCAATTTTGATCCACCTTGAACACCAGAGGGCGCTGTAGTACAAAATTTTTACAAAACTGCCTAAAACTCACAAACCGCTTATGCGATTAGAATGAAAAGTAGTATAAAGTGATTTTCATGTACGCTGAGTATTTTGCTGCAATCTTTTTTGACCTATCTTAAATACCAGAGGGCGCTGTAGTACAATTTTTTTACAAAATCGCACATTTTTAGTTGTTTTCTTAGGTTACATATGCAAATATTTACAAAATATAAAATATTTCTTAAATTTAGTAAAATTAAAAAATGTCCGTTATTTTGATATCAAAAACCTGAACATATCTTGAAAAATATGAAAAATTTTACTACAACGATATATTTAATGCAACATCGTTGCTCAAAAATGAGAAAAACACGATCAGAAATTTAATTTTGTGACTTTCAATTCAAATATCTCCGCTGCTTTTTAATATATTTTGTTAAATTTGTTTGTCTTAAAGCTTCATCGAAGTACTATGTTAACCTTATTGCAAAAATACCGTTAGTTGAGTATATGTATATATTTTAAATATTTTTTTTAAAAAAGGTCTGAAATTTTGGAGTTTTCCTCAAAAAAAGTCTCAAAATTTGTTTTTGTTGCAAATTTTCAACTCTATTTAAAAGCTATAACATTTGTAAACAAAGTTATTTCAATTTTACGCAAAAATTAAAAACCATTTTTGTGATTCAAAAAGCAAGGCCTACCCCTCGATTTTTTCGAACAAAATTTTTTCCCAATATTGTTTTTATATTTTTGAAAAAATATAAGCCAAAAAATTTATTTATTAGAAAAAATTACCTTAGTATCTCTTACCAATCAAAAGTTATAGCCATAATCTATATATACAAAAAGCAAAACGCTGTCTGTGTTGTGTGATGGCTGGATACTTCAAAATTACTGAGCCGATAAGCTGAAATTTTGGCAGTACATTTTGTTCAAGTACGAGATGGTTTAAATTTCTGTCACACCCCCTTTTACCGCCCAGAAATCAATTAAAATGCTATATTTCCTACGTTTTTCGTCGATTTGGCTACATTTGGTAATTTAGTTTGTATGCTCACTGTCGGCAACTGTGCGAAAACTGGGCAATGTCCATCTACTAGAAAACTGGGATGGGAATTATATAGAGGGGTGTGGCTCCGCCCATACAATTACAATTTGTATTATCGAATAGCCTTGAAAGTAAAAGTAGCAATACTTACATACAAACTCAAAATGGAGTTACTATTTGGTGATCTCCTGCTACTGAGAAACTGTAACGGGTAGTGGAAAATGACAGTGGTGTTAAACTATGGGTCTAAGAAAAGTTTCGAATATAAAGATTATGTTGCAATATAATTGCTGGGTGCTGCAACGTGCGCCGGGAAAAAGCTAGTATCCTATAAAATATATTTGTACGTTTTTCGCTTTGCTCTACTGCTTTAATTATACAATAGAATAATTTTAGAAAATATCAGAAAAAAATATCACATAGTTTTAGACTCTACATAGAAAACTCACTTTCTTTGCAGAAGTTTGTTTTGCTTGTTTTGTTTATATACAAAATATTTTAAAATAAAGTAAGACCTAATTGCACATCTACAGAGCAATATCTTTCTATTGATACCCCATTTATGAAAATCGCATTTGCGGTATAGATTTGATGGTCATCACAAAAAAGCGCTTGCGTAATAATAATATAGATTTTTTAAGAAGTAGTTCCTTTCAAGTTTAAATTTCGATCTAAATTTACGATATACACTTTTCTGTGTTTATTGTGCACAATTTTCTTTCTAACATATAATTTTTATACAGGAAAATATTTTCAGAAACTCGAATTTTTTAATATAATGGTACCTTTTAGAGCGGAAAGTAAGAGTTAACAGCAAAAGGTATGGCAAATTTTAATTGTCCACTTTCTTTTATTCTATAGAAACAAAGTTCCATATCGCTGGCTGAGTGGATAACCGTTACGACAGCTTTTGTCAAGTTTATTATTGCTTAGTCATACTGACGGAGATTTTGTTTGAAAAACTTTGGTTAAATTGTAAATAATATAAACTCAACTCTCAGCAAAAACAATAGGATACAGAAATTATATTTAAAAGTATCGATAAAAATTAAAAATGAAAGATTTCTAACAAATTTTAAACTTGGGAATGTGTGAAGTAGGCGTGCTTTTTGTCAAACTTTTATACATTCTATTAAACGGTTTTTAACCAAATTGAAATAGGATTTAAACGCATTTTATTTAGTTACCACTGGGACAGTCAAACGGAAAAGCTCTATAAATGAGATGATTTATAGGTCAATAAAAGGAACTGAGATGATGCCCGTTTTTGACAAATGAATCATGAAGATTTCAACAGAAGTTCCACTGCGAAAAATTATGCTAAAGTAGTATAAGGGGGCCAGTTCTTTTTTCAGAGTTTTTGCAGATTAAAAATTCTTCAATCATAAAAAATAACTAGCTTAAAACCAGTCGTCAGTATACTAGTAATGAACCGTTATTTTTGAATCTATATCAAATTACCAGCAGATAGAATTTTCACATTCTGTGAAGAATTAATTAAAAAATTGTAAAACTATTCTACGTTATCAGTTTGTTCACGATTTAAAAAAAAAAAATTGGCCATTTCAGCCTTTGAAAGGACTTTGACCGAGCTTCTTATGATCAAATTGTGTTGTGCGTGTTATTGAATGTTTATACACAATTAATCGAGAACTGGACCTATTAGTTTTATGCCGACTCCGAACGGCTCAAGAAGCTTTAAATGGCAGAGAGGAAACGGCCGATTAGTAAAATTAATTTTAATTGAGAAACTTTTCTGCGTCAGCAGAATCCGGTCGATTTGGCATCGAGTGGTTCACGCACTTTTAAACGGCCTCTATATAAATAAAATATTCCGCTGGTAAACAAATATGAAAATTAAAAATTCTGCAAAGTTTTCCTGTCATAATTTCACAGGCTTTCTGGAATCGTTCATCCTTTGTCGAGTGGAAGAGGTACATTGTAGCTCTTAAAAGGGAACAATTGTAAAATTCTTCCGCTGGACAGATTTAATATATCAATTATTAGTCAGTTAGTCAGCTGCAGCTTACTTATTTAGATGACCCAAAATTTAATCCATAGATATTTACATTTGATCCAATTAATAGAAAAGTACGGAACAAACATCATAAAGCTCATATTTACACTATTAGCTTAAGAAGATTTTGTTGCAAAAAGTAATTTTATAGAACAAACCTTTAATATAAAAGAACATCCGAGCATTGCTAACAAATGTAAATTCAAGTTATTTTAATCAACATCGACTTTTTAATTGCACCTTGTCTAGGCCAGCATTATCTTCTAACGATTACAGCTCACTTCTTCTCCTCTTTTTCTTCTCCTTTCTCTTTATCCATCAAATCCATACCGACTTTGTAGAATTCCATTGGAGCCTGATCTTCACAATCATCAAAGAAATCAGAATCCTTGTACCAACACAAGCCGAGTTTTCGCTCAACAATCACATTCTTCCAGAAATCGAAATGTTTCCGTTCAAGCAACTCATCACGTACTTTCGGTATCCAGTCGTTGTAGTCCCAGGGATTGAAGAAGCAAGCATCACGTTTGTATGCCTCCAGAGTGTTAGCGGCTTTAGAGTAGTTTTCGGCAGACAGCTCCTGAGAGTCAAACAACAGCGACCAAATGACTTGGCGCACTTCATCAAAAATAAGTTTGTAAGCTTCTTCGTCATCAGCGTCTAGATTAAGTTGATGCTCAAGTTTAAGTTTATAATCTTGGCAGGCTGATTCCAGACTAATTTTTTCAGGCACTTTGGAGGCAACAAGTGGTTTTACAGCTGGAGTTGATGATGTCGCCGCGGTGGCACTTTCAGAATCACTGTCGGAGCCTGTATCTAACTTTGGTTTTTTCGCCTGTTGTTTCTTGGCTTCCTTACTGAATGGGGCCACACAGCCAGCATGTTTATAGAACTGTGCTGGTTCCTCATCCTCAATATCACTAAAGTAATCCGAATCCTTAGCCCAACAAGGGCCTAATTCGCGCTTCACCATATGTTCGCGCCAAAAATCTAACATCTCGCGCTTCAGCAACTCATTGCGTACCTTTGGTATCCAAGCATTGTACTCATAGGGAGTGTAGAAACAGGCATCCATTTTGTGCTCACGTAAGCACTCACCGGCTTTTCGCAAATTTTCTGCACTTGCCGGTTGCTCCGAGAACAACAGCTTCCAGATAGTTTCGCGCATTTGAGCTGAAATTTTAGCATAGTTCTCCTGCATTATATCATCATCGACTAGTTCGTCCGATTGCATTTTCTCTTCGATGAGTTTCTTGTAGTCCTCAAGCGGAGTGACCAACGAGATGTTGGGTGTAAATTCAACAGTTTCCACCTGTGGAGAAAAGTTTAGTTTTGCTTTTATATTTTCCATAAGAAACTTACAGTATCGCTCATTTTTTTGAAAGTGCGTCTGGGTAATGTTCGAGATGTTGTTAGATTTAAAGACTTGAAAATAAATCGAGGCCTACTAATTATTTTCACGAAATTCATACGGAAAACAACCAACATCGACAAATTCACAATCAACTAAAATGAGTAACTAATTCGCCGCATTATGCAAATAAGAAACAACCGGCAGCGTTGCCACCTTTATTTTTCACTTTCATCAAGTTTTGATGGAAATGTTTTTACTTCTATTACACATTGCTTGCTTTTATCATTGGTTAAAAATTTATATATGAGGTTAAATTGCTTCATTAAATTGCTGATTTTTTTACATTAAAAATGAAAATAGAGCAGTTCAAATAGTACTAATGCATAGATTCAATTAGTGTGAGTGAGTACGCATATAATACGAATTGGAGAAAAAAATGTGCGACGAACTAACTGCATTTTTAATGCATTGTTTTTGACATTCTTTTAATGCATTGTTCTTGCTGCCACTGAATATGTTTCTATCCTATTCTCGCACAATAGACAAGAATATTGTTTTCTTGCCCACCCATTACTTGTTTTCAGATTTTAAAATTGGACAAAAAATTAAGTGTCATACAGTCTTAATAGCTGTATTTTTTACCAAGCGAGTAGTCAAAAAACGACTGGTAAGTTGCTTAATAGTACGTTCGCACCAGAGAACTGCAGCAAGTAGTTATAAACAGAGTTGACTCGAGTGTATACACATTAATTTGGTTTCAACTTCATATTCATAATTATCAAAAAATGTTGCAGTATTCACAACACGCAACTTAACTCCTATGCTTCATGCTTCATACTCTGACTCGTGGTTGTGAGTAGTCGGTATGATCTAGACTCGCTTCTAATAAGTTATCTTCACATATTGAAATTAATGATCATGACTTTTCTAGCGCTGCTAACTTTGGCGTAAGTAAAGAATTAAAGCTTGATTTGTTATTATTAAAAACAACATTAAAAAATAAACATTAGAAACAATTTGGTGTTACCCTTAAACTGTTCTAACAGCGACAAGAACATAGAAAAATACGCAAGTATTCTTAATGAGTTATTTTTTTTTTTAGCTTTGAACCAAGGATTTCAGGTGGAATACCTATTCAGTCAAGTCTACCTTGGTTCGAAAATAGGGTGATAGATTAGAGGGAAGGAAAGGGCAATCAAGTGAAACATGTGAAGGATGTTCTAAGCGTGGTGGAAAGCCAAAGAAACATGTGAATTTGAATCAGAGGTAAGTGTTATGCCTTTACCTCAGTCAATTCAAGTTATAAGGCAATCTCATCCACAAACTTCTCTACCATCAACTACAACTTCATGTCGTAAATATTGATGAATTTTTAATTTCAGTTGATTAGAAATGAGGATAGAAAATTTAGAAAGGTTTAAAGCGAAGGACCATGGCCTGGCCGGGAATCGAACCCGGGACCTCTGGGGTGGCAGTCGAGCACGCTACCAACTCGACTACCGAGGCCACCACTCTGACGTTCGATTGACGAATGAAACATTGAACTATGTGTTACTTTCTGTGGCAAGAGTGCTTCGAGTAGTAGTGCTGGTTGTTGTTTGATGTGTACGCACTACTACTCGGTTTTGAATGAATCACTACAAATCACAAAAACGTGACTCGTTGCAGATCACTGGTTCGCACTGAGCAGAAACTGCGCAATTTCGAGCATATTCGCAATTTCGCCTGAAATTTTTTTCTTCCTATGGTTTTAATTAAAATTGACTCTTTCCAATTGTGAAAACACATTTTCGCACCACTTGATGGAATTTTGAGTTGTACTCCTTGTCTATAGGCCATCATTAAAACCTTTGTGAATACCATCATCACTTTCGATATCTATAAAAACTCTCAGTTTATATACTTGTCCGCGGATTGTTATAAAGAGTGATTTTTTAAGTGCCTGATAACTTTTTTTTTAAAAAAAACGCATAAAATTTGCAAAATCTCATCGGTTCTTTATTTGAAACGTTAGATTGGTCCATGACATTTACTTTTTGAAGATAATTTCATTTAAATGTTGACCGCGGCTGCGTCTTAGGTGGTCCATTCGGAAAGTCCAATTTTGGGCAACTTTTTCGAGCATTTCGGCCGGAATAGCCCGAATTTCTTCGGAAATGTTGTCTTCCAAAGCTGGAATAGTTGCTGGCTTATTTCTGTAGACTTTAGACTTGACGTAGCCCCACAAAAAATAGTCTAAAGGCGTCAAATCGCATGATCTTGGTGGCCAACTTACCGGTCCATTTCTTGAGATTAATTGTTCTCTGAAGTTTTCCCTCAAAATGGCCATAGAATCGCGAGATGTGTGGCATGTAGCGCCATCTTGTTGAAACCACATGTCAACCAAGTTCAGTTCTTCCATTTTTGGCAACAAAAAGTTTGTTAGCATCGAACGATAGCGATCACCATTCACCGTAACGTTGCGTCCAACAGCATCTTTGAAAAAATACGGTCCAATGATTCCACCAGCGTACAAACCACACCAAACAGTGCATTTTTCGGGATGCATGGCCAGTTCTTGAACGGCTTCTGGTTGCTCTTCACTCCAAATGCGGCAATTTTGCTTATTTACGTAGCCATTCAACCAGAAATGAGCCTCATCGCTGAACAAAATTTGTCGATAAAAAAGCGGATTTTCTGCCAACTTTTCTAGGGCCCATTCACTGAAAATTCGACGTTGTGGCGTTAGTAAGTCTATTCATGATGAAATGTCAAAGCATACTGAGCATCTTTCTCTTTGACACCATGTCTGAAATCCCACGTGATCTGTCAAATACTAATGCATGAAAATCATAACCTCAAAAAAATCACCCTTTACTTAATACCCATCTTCAACCGAATTTTTACTATCTATGGCAAAGTTAGTTAAAAAACTTATTATTTTAGTTTTTTTAGACGGCGCGACTTCAAAAAAGAGCAAATTAAAAAATTATATTTTTAAATATTTCCTAAAATTTCCTAAAGCCAAAGGAAATTAATTATAAAAGTACGAATGTAAGAGATCTTATTTACATTTTTAGTTTGAAGAAATATGTGATATTTAGAGCACTAGAATTTGTAGAAATTTTTTAAATTTTTTTAAAAATGTTTGTAGTATCGATCAGGAAAGCAATACGGCTTTCAAACTTCATACTCACCTTATTTAGGTTGTTGTGTTCTTTTATGAGTTAATATTAAATATATGTTTGTTTAGGTGAGAGTATTGTGTGAGTATTTATGTGTTGATAATATTATTCTTACTTTATCCTTACTTCTTCTTTCTGGTTACTGCTCCTTCCTTCTGTTTATTTCAGCTTTTATTTAAATCAAAAGAAACTACACTTGTTTTTACTATGGTGTCTTTCACCTCACCAAAAACTCTGCCCTTTATTACATTTTGTTTTTATATTTATAACATTTTTCATCTTTACATCTTAACTTCCGCACTAGAAGTTGCTACCTATTACATAACAAATACAATAGCTAAAATTGTATATACTTATATATCAAATATTATACAAACTTACATGCTAAATAATTTACAAACTTACATACTAAATAATATATAAACTAACATACTAATTGCTATACAAACTTACATGCTAAATAATATACAAACTAACATTTTAAATAATATACATACAAACATACAAACCTAATATTAAACAACTTAAAAACTTACCAACTTACATATTTGCAAGTTGCACATACCGACATATATATTCAGTTGCTTACCAACCTGCATTGCATTTTTGTCACCTCGATATTTGACACCGTTTACTTTCGCGTGCTACATTTGGACATAAGTTCGTCAACAGTGCGGTTTATTGACCTAGAAACATACATAGAACAACGCAATTCGAAACGCAAGCACCATGCATTCATTTATTTCCGCGATAATGTTAAGGGTTTAATAACAGAGACGCAGCCGAAATAGTTGGCTTGCATTTGTTTCGATCTTTTCCGCTAACGCGTTGCATTTTTAACGCTAGCCGGTGCTTGCGCTTGAAATTGAACTTCAATTTCGCGCATTGCTTATGAACACCGATCGCTTCATATTCTGAGGCAGGTCAGTGTTTCATTCAAGTGGCATAGGGTTATCTACGTCACTTGAATGAACCACAACAAGGTGAAAAACTGATTCTCAACGAAGTTTGGAATGTTAGGCACCGCCAGGGATAATTTGAGGCTGAAAGGATTAAGCATTTTTACTTTTGAATTTATTGTATTAAAAACTGCACAAACATGAATGTGGTGTGATCACTGTCATTGAACTGCTACCTTAAATGTACTATAGAGCTCGTAGTCGATTTCAGAAGCCTTTGTTAGATAATATTCTGTTGTGACATACATATATTTATATATGAAATAAATATTGGAAATTTACCCTGCTGCATGCATGAAGGTAGAATTAGAATTTTTAGAAAAAGAACAATGGGATAAATAGCTTTTTATATTTTCTATAATAAATTTAAATTTTCGTTTGAAATATGTACATAAAAAAATTTGGAAGAATTTACTTAAACCTTCATTGGTCAACTTTTGAATTTAATGTTATTTTTTCCTACAGGGAGGAAACTCATGGATAATTTTCAAATTTTCCGTCAATACTTTTATTGTTAATATACGGCAACACTGATTGTCAATGTTTTCTATTGTGAATATTATATTGAAACTGGGTCTTCCCAGTGCTGCCAGATGTTTTTTTTAAACTGCTAAATCTGAACGGTGGCGTCCGTGGCGTAGTTGGTTAAAGTGCGTGGCCGCTATGTCAAAGAACTTTGGAAACCCAGGTTCGAACCCCAGCAGCGACAGAAAATTATTTGAATTAAAATAATTTTTCTGTACGGCCGCCACCTCTCTGCAGACAATGGCAAACCTCAGAGAGTAATCAAAATGCCATGTAAAGCTTCTTGAGAACGAGAACTTTCCGTTCATCGCCGTTCGGAGTCGGCGTTAAGCATGTAGGTCCGGTTCTCGGTCAATTATGTACAAACTTAATAACACGCACAACACAATTGATCATAAGAAGCTAGGTCAAAGTCCTTTCAAGGGCTGAAATGGCCAGTTATTTATTTTATTTATTATTTAAATCTGAAAAAACTGCATTTGGACACAAAAACTGCCATTCTAAAAAACGTCATTTGTATATAAAATTATAAAAAACATCAAATATGTATGGTTGCAGTTAATATATAAAAAAATTCGTGCATTTTATTAACTTTTGAGATCATTTTTAATAAAAGAAATTCAGGCAATTTTAATTAATGTTTTTTTACATATCGCTTTTTCACATTGAAGTGTAATGTCAGTTGCACTAACCATCTTCGATTTGATTTTTTCTTGGATTGGTTTATTGATTAGAAAACCAAATCCAAAACTATAAATTTTTAGAATAATTTTTCGCGGCCAAAATGGGATCTATTTTGAGACAACATAGCTCAGTCAATTTAAACCCGATTTTCGTAAATAGGATGTCTGAAGGAAATATATTATATATTAAATATATTTTAAGAAAAAAATATAAAACACTTAAAATGCTAGCGACAGGTGCCTTAATTTTTTTTTTCATTTTCATTATTTTCATTTTTTGACGTCCCATTCCCTTTCCAACGATATAAAATGAAGATGTGCTCTTAACGAGTTTAGAATTTATGCCATAAAACGTGAAGTTTTAATAAATTTTCAATAAAAATTCAATTTCACATTTAATTTTCATCCAATTTTTTTTTCTTGATATTTTACAAAACAAAAATATAAAAACTTAGCGAGTTGAATTTATATTGAAAATTCGTTAACACTTCACGTTTTATGGCTTAAAGCAGTAGCTCGTTTCTGTAACCAAATCGGTAAGTTACCGATTTGTGTGACGTCACATCGACTCGATTGAAAGTTACCAATTTCGTGATAACTGCTGTTTCTGTACGTTGAGATCGGTAAAAATTCGGTCTGTGATGGAAAGAAACACAAATCGGAAAGAAACGTCAAGAAATTGAAACAGATGACAAGCAGGTGATTATTTGCATTTGTGTTCATTATATGTACAAATATTTTATATTAAAAACACTGCTTTTCAATTTCATATTTTCCGGTGCCAGTGTTGTTTCATCAGCTCCAAGAGCCGATGGCGCTGAGTTTTTGTAACTCGCCCGGATTTTACCTGTTACACAATTATATTCATTTAAATATAACTTGTATATTTAAACAACTTAACTTGACTTACCTTC
Organism: Pherbina coryleti; assembly: GCA_943735915.1. Classification (NCBI taxonomy): domain Eukaryota; kingdom Metazoa; phylum Arthropoda; class Insecta; order Diptera; family Sciomyzidae; genus Pherbina; species Pherbina coryleti. The sequence continues at coordinate 186,787,951 of OX030948.1, read as the reverse complement.
TCATTTTTCTCACTCATATTGCTTCAAACAAAAATCAATCTCAAACCAAACAAAAAGCAAGAAATTAAATAAACTAAAAGTTGGTGATGTATAATGAAAGTAAACAAACATTTGCACTCGGTTTATTTTACAATAACATACCGATTTCATTGAAACCGGTTAATAAATTTTCGTAAATTACAACACGCTGTCATTATAAATGTTTATGTTTTGCTACTTATTTTCAAACAATTAAAAAATTTTTTTTAATAAAATATTTATTTGTATAAAATTACAGCAATAAAATTGTATTCGGTTCAAAAAGTTAAATTTGATTACTTGCTTTCTCATAGTTTCAACAACATTATAGCAATCGGTAGAGTTCTCACTTAGCTTAAAGTCAGTGAGAAAAGTATCGATTTCAAGTTATGTCACTTTTCGGACAGAAACACTTTTTTAAGCGATTCCTATTGAAGTAGAATTGGAACAAATGTCATATTACCGATTTGGAACTAGTGAATGGAATAGGGATCGACAATTTTTTTTACAGAAACAGTGAAGGTGAGAATGACGTCAAATCGGTAATTTCAGTCGGTAACTGCGATCGGTAAGAGTTACAGAAACGAGCTACAGGACTGCTTTTAAAGCTGCTGCTGAAGTATAAAGCAGGGTTGCGTTTAAATATTAATAATATTATATAATATTTCGACTGCTGCCGAAATTTAAAGTAAGGTGCTTTAATGAAATAATTGAACCATAATGAATGTTTAGAGAATTTATGATAATTACATAAGATTTTTTATTATCATAAAAACTACATTTTACCTTAAAAAAGTGCATAAATAATGGAAAAACTGAATTTTTGTTTATTTAACTGCCAACCTGCTCAGAGTTTAAAAAACTGCTATTTGCAGGTAAAAATGCCATTCTGGCAACACTGAGTCTTCCACAGCCAGATATATCAAAAATTTGATATTCGCGGCGTTTTACTGCGGCGAATTCAGAGCTTTATCTGTCGTGTTGAATAGACTGCAACAAAAGTTGTTTACAACTTGCAAATTAATTTTCGTCTAAACATATATCAATGTCAATTGATAATTCATATTAGCCGATTACTTAAATTGAGTCATAACAAATATAAGCAATACAATGAGCGATGACGTAAGCGGGGTGGTCCGAACCAAGAAGCTATACACTAACCTTCATCATTTATTTCATTAGATTGGCGATCAGTTCCAACCCATAATTTCTTTGGAAAATCCCGTAGATGACTATAAGAAACTTATAAAGCTAAAAATGCAAAGTGACGAAGACATCGATGACGAAGAGCTGCAGGAGAATTATGCAAAGATAGCTGCCAAAATGCGTGAAGTTATCTGGACGCTTTTATTTACTAATAACCCGGCTAAGGAAGAAGATCTATGTAAAGCCGCAGATTGTTTGCAGCAGCATAAGATCGATGCATGCTTCTATGTGCCCTGGGACTATAATGCATGGATACCAAAGGTGCGTGATGAGCTGCTGAAGCGCGAAATGTTTGATTTTTGGCGCAACCAAATGGTGAAGCGAGAGTTGGGTCCATGCTGGGCAAGAGATTCAGATTATTTCGATGACATGGAAGATGAAGAGCCCGCCATATTCTATAATCATGCCGGTTGCGTGGCACCATTTGGCAATGACTCTTAGCTGCTTTAGGCTATGCGCAGGCGCAGTCCAATAAATTTACCAAAAATACCTCTTTTTAAAAAATTCACTTATAGTTGGTTAAACAAAACTTTTAATAAATGCAGTTTTATGTATAATAATATGTCATATAAATATAACTAAATATTAATGAAATAATTTTACACAAGTTGAAAAAGTAAAATCCTGCCGATTTTTTATAAGTTTCTTCACTGGGTATTCTTATCACAATTACAACATTTTGAAGATGATACCAATTTTTTATATATGTAGTTGTCTGTATAAAAATTTCTAAATGAAATTTAAATCACTTTTTTTAAAAAACAATTTACTTTTCAGAGGTATTGTGGCAATTGGCGTTATAGTTTTAGACAAGTCAACTTTTCAGGAAGTGCCTGTGCATTACTTTGAGCTTCTTTGCTAAATGGCGCCACGCAGTTGGCACGCTTATAAAATTCAGCGGGCTCCTCATCTTCCATGTCATCGAAATAATCTGAATCTCTTGCCCAGCATGGACCCAACTCGCGTTTAACCATTTGGTTACGCCAGAAATCCAGCATTTCGCGCTTCAGCAGCTCATCGCGAACAGTGGGTATCCAATCATTGTAGTCCCAGGGCACATAGTAGCATGCATCCTTCTTATGTTCATGCAAGCATTCTGCGGCTTTAAATAGATCTTCTTCCTTCGCCGGGTTATTAGAGAATAGCAGCGTCCAGATTACTTCACGCATTTTAGTGGCGATTTTTGCATAGTTCTCCTGCAGCACTTCGTCTTCGACATATTCGTCTCCACCCCTTTTTAGCTTGATAAGTTTTTTATAGTCTTCTACAGGATTATCCAACGAAATTATGGGTTGGAATTGATCACCATCCTAATGAAGGAAATACCTGATAAATGTTAAAGTATAACTTATTTGTTCAGACCAACCAACTTACGCCATCACTCATTGTATTACTTCTTTTTGTTACGATTCAATGGAGATAATCAGTATTTCGAAATTATGAATTGATGTTGGTTGACTAAGACAAAATTTAATTTGCAAATATTTTTTAACACAACAAATCACATCTGTGAATTCGCCGCTTATTTGTACGAATGTATTTGACAGTTGACCTTCAGTTTACGCTGCAGCCACACGAGATAGTATTGCCCTATGGTATAATAATATTGACAGTTGCTTGGGAAACCAGCATCTGGCAAAAAAAAGTCAAGAAAGAGAGCGTTCAATTATTGCTTATGTTTTCGCCATTGTTTATGTTTCAGCACTTGCAAATAACCATAGTATAATAATACATGGTAGCATTGACAACTGCTTATTTTCTCTTCAACAGGAAAACATAAACTGTCAAAAACAGCTTTTTGTGGAAATACATCAGCAGCTGCTGTGGTTGTTGTTTTTTTCCACTTCAACGTTTTCAACATTGCTTGTGTTTTCAATGGCGGATTGTGAGCGCTCTCTTTTTGAGTATATTTTTTGACAGTATATGATTTCCCAAGCAACTGTCAATGCTACCTTGTATTATTATACCATGGCAAATAACCAAACATTTTCTTACAAAATATTGCCTATTTTATTTAATCGATAGTGAATTATTATTACTATAGGGTGTTTTTTTTAGAGGTATAGAACTTCGAATTGAAATAAAACACAAGAGAATCGTTTTAATGTCCATCAAGTTGGCTTTATTGGAAAGATAATTTTATGCCATTAATGTTTAAATATGATTTTGGGCATGTGGCCTCCGCGGCTGGCTCGAATAAAGCCAATTCTACAGGTCCAATTTTCAACCACTTTTTCGAGCATATGGGGCCGTATGTCGGCAATAACGCCACGAATGTTGGCCTCCAGGTCCCCTAACGTTTCTGGTTTGTTGGCGTAGACGAGCGACTTCACATATCCCCAAAGAAAATAATTCAATGGTGTCAAATCACACGATCTTGGTGGCCAATTGACAGGTCCATTCCGCGAAATTATGAGCTCATCGAATGTTTCCTTCAATAAATCGATTGTGACGTGCGCTGTGTGGCATGTAGCGCCGTCTTGTTGGAACCACAACTCATCCACATTCATGCCATCCAATTCGGGAACAAAATAGTCGGTTATCATGGCTCTATACCGGTCTTCATTAACGGTAACTGACTCTCCAGCATTATTTCGGAAGAAGTATGGCCCAATGACTCCACCAGCCCATAGAGCACACCAAACAGTCAGTTTTTGTGGATGTTATGGCGTCTCAAGGATCTCATGTGGATTCTCTTCACTCCAAATGAGGCAATTTTGCTTGTTGACGTAGCCATTCAACCAAAAATGAGCCTCATCACTGAACAAAATTTTGCGATGTAAACTTCTTGAACTGAACCATTATTTTCGAAATAAATTTGCACGATTTGCAAGCGTTGTTCTTTTGTCAACCTGTTCATGATGAAATGGCAAACCAAACTGAACATAAATGACATTAGAGTTGCCAGATTTGACCACAAAATGCCAGTTTTATCTCTATTCGAAAAACAAACCCCTAAAAAAAACACCCTGTACAACGGAGATAACTTGTGAACTTTGTGTTATTAAGTGCAAACATAAAAAAATGTTGAAAACGTTCAAATGCAGCAACCTCAGCAGCTGCAGATGCATATGGACGAAATAAAAGAAGTTTTCAATTAAAATTAAAACACCACCGCTGGAAAATGTTAAACACATATCACATATAATTTTTTCACAACTTTCAATATTATAATTGTTTATTTAACGTACATATTTTGTGGAATTTATTTATTTTTACATTCGTTTAATTTTTGTTGCACGAACAACTGTTTTTGACAGATGGTGGTTTCCTTGTTGCTGAGAAAATCGATACTTGTCAATGCTACCTGTATAATTGTATCATGGTTTTGCCCATGATACATTGTATCATGGTATTGCCATGACAATTGAGAATACGTATGGCCCAAAATACACTGTAGTGCTCAGTCTGCGTGAGCAGTCAATCATTCAAAAACACACTGCACTGGTCAGTCTGCGTGAAACCAGTTTTATTTTGTGTACATGAACTGTGTTTGATTGTATTAGTGTGGTAAATTTTGTGAACCCCTAAATAAAATATTACTATGTTTCCATGGCGAGTTAACTCGGGGTTTACTCGGGGTTAACTCGCTATGGAAACGCGAGTTGAGTTGAGTTTCGTTAAATCCATGAAACTCTACGAAACTTGTAAGATTTAACTGGGTTCTATCTGTCAAAGTGAATGCTGCAATTTATTATCCATTTCGCTAGTAAAACAATAACAAAAATGTTGAAATTGACAAGTTCGACTCAACTCGATGCTGTGCATGGAAACACTATCGAGTTAGCAACGCCATTTTCTTAACTCGACGAAAACCCTAACCCCGAGTTAACTCGCCATGGAAACATAGTATATGACGACTTGACTTATGTGTGCGTGTCAGTCAATCGTCACTACAGCTTTTTCGGTGAGTGAAATTTCACGCACTTCACGTCCGCTGACTCACCTCCCTTGCCGTAGAAACCCGGTTTCACGCAGACTGAGCACTACAGTGTATTTTGGGCCTATATTCTGTCAAAACATTGTCGGCAGCCAATGGCCAACTCACACGGGATTGCTTGATTGGCAATCAATTAACTTTTCTTATAGTACGTTTACATATCGAGATTAAATCGAGATTAAGCGCTTTTAGGATATTAACTCGCTAATCTTGTTGAATTTGACGAGATTATCCAGACAAAAGTTAATCCGCTCAGAACGAGATTAGTCCCGGTTTCCACTGACGGTCAAGTCTTGAGTTCGAGGGTGTGGAAATCGTAACGAAAGGGAAAGAAAGAAATTAACCGTACCATCAAGTCTTGGGCAATTCGTTTTGTGTTCGTTCGTTGTCCCGCTACTCTTTCTATTCGCTTTGCGCATCATTGGTGCCATTTCATTTCATTTCTATAAGATGAAATGACATGGCAGTATACGAAACACATCGTCAACTCTTGATGTGTGGAAACAGAATCGTCAAGTTTAAATGGGAATGTCAAAAAATTGAACGCCAAGACTTGACGAGTGGAAACCGGGACTTACACATTAATCTACTTGCTAATCTCCTCAAAAAAGGTTGGCAAGGCTGTGAACAGCGATCATTCCTTACAAAATGCAACACTATAAAGAAGTCCGTGTGTGGCGTCCGTGGCGTAGTTGGTTAAAGTGCGTGGCCGCTATGTCAAAGAACCTTGGAGACCCAGGTTCGAACCCCAGCAGCGACAGAAAATTATTTGAATTAAAATAATTTTTCTGTACAGCCGCCACCTCTCTGCAGACAATGGCAAACCTCAGAGAGTAATCAAAATGATCTCTCTTGAGAACGAGAACATTCCGTTCATCGCCGTTCGGAGTCGGTCAATTTTGTACAAACTTAATAACACGCACAACACAATTGATCATAAGAAGCTAGGTCAAAGTCCTTTCAAGGGCTGAAATGGCCAGTTATTTATTTTTTTTTTATTTTTTTAATTGATACATAAATATTCAATAAGATATATGCTAAAGCATAAAGATTTGTACATTGTTCATGAGTGAAAATTTTTTAATTTCTATTCTTTCTAAAAACTTTCTAACCAACTAACAAAGTGTTTTATTTTATATTGTCCTGATAACATAGAAATCTATATTTAAATTATTCTAAGAAAAGTTTATCTCTAGACATTTATAATACCAATGCAGCTACTTAACAAAGCGTAAAAAATGGTGATAATGTTAACATCGAATTCGAAGGTATAACGAATTGACATGAATCATACGTCTAGATATTTATTTAATTTTATTGAAAAAAGAAAAGTACCTAATTATAAATGGTGCTATTACTCTTATACCTGCGACACATTGGTCCATTTAAACTCGTTTAAGTGTTTTTTCTCGTTTAAATATCTGCTAAACTATGTTTAAAATTCGGTTAGTCAAAACCAGTTTCCGAAACTCGTTTATCGCAGCTAAACGAGTTATAGCAGCTGATTTTGTTATTCCTCTTCCTACACTTTCGTTGAGAGTTATAGCGCTCTCACTCGAGCAAACGCTCTGAAATTTACGATTATAGTGTTGTTCGCTTATCCATATTTCTCGTTATTTTTATAAACTAGTAAACAAAAATATTGAGTATGTCATCCCCAATGGTTATATTTTAAACTACAAAAGATAATCAAGGTTTCCTATGCCAATGTGTCGCAGGTATTAGGGCCGTTTTCTCAATGTCCGGTTAAGCAATAACTAGAACTTTAACCAGTAGTTAGCAAAAAAGCTTTTTCTCATTGTTCGGTTATACCTGCGACACATTGGTCCATTTAAACTCGTTTAAGTGTTTTTTCTCGTTTAAATATCTGCTAAACTATGTTTAAAATTCGTTTAGTCAAAACTAGTTTCCGAAACTCGTTTATCGCAGTTAAACGAGTTATAGCAGCTGATTTTGACATTCCTCTTTCTACACTTTCGTTGAGAACTATAGCGCTCTCACTCGAGCAAACGCTCTGAAATTTACGATTATAGTGTTGTTCGCTTATCCATATTTCTCGTTATTTTTATAAACTAGTAAACAAAAATATTGAGTATGTCATCCCCAATGGTTATATTTTAAACTACAAAAGATAATCAAGGTTTCCTATGCCAATGTGTCGCAGGTATTAGGGCCGTTTTCTCAATGTCCGGTTAAGCAATAACTAGAACTTTAACCAGTAGTTAGCAAAAAAGCTTTTTCTCATTGTTCGGTTATACCTGCGACACATTGGTCCATTTAAACTCGTTTAAGTGTTTTTTCTCGTTTAAATATCTGCTAAACTATGTTTAAAATTCGTTTAGTCAAAACTAGTTTCCGAAACTCGTTTATCGCAGTTAAACGAGTTATAGCAGCTGATTTTGACATTCCTCTTTCTACACTTTCGTTGAGAACTATAGCGCTCTCACTCGAGCAAACGCTCTGAAATTTACGATAATAGTGTTGTTCGCTTATCCATATTTCTCGTTATATTTATAAACTAGTAAACAAAAATATTGAGTGTGTCATCCCCAATGGTTATATTTTAAACTACAAAAGATAATCAAGGTTTCCTATGCCAATGTGTCGCAGGTATTAGTGCTTATCTGTCGGTTAAGTGCTGATTAAGTTAACATTAACTTGTGGTTCCAGCTAACTGCTAAGCGGAAGAAGAGCTGAGGAGAGTAAGCAATTTTATATTTATTTTACACATAAATTCACAAACAAGAAAAGTGTCTTCATATAAAGTAAAATTTGTCAATCTATTCCGTTTTTACACTTTTATTCCCTTATCGCTGCGAAAAATCACAAAAAAACGTTAACACAAGACAGTTGATAGGCTGTTTTCGTCTATTCGCGATTTGTTTTTTTTTTAATAATTTCTTGAATAGTATGGACGTGAGAGAATCTAAACGACATAAGCTTAAACTTATTTTCATGCATTTCCTATAGCTAAAATTTTTGTGATAAATCAAATTTTGTGATAAATCAAATAAAATTTAGTTATAATTTTACAGATAACAATTGAAAATAGGAATGCTTGTTTGCCTTCCATTCAGGTCGTACTAGATGTGCGTGATTTTTGTGTTGAGTTTTATTTGATCGTTATAATTCAAGGTTCAATAATTATAAATGATTGAAATAACAGTTTATTGTCGTAGCACACAAAATAATAATTCATCCGACGTTATGAAAAAACTCTCACTTGCGTCGTGTTGTAAGTTGCTGTCGCGTCCAATATATTAAAGTTATAATATTAAATTTTATATCATTCATCCCGTGCAGAATTAATTGTTTAGTGCACATGAAACACCCTTTAACTGCAATAGCGAAGGCAATTGTCATGAACAGCTGATTGTGAACACCTTGCATTGGGTGAGCTCTTGCATCATCAAAACAATGCTGTACAAGAGACTGCTGTCTCATTCTATCTAGAGAACAATTTAGAGATGCTGTCAAATTTTTTCCCCTATTACAACACCAACAAAATACAAAAGCAAAAGACGGACACGAAGAGTTTTCTTCCAACGTTAAAGGCAAATTGTAACTTTGTTCGTCATACGCTGTGCTGACCAAGTGGGTAAAAATAAAAAAAAAAGAAATAAAGTGCGGGTGTTGAGAAACAAAAGAAAAAAAAGTAGGCAGACGCGTGTGTTATAATTATAACAAATCGCATTATTCACATTTGGTAATACTTGGTAACGGACGTAACAACAATCGAACGCAGAGCAGCTGTTGCCACCAACAGCACCATAAAAGAAAAAAAAAAACAAAATTCGCCAACATCAGTGACGGATACCAAAAAGAAAAAAAAATCAAAGCAACCCTTGAAAATTGGTAGAAAATTGCAAAATTTTCCAAATAAAATCAAGCGGAAAAGCAGCATTCTAGCGACTAAAATCATACGCGACGGTTTCAAGTAAGCAACATCAGCTAAAGAATTCAAAATTGTGTTTTATTTTCTTAAAATTATGCTACTTTGTAGACGAGACAGCGAAAAATCTCAAGAATTTCATTTAGTTAATGAATGTGAACATTGAATGAAACCCGTGAACGTCAAGTTTTTAAATAAAGTGAATAATTACTAATTTTGCGCTCGAATAAAATTATTTTTATTACTTTTCAACAAAACACTTGCGCGGCACTTGAGAAGTTTTTTTTAAGCACTCAACAATCAATAAAACAATTTGCGGAAACTTGCAGTTTGCACGTACGCCTCCAACTGCAACAACAACAACAATAGCAACAACTAATACATTAGCACTAGCAGCACCAACAGCAACTGACCTTAACCCCCATAGCAACAACAAAACACTCGGTGTCAGTTCGTCATTCAGCAAGGAAGTGAGCTAAAATAATTAGAAAAGATAGCTACACGCGCCGCGGACAGAAAGTCTGCCAAAGCAATATAAACAAATAACAGCAGCAGCAGCAGCATCATCAGCAGCTCAAGGAATAAAAGGTAGAAAATACTTGAAAATCCATTTGTTTACTTTGTATAGTTTTTGAGATTTTTATCATATTTATAATATATATTTCTTTACTTTTGCCTTGTTTTGTTTGGTTTTATATAAACTGTTTATGTTTGGTCTACTATCTAAACAAACGTCTACAGGTAATAGCTTTGACTGGTTAGTTTGCTTAAACCAGTAATCATTTGTACACGTTATTAACTGCTAATAAAATTCGCAAGTTGCTCATAAACACTCCAACACAATAAAGCTAGGGAATAACATTTATTTAACAATTTTACATCTTTCACATGATGCTTATTAGTCATATTTTTGGGCAATAAAAGAAATTTGACACATATACAGAGAAAATCGCGTTTGGATATAACATTTACGTTGATTTGTAGCCAAACGGACGCCAAGGCCATAGGCAGTGAGGATTAGCAGAGTTCATATACCCGGAAATTGGTTTATTTGTTATGGCGTTTAGTTCAGTTTGTTCGCTCGCATGAAAGTCGTGTTTTTTTTTTAAATAATGGAAATTTGTACAATAAGCACGAAATGCAGTTACCTAAGAAAGATTTAAATACAGATTTGATTTATATATTGTTTCTTATCCGTTGTTCTCTTAGTAAATTCAATGGTGAGTACTTGTCCCTCTTTTCAGTATCTTTTATGAATCATTTGATATGTCAACATATTTTCAGTATCTATTATGAATCATTGAAACATAATAACTTCGGTTTTAAAATCTTAAAACCTTGACTTTTTAATTAACTTCATTTTATTACATGTCGTTAAGTCATAAAAAATTTTACAACAATCTTAAAACTGTTAACGTAAATGTTAATGAACTGGTAATAATATCCATCTATTTTCAAATTTAGCGAAACTTCTTTTGGAATAAAAAAAAAAATTAATTTAATTTAACTTAAGCCAAGTGACTTTTTTATTTAAAATGCGTTTTCGTTAAATATAATTCAAATACTTATTTGGGTCAGATGTTTTATATTTTTAATCCTACGTTTTCTTCGTGACCTGATTTAAATGTTTTGCCTCACTTTTTCTCTAGAATGACTAGAAAAATTTGTTAATAATTAAAAATTGATAAAATAAATACAAAAAAGTTAACCAATGCGCCTCATTCATTGAAAAAAATGTCTGTGTCACATGGAAATTGAACCATGGTTCTCTGGCGTATGGGTCACGCACTCTTTTTACAAACTGTTTTTGTAATTTTTAATTTTTGATTTTAATTTTTTACAAACTGTTTTTTCTGTCTATACCATCGATACATCGATATGACTTTCCATTTGAAAACTCAACAATCCACTTTTTGACAGGAAATTTTTAAAATAAAATTCAAAAAGAAGGTGAAACGCTGCTGCCAAGAACTATACATTTTGTACAATTTTGTAAAAAATTAATTCATTTGGCTCATAGATAAAAAAAAATCTGCTCACACGACTTTTTTTATGTGGTTAACTCCATTGTATTGTACGTTTTTATTAAGTATTTTTTTTTTAATTTTCTTAAGTACCTATATTTTAAAAATGTCAGTTGCAAAAAACAAAAAAAATTATTTCATGAATCTTATGCCGTCCATGGTAAAATTATAAGGTAGGGCCGACTCGGAGAAGAATGAAGTGGAAAGCAGCGAAAAAGGGGGCTAGTTGTCAAAATCAGCTGTTCATATCGAGTTTCTTTATGTTCATGTTTCGCAGTTGATTTTAGGTTAAACTTTTTACAAGCTTTTTTTTCAAATTTAACACTTCCGCGGCATTTTATAGATTTATTTACAATGTTTTTACAATATTTCCACTCAAATTAACACAAACTTAACACACGTGTCCGCACTATTTACAAATTAAAAACATGATACATATTTCTTTTTTCATTTGACATTTCCACCAACTTCGTCATTTTGACAACTACCCAACCTATTCACTATCCACTCTTCGTAGACGCATGAGGGCACTGAGCGACTCGGCCCTACCTTGTAATTCTACCATGATGCCGTCAAATAAATTGGTTTTTGAACTGGCATGACAACAGTGTACTAGGGCTCAACCTGATTCAGTGAGGAACAGATCCGCCATGCCATTTACTCTTTAAGTTTCTACCCTGCCTTGTTGACTAATGCATTTTTGTAATTTTTGTTTTATTTTTAATATTTAATTTATTTAAAAGTATTTTTTCTCTGGCTGACTCTCTAATGAGAAAAAACGAAAATATAGGTTTAAAAAAAAAAAACAAAAAACCACTTTGTACATATACATGCCTAAATCTTTCAATCCGAACCAAATCTTTACAATCCATAAAAACAGATGATATCTATTTTGTTTTATGAGAATATATATCATTAATTGAAACTATGAGAAGATTTTAAACCTTTATAACCTAAGTAAATATTGTAATTTCTTTAAGTATTTTCTCGAATAATTCTGAAGATATCAACTACCGCGCATCGTAGGTCACCATCTGGCTTGAATGTTTGTGTACATTCTGGTCACAATTTTCATCTGAAATCAAAAATGTTTTTAAATTTACTTTAAAGATATGTATTTCCTTTCTTCAGGCTCTAGGTCATATTTTATTATAATTTAGAAAAACTTTTCATTTTTGTTTTTATTCAATTATTATTTTTATTTTTAAATATTTCGGACACCTTTGGTGTCTATCTTCAGGAAATAAATAAGCTCGTCAAGTTATTGTGGGAGTCAAGTTATTATCCAGTAATAATATGGATATATAATTATGAACTTAGTATGAAAAAGAATAATTTCTTGCCATTTGCTTTTAACTTAAAAAAAAAATACGTAAACATATAATTTCTTCCTGAAAATAAATAAATTTCGGGTTATTTGAAAATAAAAAATTAAATTCTTTCGGGTTTTTTTTAATATACAGACAACTTAAAGGAATAATAAAAAATATAAAAAGCAAAAATTAAAAAAAATTAAAACAAAAATAAGTATAAAAAATAAAAAAACTTTTGAAAGAAAAAGTAAAAAAAGAAAATTGAAATAAAATAAATTTATTATATAAATAAATAAAAATAAAAAACAAATAAAAGTGCAAGAAACTTAAAAATCACAAAAAATAAAAACGCAATCAAAAATAAAAAATACATAGAAAATGAAACTACACGAAAAACCCAAAAATACACAAAAATTAGAATATAAAAATAAAAATGAGAAAAAATTTTAATCAAAAAAATACATAAAAAATAAAATGAAAATCATTAATATAACCAGAAATATGATGTTAATAATAAATAAACAACCAAAATTAAAAATTAAATAATTAGCAAGTAAATCAAACTTAAATAAAATGAAAATAAAAAAAAATTATAAAATAAACTATAACAAAGTAAAAAATAATCCAATAAACTATGACAAAATAAAAAATAATCAAATAAAAAATGATAAAATATTTAAAAATAAAATAAAAAAATAAATAATAATAAAAAACAAAAAATTAAAAAATAATAAAAAATAATAATAAAATTATAAACAAAACCTTAAATAAAATTAAAATAATAAATTATAAAAAATAGTAAAAACTAATTAAAAATAAAAAGAAATGATAAATAAAAAATAAAAATAGTAAAATAAAAAATTATGAAAAAAAAATAAAAAATAAAAAATAATAAAATAACAAACAATAACATATATAAAAATAAAAAATAAATAAAATAATAAAAACTACAAAAAATAAAAGAAAATACTTAAATGAAAATAATTAACAAAACCTTAAATAAAATTAAAATAAAAAAAAAAATAATAAAATAGAATAAGAAAATAGCAAAAAACAATTAAAAATAATAAAAATAGAAAAGTAAAAAACGATAAAATATAATAAAATTATAAAAATAATAAGAAAATAATAATAATAAAATAATAAAAATAATAAAAATAGTAATAAAAAAACAATAACAAAAAATCATGATAAAAAATAATAATAAAAAATAATAATAAATGAAAAAAAATAATAAAGAATAATATAAAATTAAAAAAATAAAAAAAATAAAAAGAAACAAATTATACAAAATAATAAAAAAGCAACAAAAAAATAATTGAATAAAATAAAAAAAAAATTCAAAACAAAAATAAAAAAATTAAAATCAAGAAGAAATGCATGCATTGAGCGCTACGACCGCGTTCATAAATGAAACATTAAAAATCCATCAAAATTTTGATCCATGTATATTGATAGGGCATGTGCAGCTATGGGCAGAGAGCGCTCTGGGAGCGTTGAGAGCAAGAATTGTGAGCAAAGGCTTATGTAGCAACACAAAACGCAACAACAAATCAACGACAAAAGACAAACACAGAAACAAGACAAAAGCTTTTAATGTAGTGGTACCCATACCCGGTCATGTGGTGCACCACTCGATGCCAATGCGGACCTAGGTACGAAACCGTGTTGGTACAACAGAAAGTTTTTTCAATTGAAATTATCGGTTTGATCGGTCGTCACCTCTCAGCAGAGAATGGCAAAACTCAGAGAGTAAATAATGTCATGAAAAGCTTCTTGAGAATATACACATGCCTTTCGGAGTCGGCATAAAACTAATAGGTTCAGTTCTCGATCAATTTGATCATAATAAGTTTGGTCAAAGTCCTTTCAAGCACTGAAATGGCCAATTTAAATTTAAAATTTTATTTCTTTTTAATTTAGTTTTAAACTTTTAATTCTAAAAATGTTGATCTTAAAAAGAGAGCTAACATAACAACATCTTCAGTTTCTTTGAAATTTTTTATGCAATACAAATTCGGCTAAATAACACATTTTAAGTGTCTTAAAACAAATTGACTAAAAAATGCTATAATTACTTGCCCAAAGGCAAAGCAAAGTTAATAACCATTTAAAATATTCTAAAAAAAAATCCAGTATAAACAGAATTTAAGCAAAAAACTCTGAACGTTTATATATATTTATTTACAAACAATCCGTATAATTAATACAATTTGTCACAAGTACTTGAATTGAGCCTCAACTTAAATTCTCTCATTAATCTTTGCTCTTTTTTACTCTCTCATCTCTTTGCAGCCGGAGCTGTAAGTGTTCGCTACGATCTCACTCAAGCATATTCAGCATGTTCTCTATACAGCAATTGATCAAATCCACGCGCAAGCTACAGGCTAGCAGTGTGAGCAGTGTTAGTTCTGCTGATCTTGCTAAAAATTTAAAGCATGCAACCGCCGCTGGTAACAGCAACTACACCAATCACTACCTACAAACCCACTTGGAATCAGGCAGCGTTCTGACAATGACGTCAGCATTGCCAGCGCCTGATATGACGTCGACATCATCATCATCGTCGTCGTCGTCATCATCACCACAGCAACAGCAAACAAATGTAACTAGTCAGCAACAATCTCAAGAAGAGCAAAACTCAAACGAACTAAAAGTTTGTCAGCGCAGTAAGAACACCAACAGCAGCTGCTATGAACTTAGTCTGTGCTCGCATTTGAACGAAAGCGGTTCGCCTAAACATAATCCTAAAACGTCAAGCGCTAATACGCAAGAGCAGAAACTCACCACCACCATCGCCACCACAACCAACAACAAAAACACCAACACCACCAATACTACGTCAAAAGCATCTAGAATAACTTCACAGCATTTTTGCAATCGCAGCCAACAAATACAAAACTTCTATCAACAGCAACTTCATCAGTTTCATACCCAAGCAAATCAGAGTCTTTGGGCCAAACAAAAGCAGACGCATTTCACCATGTCCTCTTTAGCTGCTGCGGAACCTTTGTCAACGCTCAAGTCGCCGGATGATATGGTAGCAGCCGCCGCCGCCGCCACAACGTCGAATACGAATGGCGACAATGGAGTAGCGGAAAATTCCACCACATCTGCAGCGAATAAGGGTAAAGCATGCTTTAAATCGGGTTATCCAGAAATATTGCAATTCATGGAACTAATTGGCAATCTAAAGGTAAGTCAAGCATTATTTAATTGAAAATATTTTGCTTTTAAAGTGCTTTTAAATTAAAAACAAAAGTGGAATAAGTTCAACTGAGCTAATTTTGTGCACACTTCGACATTGTTTAATTTAAAAAAGAAAAACTGCGTGACACGAAATGTGTGGCAATATATTGAAAGATGTAAGGAGAAAATTTTAAGTCAGGAATTTTCGTCCTCACCTTTTACAGGAAAAAAAATATATGTTAATATCTCAAGAAAATTAAACTTCATTCTAAGTGGCTACATTTTCAATCCATCAGTGCTCGATTTCATTCATTTATTTAAAACGTTATGTTTCCGGTGATTTTACGGTAATCTTTCTTAATTAATTTCAGCACCTTTTCGGGTAGAATAGTTCTTTTTCGACACTTGCCAATTAATAATTTTTAATTTATTCTTGCGGCTCTCATCACTCATCTCAAATAAACCTTTAGTATTCATGGAATTTACAATTTCCTTATGACATTGTTTATGATAAAAAAATAGTTATTTGTCAAAAAAAAAATTAATCTTTTAAGCATATCGCAAGTGAATTTAAAGACGTTTTATATAAAAATGTAATCATTTTCTCTGTTTTTTTTTTTTTTTTTTTTTCGTTTTTTAAGCGAAGTCCAATTTCGAAGAAAATATCAAGCCAAAAACGTTCGTAAAACACACACCTTTCGCCCAACCTTGGCTTGTGGTTGCGAGAGAGATTGAATCTTATGAAGGCTGCCTTTTAAGTTGTAAGCCTCGGCAAGAAAAAAATTCAGCATTGCCAGATGAATTTTAACAATTTCAT
Organism: Pherbina coryleti; assembly: GCA_943735915.1. Classification (NCBI taxonomy): domain Eukaryota; kingdom Metazoa; phylum Arthropoda; class Insecta; order Diptera; family Sciomyzidae; genus Pherbina; species Pherbina coryleti. Next base: position 186,771,552 of record OX030948.1, on the reverse strand, counting down.
TCGAAAATTTGATATTTTCTAGCATTAAAGTACTCACAACGTTTTGCTGTTTGTGTGCTTATTGTCTTGTTTACAGTGCTTTCAAAATTGTATTTCAGCAAAAAAATGAAATTAACACGTGAACATTTTCGGGTGATTTTTTACGATTTTCGATATGGCTTGACAAGTAAAGAATGCATCAATCAACTTATTGCGACTTTTGGTGATGAAGCGCCACACCCAGCGACTGTAAAACGCTGGTTCAATGAGTTCCAGCGGGGTTTTAATTCTCTCGAAAACGAATTTCGTGAACGTCGTCAAAGAACGGGTGTTGTAGCAGTAAACATTGATGCTGTCGTGAACTGTTGGATACAGACCAGCATGTAACATACCGTAGGATGGAGTTATTCTTGGGCATTAGTGGCACTAGCATAGATTCTATTTTACATTAGCATTTAGGCGTCAAGAAGATTTTTTACCGTTGGATATCTCATAATTTGACTATTGCTAAAAAAAAAGGCTCGTATCGATTTGTGCAAGGAAATGCTGAAAAAAATGCAGCAGTGGTGGTTCGAAACGACATTTCCACAGGTGATGAATTATGGATATACGCTTATGAGCCTGAAACAAAGCAGCAGTCCACTGGAGTCTTTCAAAGTGAACAAAAACCAACAAAAGTTATCTGTGGATGGAGCACATCCAAGCAAATGGTTGTCAGTATTTTCAGAAAAACCGATCATGTCCAAACTGTACCACTTGAGTAACAGAGAACTGTTAATGCTGAATGGCACACAACCATTTGTTTGCCGGAAGTTTGAGGAGAATTGAGGAAAATCAACCACCGAAGAGAGATCATCATATATCACTGGTTGATGCGAGTTCCCATACATCAACATAAACAAAAGAGTTTTTCAGCACTCAAAACGTGGAATTGATGGGTCATCTATCTTTCAGTCCCGAATTGGTACCCAATGACTTCATCTTATTCCCTCACATTTAGAAAAAATGCGTTTTTACACCCGAACAGGCCGTTGTGGCCTTCAAAAACCAGAGGTTTCGGAGGTACAAACTTCAGAGAGGCAAAACTGTTTGGAAAATGGGTTCGAACTGGAATGTAAAAGTGTATTTATCATATTGGAGATTACTTTGAAAAACAATAAGATCATTTTAACTGATAAACCTGTTTTTCTCATTGTTAGGCCCAAGACTTAAAGGCAACCCTCGTAGCTAATATTTAACGTAGTGGGGACACATTTTATGTATCAACTTTAATTTTTTACCTGTTTTCTGTTTTTGTTTTACCTATTTTTTGTTTTAAACTTTGTAGTTTTCTAATATCAAGATAAACCAAGAAATTTAAAGTTGTCAAAAATTGGTTTCTAGAGTGTATTTTGGATGAAGGAGTGTTAAGCAATAAATTTTCCTTAATATTTTTTAAAAAAAACTTAATTTCTCCATAATGTTGAAAACTTCAAATATGCTTTCACTATACATACTTTTTTCAAAAAATTATTCTTGTTTAATGCCAAAAGCAGTTGTAATAAACATCCTTAAATTTTATTCAAATCTCACCGTCAAAAGCATTAAATTAAAAATACCAAATTGACCATGAAAACGCAATTTAAAAATATTACGCAACATTGTTTTCTTTTTGTCAAATAAATAAAGATATATATATATATATATAGACATAGAACAATGATAAATGTACAAAAAATATAAACAAAAATTTAAATAAAAAGTTTTGAAAAAATTTCTAGCTAAAATTAAAGCAAATCTTGCGAACACATCACAACTCATCACAACAAAAACTCTCACATATTTCACAGCTGCGCTCTTATTCGAGTCAGCAACAAGAGCTTCGAGAGCATAAGACGAAATCATAACATATATTGAGCGAAAAAGTGTTATTCTTGCATCATCCTAATCAGCTGTTTTGTATGACACACGGCATAAAAAAATCGATATAATTTCGTATACAATGTATTATTTGACATGTATATATACGTATGTGGGACAAAAGTTAAACTAATTTATTTAATGATTTGCGTGATGAATTCGATAATGAAATTATTGCAGTAAAATTGCTTTTATTTCGTAATTATCAAGATAATTGTAAAAATTTGTTCTCTTCTGCGGGGTTTGGCAGCTAATTTCTTTTTACAAACTAAGTACGCTCCTTAACGCATCATAAACTCGTGCAGCGTCTTAGCCAATAATTTCAACATTGGATACATACTATACATATGTATTTTAACACTCTTATAAAATGTCATTAAATTTTTTTGCTTAAATTTCTAAATGTTATGTTAGCAAAAGCAAAATACAAATGTACACTTGCTCATGTTTGCTCTACGCATTGAAAGCGTTCAATAAAAACTACACAACAGTCAAGGCCAAGTTCATAGCCACAAGCTTTTTATTCCTCTCCCCCTTCTCTTCTACGTTTGCTTTGCAGTATAATTTTTTATTTTATATTTTCTTTATTTTAACGTATCTTGACTGTTGAATATTTTCCCCCTTGTCTTGTGCATTTTATTTATTTTTAAAGACTGAAAATACATATCAATATATTCAAGAATCATGCTCTTTTCTTTCCAATTCTTCAGAATTTGTCTAACATTCAAATATTTTAAAAACGAAAGCTGACATTTAAAATTTTCAAATATTTTTATTTTTTAATTAAATAAAAACGATTTAAAACAAAAAATATTGCTTTTTAATCCAATCTACTTTTCTTCTCAAAATTAGACAGAACAATTTTTCTTCAGCTGTATAAGTGGAAGCTGAAAAATCGAAAGAATTGAATTTATTCGGGTTAAATTTGTTGGACAAAAATAGTAAAATATCAAAATTTCACTTTTTCGAATAAAAAATGAAATAAACGCTATCCTAGTATAATGCCTAGTATAATAGGTACTATCCTAAAATAATTTTGTTCTTCCAGAATGAAAATATATCACATAATACGAGGGTTACCCCAGAAGTAACAGACCTAACAGGAAGAACTTTATATTTGAGAAAAAAATATCTTTATTTCTCTACATAGTCTCCTTTTAGCTTGATACACTTTTCCGAGCGATGTTTAATAGCTTCGATACCCTGTTTATAGTGTGAATCGTTGAGCTCCTCAAAATAGCCGTCAACCGCAGCCGTACTCTCTTCATTCTTGGCAAATCTTCTGAGCCATTTTGTCAAGTTTGGAAACAGAAAATAATCCAAGGGGGCTAAATTTCGCGAATAGGCTACGTGAGGAAGCAATTCTTACTTTAACTCATTGATTTTGGCCATCGCGGAAACGTATGTGTGAACTGGTGTATTATCCTGATAACACAAAATTTTATTTTCCCCCAAATGCGGCCGGTTTTTCTTGACTTCATCACTCAAAAGCTGCAATAAGTTCGCATATTACTCGCAGTTACTTGTTTTTTCTTTCTGGAGATCATCATTAAAAATGATCCAACGTGCATATCAAAATACTGACGCCTTGACCTTACCTACAAATGAAACTCTCTTCGCCTTCTTTGGAGCCGATTCTCCTCTTTCATTCATCGATTCGATTCTCCTCTTTCATTGTTTTGACATCTCAGGTGTGAAGTAATGGATGCATGTTTCATCCATGGTTATGAATGGACGCAAAACACATCTTTATTGCTGTGAACATTGTCAAACTGTAGATTCTAACATCATCACGACGCTGTTTTGTCTCATGTCCAAATTTTCAGACAATGGGTCTCATGCATAAAAGTGAGAAATTACTTTTTACTCGATTTTTTGAGAATTTACTTGTTGTCGTAAGCATAAAAAGTTATTTACTCGTTAGAAGGATCTCGCTCCTTGAGATGGATCTCAAGGCCTGAGAAACTTCTTAAAACGAAAGCTCTTTGTGAGAAATTTCTCAAAATGGTATGCATAATCATGAGATAAAGCTGACATGTCAGAGAACTTTCTCGGTAAATGTTGAGTCTCCTATCAAGTGATCTCACAGTTTATTTCAAGCAACTGAAATGGCAGAATACTTTCGCGTTTATAGTCCTAAAAAAATGTATAAGCTGCGTAGACATCTTGAAGAATCTAGCAGTAAATTTATATTTCGTTTTAATAAAGAAAACATCGATTGGTTAGCTGAGCATTTCCTAGGGCCAACATTCGAATCGCTTGGTGGAGCTCTTACTAATCCTGAACAAATTAGAGTATATTTAAGATTTTTGGCTGATCCTGGATTTCAAAATGGAATTAGGACAATTCGAAACCTTTTAATTGCTTCTTTTTTTAATTTGTGCACCGGCAAATTAGATTTCTGTAGTAAAATTTGAGTTTCTTTTAACTCATCAATTAAAAATTATGCCAGCTTATTATTTTTATTATTTGATAAACTACAGTTTTGTTCACTTCCAGATTCGCTTTCGGACATTTTTTTGAAATTTTAAGAAGCAATTTTAACGATTAATTGCTTTAGCTTGCTTTAAATAAACTAAAGCTCAACTGAAGCTTTAAGATCGATCTCACTTATGTTGAGTTGTTTGTCATGAGCTTGATTTCCTTTTTATGCATACAATTTTGAGACTGAGACTGAGAATGTTCTTATGACTCACTTCTTGAGATTGATCTCACACGAATGATCTCTGAGAAACATCTCATTTTTATGCATTAGACCCAATATGCGGTGTACAGCACTTTTTGAAATGCCTATAATTTCTGCTATCTCGTGCTCTTTCAGTCGACGGCCATCCAATACCATTTTGTGGATATTCTTCACCATTTCTGGCGTGATTTCCTTATTTTGTTGACCTCTGCTATGCTCATCTTGACAGCTCGTACGGCCTCGGTTAAAGTCTGTCACCCAATATTTTACTGTTATGAACGAAGCTGACTCCCCCAGAGTAGAATATAGCTCCGCTTAAATATTAGTTGGCCTGATCTTTTTCAAATGAAAATATTGCATCTCATAACGATGACCCATTTTATTCCAAGTTTACAAATTCACTTAGACTGTTCAATATTGATCTGGCGGCCCCGATAGTTGAGTGGATAGCGTGCTCGACTGCCACCTCAGAGGTCCCGGGTTCAATTCCCGGCTAGGCCATGATCCTACGCTTTAACCTTTTCCCTTTTCCCTTTTCTAATCAACTAAAATTGAAAATTCATTAATATTTACGACTGGAAGTTGTAGTTGATAGTAGAAAGATTGTGAATGAGGTTACAACTTGAATTGACTGAGATAAAAGCATAACACTTGCCTCAGAACAAATTCACAGGTTTGTTTTTTTTCACCACCTTTAGAACAACATACAAATGTTTCACTTGATTGCCCCTTCCTTAATACTAAACTATCATCCCATTTCGAACCAAGACAGACTTGACTGAATAGGAATTAAATCTGAAATCGTTGGTTCAAATCTAAAAAAAAACCTTAGTAACTACTTTTAGGACTACCCTCATACATAGCAATCCGAAACGTTTGCAAAACTCTAATTTTTCATCAAAAATCTTACACTTCAAAAGTAAAACTGCACAACTGGGCTCTTATTTCATTCATAATGGAAAAATTTTCTAAGTTGTTACCAAAATATGGGGTTTGAGTTCCCAGAACAAATTGGTCAAAAGTATAGTTTTTTTCTTACGAAAAAGATGCAAATTATCAGTTGTACAAAAAAGTTTTAAAGGATATTTTTTTTTTGAGATCTCATTACTAGTATTAAATCGAATTGAACAATGTTGCAACCAATTTAATTTTGAAGCCTCATCATTAGGTTTTCTTTTTCAGTATGTGTCGTTTCGCTGAAGTGCAAACAACATAGTTTTTGTGTGCTCCGTATATGTCAACTTTTGTGCCAACAAAACAGTATTTGTGGGAAAGTTTACTTTTCTGCTTTAATTTGAAAAAAATACAGCTGAAGGCCATCGAATGCTTCAAGAAACTTTCGGGGAACATGCTTCATCGAAATCCACATGTGAGTTTTGGAAAAGACGTTTTAGAAGTGGTGATTTTAATATAGATGACAAAGAGCTCGAAGGACGGCCAGAAAAGCTTGAGGATGCCGAATTGGAGGCTATATTAGATGAAGACTCGTGCTAAATGCAAAAAGAGCAAGAGCATGGAGAGTGCCTCAACCAGCCATATCTGTTCTCTTAAAAGCCATGGGAATGATCCAAAACGTAGGATATTGAGTGCCTTATGAATTGAAGCCAAGAGACGTGGAAAGCGGTATTTTCACTTGTGAACAGCTGTTTCAACGGCAAAAAAGAAAAGCATTTTTGTTCGTATTGTGACTGGTGACCAAAAAAGGGTTCATTACGATAATCTTAAGCGCAAAAAAGAAAAGGATTTTTTCATCATATTGTAACTGGTGTTCAAAAATGGGTTCATTACGATAACCTTAAGCGCAAAAATCATGAAAAAAATCAAAAATCATAACCTTAATGCTACAACCGGGTGAAACCATCACAGGGCCTCTCAACAAAACTTAATTGATGCTTTGAGCCGAGCATTGAAGCCAAAAAAGGCCAGAATACGAACAAAGGCACGATAAGGTAATTTTGCAACATGATAACGCTCGGCCACATGGTGTTTAGCCGGTCAAAACATACCTTGCAACGCTGAAATGGGAAGCCCTACTTTACCCGCCGTATAGCCCAGACATTGCCCCTTCTAACTTTTTTTCGTCGATGACGCATGCATTTGAGAATCAGCACTTTCGGTCTTTTGAAGAACTCCAAATTTGGATCGATTCGTGGATCGTATCAAAAGACGCATCGTTTTTTCGAAGGTTATTTAATATCGCAGCCGTAGCCGAGTGCGTTAAACAGTATGTGGACCATACGATGCCATTGTTCACTCAGGTTCGAATCCCAGCTGAAATAACAAAGTTTTTTACAATTGAAATTGGGAACATGCACATTAGCCACTTGGAGTTGGCTTTAAAGTAGTAGGTCCTGTTCTCAATCATTTGTGTAGAAACTTATAATAAAAACACTCACAAAACTATTTTTGCTGATAAGGAGCTCGGGCAGAGTCCTTTCAAGGTCTGAAATGGCAAATTTATTATTATTATTTAATAAACGGCGTGAAGCTAAATTCGTAAATTCGAAGATAAGTTAGCAAAGACACAAACCAATATTTCTTCTCTGTACAAAATTAAATTCGTACTTTGCAAAAAAGTAATGGTATGTCCTGTCCATTGGTATGCATATTTCAGATTTGAAGATTCTGCCATTGAAAAGTAGTCCCATGAACCTAACATTTACTACTTTTCAAAAATTTGCAGTTGTTTAAATTTAAAAATATTTTTTTGATGTTTTCAACTTTACTGTGTTCCCAAGTCGATGTCAAAGTGATTTCCTTACAAATAAAGCTAAATTCGTACCCAAAGTTAAATTCGTAATTTGCAAAGAAATACGAATTTAACTTCGTTATGTTGTTAGTTAAGTTCTTATCAACTTTGGAAAAAAGTACGAATTTTATTTTGTACAGAGATAAAATACTGGTTTGTGTCTTTGCCAAGTTATCTTCGGATTTACGAATTTAACTTCAAGCTGTTTATTTAATTTCGTTAAAGATATTTTCTTTGATGAAAACTTCACTCCTCTCTGCGTTAAAACTCTGAAACCAATATTTATGTTAATATTCCTCGAAGTCAAAATTCATCGAAAATGATTTCTTATATTATCACGTAAACCAAAACATATTGTAAAGAGCAATGCTACAACCCTTTTCGTAGACGTCTGTATGTAACATGCAAAATGCGAACTGTACACAGTAGAAAAAACTACGACTCAGGTTCATCCGAGCTGTTGCGTCAATTATTTATTTATTTTGGCTTTCAATGGTACTAATTAGAAAAGCTATTTTTTGATAAATATATGTATGCTGATAATCTTGTTTATACGTTGTCGAACATGCAAACCTAGAATGTTTGCCAAAAAAAAAAAAAAAAGAACAACTTTTAACGAGAATCTAATTTTTTTTTTTATTTACCTATCAGCTTGTTATCTTTTTCGTATAACTCTTTTATGCTTATAAAAAAATTAATGATTAGATAAGCAACACGCAAATTTCATAAAAAAAAAGTAAGTAACCTTCGGAGCTTAAAAAGCAGTTAAGACGCTTTAAGCAAAAATTCATGGTTAATAAACTATATAATGATTGTTATGGCAAATATTTTTGAAGTCAGCTGCTGGTCATGCGATGATAATAAGATACAAAGCGTGTTTTAGCAATAGATAATTAGACATAACGGTATTTGACCGGAAACTAATAGAGATTTTGGATTGTTTGATAATTGTGAAGTAGTTGGTAAGTGGTTAATTCAAATTTCAAAGTGGTTAATTACATTTTAAGCTTTCTCTTTCTTTTTTAATGTCTAGCGCACAAGAAAATTGATCACCTCATTATTTAAGCATAAAAAACTATGGGTAGATTTTACCTAGTCACTGACTGAGAGCTCATTAACTTAATTACTTTCTTTATCTACGCATTGTTTTTTGGCGTTGATGAAGGTGTACCAACAAGAGGTGTGAGATTTGTTTTATGATTAAAACAGACAATTGTTTGGTTGCCTCTCAAATTTTGATTGACTTATAAACTAGACACATGGAGATTATGTATAATGCACAATATCTTTCAAATGACAGCCTTATTTTTGCTTCCAGCCCTTAATGGTTTTTTCGAACTTTTCGATCGTTCTGTCGCATCGTTCAATGTTTGCTTTGGGAGTTGGAATTATTTGCGGATGGTTAGTGTCGACCTTACTCCTAGCATAACCTCAAAGTACAAAGTCTAACCGAGCTAAATCGCAAAGTCTTGGTGGCCAATTTGCGTCTCCAGAACACGAAATTACGCAACTTTGCTTCGTGCATAATGCCTCGATTCTTTCGCGACTTGTATGGCACGCAGCACCATCCCGCCGAAAGAAGAGATCGTCTGTGTCCGTATACTCCATCTCCGACCAAGAAAAATTGATTATCATGTGCTTTGTAGCGCTCTCCATTAACTGTAATGGATCTTCCGTCGTCATTTTCGAAATATTACAGCCCTATGAAGACTCCGGCACACAATTTGCACCAAACAGTCACTCGTGAGTTCAATAGCATCTCCAGAATCATTTGCGATTTTTCGGATCCCCAAATGCGACAATTTTGCTTATAAACGTCGCCGCCGATGGGAAAATGATCGCTTCGTCATAAAATAAGACTTTTGCAAAAATCCCCATCACCATTCATGATTTCCAAGATCAAATCAGAACGTATGGCGCTGCTGTTGGTCCGCCAGTTGCAGTTCTGTCAATTTTTTTTTTGTTTTTAGGTTTGAATAAAGGATTTCAGGTGTTACACCGTTTCAGTCAAGTCTGCCTTGGTTCGTAAATGGGGTCATAGATTAGTAGAAAAGAAGGATAAATAAAGTGGAATATGTTTAGAATGTTCTAGCGTAGCGGAAAGCCGTAGAAACATGTGAGTTAAAATATGAGGCAAGTGTTATGCCAAGAATTATAAAAACAAGATTACGCGTTCCACAAAGGAGAGAGAGAGAGCTTGACGTCATCCAGCACTTTTGTCAGACTTTGGAATAATTTGAGTTTGGGGCCCACGGATAAATTTTTTTTTATCTTATTTTTATAATATATACATATATATATAGAACTCCTTAACCTATTGGTGCTATAAAATTTTGTCGGTCTCGAATGGTTAAGGAGATAAAAATCGTGAAAGTTTAATTCAATTTTTATACAGAAGAGTAGTTATTTCTACTTTACGGCAAGAATTTATTTTCAATTTCGAGCGCACATTTGCATTTGTTTTTGTTAAGTAGAAGCGGTGCGTCACGTCATGCACTCAATTGAGAAAGAGAGCATTAGATAACGGGACTGCGGAGCGCGTAATCTTGTCTCTATCATTCTTGGTGTTATACTCTTATCTCTGTCAATTCAAGTTATTAGGCATTTCCATTCCACAAGCTTTTCTATCACCAACTACAACAGTTTTGATCACGTACTAACCTCAAAGAGTAAATTAGACAAATGCTGTAGCTACCCAGCGGGAAAATAAAAAGCGCTCATAGGAACAGCGCATTTTATGCGCATTTTTGGTATGCTTTGAGGATGCGCTTTTCAGAGTTCAGAGTTGTGGAGCTCATATTTTTATATACATTTTGTTCACAAATAATCAAGCAAGTAAATAGCAGAGCGTTAAGACATTTCACTGTAATGCCGGCAGTCCGAGTACAATGCGCTCATGTGACAAAAAATAAAACTTTCTCGCTTTGTTTTTAATCCAAGTGCTCAGTTCTCGCTACGTTTTGTTATTTACTATAATGAGAGCGAAGCGCCTACATCTGATGGCATGCCAAAGTTAAAAAAGGCTCTATCCATAAGGAGAACAAAGCGCTCTACTGCTTTTTGGGAGCGCTTCGAATGCGCTAATGAAGCGCTTAGTTTCCTGCTGGATATGGTCGACACTGAACAACAACTATTGGGTTGAGCAAAGAGACTTCCCAGCAAACATTACGACTCTTAAAAGACTCTTTCAAGACTAATATATATGAGTCTTTATCGTTATAATGCGCTCAAAAAAGACTCTTTTATGAGTACATTTTCGTAGGTTGTGGGCTTCAAAATATGATTCATAAAAATTACTGCTTTATGTGTCATTTTGGACTCAAAATTAAGACACTATTACGACTCGTAATAAAGACTCTTTAAAGACTCATAATAAAGACTCTTTTAGAACTCATAGAAAATAGTCTTTTTGGACTCAAAATTTAGACTCTTTTAAGAGCCATATTTAATACTCTTCTTAAGAATCATGTAATGGAATCTTTAAAGACTCATACAAAGATTCTTTCAGAACTCATACTTACTTACTTATCTGGCGCTTACAACCGAAGGTCGGTTTTGGCCTCGTATAAGAAATTGCGCCAGCCATTTCTATTTTGCGCTTGCTGGCGCCAGTTGGAAACACCAAGTGTAGTCAGGTTATCCAACACCTGATCCTTCCAACGAAGATGTGGGCGTCCTCTTCTGCGTTGACCACCACCGGGCACCGAATCGAATATTTTTTTCGCTGGAGCGTCGTTTTCCATTCGCTCAACATGACCTAGCCAGCGGAGCCGCTCGATTTTAATGCGCTTAACTATGTCTATGTCAGCGTACAGCTCATACAGCTCGTGGTTCGATCGAATTCGGTACTCGCCATTGACGCAGATTGGACCGAAGATCTTATGAAGGATCTTTCTCTCGAAGGCTCCCAAAGTCTTTTCATCAGAACTGCTCAACGTCCAAGTTTATGCTGCATATAATAGGACGGGCATGATTAGTGACTTATAGAGCGTGAGTTTTGTTCGTCGAGAGAGGGCTCTGCTTCTCAATTGCCTACTCAGCCCAAAGTAACACCTGTTGGCAAGAGTTATCCTTCGCTTTATCTCAATACTGACATCGTTGAAAGATTTTACGCTGGATCCCAGGTAGACGAAGTCCTTAACAACCTCGAAGGAGATGTTGTCAACAGTGACGTGGTTTCCAAGACGCTGGGACTGTTTATTTGTTGACACTAGGTATTTCGTCTTATCTGCGTTCACTACAAGACCCATTCGACTCGACTCTTTCGCTAACCTGGAGAATGCTGCACTGACTTCGCGCGTATTATGGCCAATGATATCGATATCATCAGCATACGCCAGCAGCATAATACTTTTGTAGAATATCGTGCCACTGCGTCTCAAATCAGCAGCTCGGATGATCTTCTCCATCATTAGGTTGAAAAAGTCGCACGATAAGGAATCACCTTGTCTGAAACCTCGTTTAGTATCGAATGGAGGAGTGAGGTCCTTCCCGATTTTAACTGTGCTGCTGGTGTTGCTCAGTGTCATTCTGCAAAGGCGGATGAGCTTTGCAGGAATACCAAATTCAGACATGGTGGAATATAGATGATTCCTTATTGGACTGTCGAAGGCGGCTTTGTAATCGACAAAAAGATGGTGTGTGTCGATTTGTTTTTCTAGGGTCTTCTCCAAGATTTGTCGTAGCGTAAATATCTGGTCTATGGTGGATTTGCCAGGTCTGAAGCCACACTGATAAGGTCCAATCAGCTGGTTTATCAGCTTCAGTCTTTCACATAGTACGCTCGACAGAACCTTATATGCGATATTCAGAACTCATAGAAGTTATTATTTTAAGGGTATCATGTTGAAGGCTCCTTAATGGCTTCAAAACTCTTTGTAACCACTAATTTCTGATATCGACATGATGTTAATAAAGCTTCAGAAACCCCTTTGCGGGAAATTATCGTATGCGCCATTATTTATTCCATTTATTGAATAATATTAATAAAGTAAAAATATTTCCATATTTTGCCATTTATCGTGCTCATAAAACACGCATAAAAAATACTCTTTTTAGAGTCTTATTTTTTAGCAATCATTTTACAATCATATCAAAGACGCCTTTATGAGTCTTTATTGCGTACTCATAAGACACGCATAAAAAATACTCTTTTGGGAGTCTTTTTTCTGAGCAATCATTTTACAATCATATCAAAGACTCCTTTATAAGTCTTTTTATTGCGTACTCATATTACACGCATAAGAAATACTCTTTTTAGAGTCATTTTTTTAAGGCATTCAGAAAATGTTTGCAAGGTTGTTTGCGTATGTTTGCGTCAAATCGTGTTAGTACAGTTTGGGCAGCACTGGAGTCATTCACACATATGTTTGTCATATGCCAATTTAACAGCTGAACGCTTAAGCTTCATTATCGAAAAAATAAGCGATTTGGTTGAGTTTTGGAGATTTTGCAACAATTTTAAGATTGAAGTCTTAACTATGAACTTCGCCATATTTACTATTTTACTTCCGTAAAGGGAAGAAAGAACATGCGTGAAGCTTTTAAAAAATTGCGTAAAGTTTACTGTGAGGATGCTCTAAAAAAACGTCATTGCCAACACCTATTCAAGAAATTTCACGCTGGTAATTTTGATATCAAAGATTCTCCTCGGTCAGGAACACCCACCGATGTTAATGACCAACAATTAAAAACATTGATCGAGTCAAACCAACCTTATACAACACGAGAGATTGCAGGCACACTGAAAATCAGTCAAAAAGTTGTTCACTTCCACCTAAAGAAGTTTTGATAAGTAAGCAAGTTCGATATTTGGATTCCTCATGAATTCAAAGTTCATTTTGCGGCATGTGTAGAGATCGGCGATATGAAGAATACGATTCTTTGATCATCTTGAAAAGAATGATGACTCAATGTAAAAAATATTGGATTTGGGATTGGATGTGTTGTCACACCCAGCTATTCGCCTGAATTTGCTCCATCAGAATTTGACTTATTTCGATCTCTTTAAAATTTCTTGCATGAACTTCAGATGAGGAGGTAAATCAAGACCTTGTTCAGTTTTCGCCAATAAAGGCAGGTTCTTTTACGAACTGGAAATTATAAAGCTCAACGAAAGATGGGAATAGTTCATCGAACAACGCGGAGAATATACCATTGATTGATCTTTGTTCTGTATATAAATAAATTACTTTGAAAAACATTAAAAATACACGACTTTTTCTCAACCCAATACTTTTTTTTTTAGCTTTGAACCAAGTGGAATACCAATTCAGTCTAGTCTACCTTGGTTCGAAACGGGGTGATAGATTAGAGGGAAGGAAAGGTTAATCAAGTGAAACACGTGTAAGATGTTCTAAGCGTGGTGGAAAGCCAAATAAACTTGTGAATTTGAATCAGAGACCCCGGAACTCCTGGGTTGGCAGTCAAGCGCGCTACCCACTCGACTACTGAGGCCGCCAAATTCTTGAACACGGTGACGAATTGAGGTGCTTGGGTCGTCGTTTTCAACACTTTCCTTCAGAGCATCGATATTTTCGTTCGTACGTTTGGAGCGAAGTCGTTTTGGTGTCTTTATATCTTGTATTGAGCCAGTCTATTGGAGTTCTCTCATTATGTTGCGCACACTTGTTTAAGAATATTTGAACTAATACTTGTTTAGTTCTATTCCTTCTTTCACTGTGTAGTATTCCATGGTAAATTTTCCGTGTTTATAAATGAAAAATGTCAACATTTAACAATTGACAAGCGACCAGCTGCCAAATAATACGCTTCAGCAACCCTACACCTCTTGTTGATATACCCTTTATTTGGTTCAGCTTAAACAACATTGACATTGTTAACAGCTGTTTTAAGTTCTGCCGTTAAATATTGGTTACGCCTAGAAGGACAAAAAAAAAAATAGGGTGAGAGCCTAATTTTTTAAACATTCAAAACTGTCGAAATACTAAATATAAGCTGCATCCAGCTTCTTCTCTAAGCGAAAACAATTTGTGTGTTTTAATTGCCCTTTCCGGTTCAGCCTGGTACCTTGTCGGCAGTGACATTAAAATGAGCTTTGTTGCTTTTTATAATTATTTATGAAGGCATAGCAACGTGATTCAACAAAGCAAAATGAATTTCGCCGCAATTAAATCCACTTAAGAAATGTCATTTCCCTTTCTCTCCAATACCACCAATTCCTACCTAATTTTATGATTCCAGCAATGTTTGCAAATTTAATTAAATCATTATTTATTATATTTATAGCAACAACGTCGTAGTTGGAGGTACAACAAAAAAGTCATAAGGGATGATAAGCGTAACAACCATGCATGACCTTCATTGCTACCACTTTTTTTCTCTCTGGTGATGTTTTTGTTTTTTTTTTGCAATTGTGTTTTGGAAATGTCAAGTTTTATTGATCAAATATCTTGGGTTTTTTTTCGACAACTAGCAAACGTGTTCAGCTGTTTGTTTTAACAAGTCCGAGGACAAGCGTTTTGCTTTAATTAAATTTTATTTGGTACAAAGTCAGTCAGTTTTATGAGTGCCGTTGAGTTTAAGGTCAAAAATTCTTTGCACTGCGTTAGTTCAATAACTGCATTCAAGGATTCGAAAAGAACTTCACTATTCAACTGCATTACTATGTAGCGGTAAATATTCTAACGGGCGGTAAATATTCTAAAACTAATCTACTAGTTTTGAAAATTTTTACTGAAGATGTAAGAGGACGTCATAACTCTTATGATTAAGTAATAATGGATGGACGTAGTACTCCTATTAATAAAATTTGTGACGATAATTTCAAAATACCTTGACTTCACTTTTTGGCTTTGATTTAGCTTGATTTTTCTTGATTTTGCTCTTAAATGTAAGAAGTTAAATAAGAGGAACGAGCAACCTATGTTTTCAGACACGCGAGTCCATTGGTCCATTGAGGTTTGTGGTCTTAACGGTACGAACTACAAAAGTGAATCTAAAGCTAGGTCTACACGATACAACGGCTGTACAATCGCTCATCGTACAGCAGTTGGCTAATTCTACCATTCGACCGTGCAATATTGCAACAAACTCGTCGCACGCTTGCATCCAAACGATACAATAATCGCACACAACCGTCAAATAGCAACCGATATTCGTACAACCGTTGTATCGTGTAGACCTAGCTTAAAGCAGTTGTCGCAGGGCTACTTGAATTACCCGGTGCTCCCGATCAATTCAAATAAGTCCATCAATGGGACATCTACGACATATGTTAAGTTTGCTTTTCGTATTGCGAAGTCAACTTTGTTTGAAAAATTTACTTTTACGACATCTCCACTGATGTACGACATCTTCACAGATGTACGACACTTCTGCAAAAGTAAGGGACCTCTGGTCTCTAAGTAATTTTTTCGATAGCATAGTATACCGTAAGGACACCATTTAGTATGCGTGTTATTTTAACCCATTGATAGTAGAGATTTAGTCCTTTTTTCACATAGCTAAGACCAAAGACAACGGGAGATGACCCAGTCGCCTCTTCTAGATCAAGAGGCATTTATATTATCGACTATTTTTGTCATGACTACCCTAATTAGAATACTGTTCTATTATTTGGAACCCTTCGACTCACTTCCATTCCGAGCGTATCGAAAAAGTCCAACGAAAATTCACTAGGTTTATATTTTACCAACTGAATTGGAACCAACCTGAGCCCCCTCCATATAGAACTAGATGCGCCCTGATTAGTTAAAGTACTCTTAAATGCAGAAGAAGGGCATCATCAATTATTTTCCTTAGAGATATCCTCCATAATAACATTGATTGTCCCGAACTATTGGGCATGCTTACATTAAATACACCCTCGAGACGTCTACGGAGTCAGTTTCATTTCCATGAAACCCTTCATAGAACTGTCTATGGACTCAACGAACCTTTATCCCGTTGCATAAGGGCTGCTAACAGTATACTTCCCTTAATAGACATATTCGTAACTAACTCTCGGGAACATTTCAAAAATACCCTTTATTCTGTCCTCTGAGCCTTGATGCGTAACTTAAATATCTCTCATGTTATTTCTTATAAAATTTTTTCTAGTTTTGTATAAAATAATCATAACCTCTGTTAATTTTCTTTTTATACCATTAATTTCATTAAAATTAATTAGAATATTTACCATTGTAATTTCATTTTAATTTACTACCATATCAATTGTTAAGTAGTCTACAAGAGTGTACAGCTCTGCTTCATGAAACAATAAATAAATAAATAAATAAATAAATAAATAAATAAATAAACAAATAAATAAATAAATAATAAGTATTATGACCGACATGTTGGCATGCCCATCCAGTTAACTACCCTTTATACCTTTATACTAACTACCCAGGAGGTATTGACCCTGTGGGGTTTAATAACACGGTGTTACAAAATGAAAACAAATCAAAAAACTTGCCTCGAGACATAGAAGAGGTAGTAGGTCTGGTTGAACATAAGATAACTGCATACTTAGTTTTTTGAATATACCCTCAAAATCGGGATTTGTGGTCAAAAAACCGATTTTAGGTAGGTGTGTGTATAGTTTGTTATATAACTCCGTTATATCTAGCTCAATTTTAAAAATTTAAACATTGATAAAAAGAAGAAAAATATACCCTTAACATAATATATAGACCGTTTTTTTACAAAAAGAATTGACAAAGTTACAGGTAAAATCATTTGAAAATTTCTCATTTTTTTTTAATTTTTTCAACTTCAACAACGTTTTGTTAACAAATTTTGTTTTGTGGCACTATTAGTTTTAGCAGGATTCTGAAGCCTGTTAAATTTTGCGTTCAACAAGCTATCATTTACTTCAATTGGCTAAAATACAAAAGCACTATCGTATTTTTAGTATTCGTAATAAAATAAAAAAAAATTTTTTTTTTTTTCTAAAAATGTTTTTTTGACCTTTTTCGTTTATACATATTATCATAAAGCTGGTGTATTGCCCGGATGTGACGGAACTGTTTGCAGTTTTCAACCACAAACACGCTCCGAATGAATGGCGTTTGTTTATTGAGTGATCTTGCAAGAGTATGATTTATTTGAAAACTTTTTCTGTGATTCTTGATATGTTAATTTCTGATATATGTATGTGGCCGACTTAAAGGCTCTAACGATACTTTTTGGAATGCAAGGTGGATATACCAAGTATCCTTGCATTATTTGCGAATGGGATAGTCGTGCGATTAATAAATATAAGCAAAAGGAGTATCCACTGATTGCTTCATTTTAAGTTGGCAAAAAATATGTTTTGAATACTCCACTGGTGCGACCTGAAAATGTAATCCTACCGCGGCCTCGGTAGTCGAGTTGGTAGCGTGCTCGACTGCCACCCCAGAGGTCCTGGGTTCGATTCCTGGCCAGGCCATGATCCTTCGCTTTTAACCTTTCTTTATTTTCTATCCTCATTTCTAATTAACTGAAATTAAAAATTCATCAATATTTACGACATGAAGTTGTAGTTGATGGTAGAGAAGTTTGTGGATGAAATTGACTTATAACTTGAATTGACTGAGGTAAAGGCATAACACTTGCGTCTGATTCAAATTCATATGTTTTTTGGCTTTCCACCACGCTTAGAACATCCTACACGTGTTTCACTTGATTGCCCTTTCCTTCCCACTAATCTATCATCCCATTTTCGAACCAAGGCAGACTTGACTGAATAGGTATTCCACCTCGAACCAAGGCAGACTTAACTGAATAGGAATTCCACCTGAAATCCTTGGTTCAAAGCTAAAAAAAAAATCTGATTGCAGCGTTTCCTAGGTTAAGTGAGGCCAAAATCAAAGAAAGTATCCTGCACGTTCAAATCTTTTATAAAAGTTATTTATTCATTTCGGTTATTCTAAGGTTTATTTGTGGGCCTACAAATTCGGAAAATTTTCTTGGACACTGATTTCGTTTCTAAATTAAATCCAGTTGAAAAAAAGAGCTTGGAATAGTTTTATTTCGTTATGCATTTATTTCCTCAGCAAGAAGAAGAGTCGAAATTACTTAGATGTTGTAAATGAATTTTTAAGTGCCTACGAAGAAATGGGCTGCAATATGTCAATCAAAATACATTTTATGCACTCCTATATAAACTTTTTCCCGAATAGCCTTGGGCAGTTTAGTGATGAACAAGGAGAAAGGTTCCACTAGGAGATGGAAGCTATAGAAACCGGCTTTTAGGGAAAAAATTCCATAAACATGCTGGCAGACTACTTCTGGTCCCTTAAACGTGAAATCGATTATAATATACCTATATATAAACGAAAAAGGTCAAAAAAACATTTTTAGAAAAAAAAAAAAATTTTTTTTTGTATTTTATTACGAATACTAAAAATTCGATAGTGCATTTGTATTTCAGCCAATTGAAGTAAATGATAGCTTATTGAACGCAAAATTTAACAGGCTTTCAGAATCCTGCTAAAACTAATAGTGCCAAAAAATAAAATTTGTTAACAAAACGTTGTTAAAGTTGAAAAAAATAAAAAGAAATGAGAAATTTTCAAATGATTTTACCTGTAACTTTGTCAATTCTTTTTGTAAAAAAACGGTCTATATATTATATTAAGGGTATATTTTTCTTCTTTTTATCAATGTTTAAATTTTTAAAATTGAGCTAGATATAACGGAGTTACATAACAAACTATACATGCACCTACCTAAAATCGGTTTTTTGACCACAAATCCCGATTTTGAGGGTATATTCAAAAAACTAAGTATGCAGTTATCTTATGTTCAACTAGACCTACAACCTCTACTATGTCTCGAGCCGAGTTTATTTTCGCTGTTACACCGTGTAATTGTCATGAAAGCTTGACGACAGTTCCAAACGGCATCCATTTGATGTCTCGATAAAAGTGCTTTTATTGCTGCTTGACTCCATTAACGTGGCAGATATGGCGCAGTGGGCAAAGTGCGTGATCCATACGCAAAAGAACCCTGGTTCAATTCCATCTGACACAGAAAGTTTTTTCAATTGAATTAATTTTTCTGTTCGGCCGTCACCTCTCTGCAGACAATGGCAAACCTCAGAGAGTAAATAATGCCATGTAAAGCTTCTTGAGGACATGCACATTAGCCGTTCGGAGTCGACATAAAACTAGAAGGTCCAGTTCTCGATCAATTATGTTCAAAAAATTTTAGAGCCTTCAATGAAGATCGGGATCTCAATCTTCTATTTTCAGGAAGAATGCGGATTTGAGTGAAAATCTACTTTTTGGTTTTGAATTCAAAAGGGGTATCAAGATCCTCAGAACCATACTTTATGAGTATAGAAGCGTGTCCATGAGTCCGTACCATCCAAAGTTTCGGTTCTTTGGGTCGGAACGCTGCTAGAATTCTCATTATTTTTTATGAATTCGTAAAGGGAAAAAAGGTTCACTATAGGCTCCAGGCCTGCCTGGGGCTATTATTCCTAAATAAACCAGTGTCTGTACTCTCGAGAAAGCTTTGTCTAGTAAGCCTTCTTTGTGAATTGCCGTCGGCTATTAATTGACTCTTACTAGAACTTAAGTAAACTTTCTTGACGCAACTTTATTCTTAATTGACTCTAACTTGACTTAAAATTGGCTTCAACTTGATTTTAATTTTAATGTAACTTGACTCTAATTTGAATCTGACTACACTCTTACATGTCTCTGACTGGATACGAGGGGTACTATTTATATTCCGGGAATAGAAAATAATAACAAAAATTTTTAAATGAAAATGGCTTTATTGTTTTTCAAAATATTCCCCTTTCGTTTAAACCATTTGTTATAGCGGTTTTTCTATTCCTCTTGAGACACCTCCAAAGCATGGTTTTTGAACGCTTCAACTGTTTCTGCGGAGCTCGTAAATCGTTGACCACGCAGTTTACCTCTGATATTCGGGAACAAGAAAAAGTCATTGGGTGCCAAATCAGGACTGTATGGAGAATGAGTCATCAATTCGACGTTTTGACTGCTCAAAAATGCACATGTTTGTCGAGATGTGTGAGAGCTCGCATCGTCATAATGGTAAATGATTCGTCTTTGGCGGTTGGTTTTATCTATCCCACGATATGTCACATGACGATCTTGCATTATTAGTTCACGTACTGCATCGATGTTTTGTGGCACAACAACTGATTTTAGAAGACCTTTACGGAATTCGTCGGTGACCGAACTACGACCACGATTGAATTTACTATACCAGCGATATACAGTGGTTTTTGATGGTGCTTTATCATCATACAAAGAACTGAGTTCATCGTCACATTCTTGTTGAGATAATCCACGTCGAATGTTGTGAAAAATAATCCAACGAAAACATTCTCTTGAAATTTCCATTTTTTGAACAAATTGATTTTCTTAACTCACTGTTAACAAAACAAATAGCACTTGTACATTGAAACGTTGTGAGTACATTTAAGCTAACAAATGTTAAACTTTATTAAAGTGATCCCAGATTTTAGCTATTGACAGTTCCCGAAATATAAATAGTACCCTTCGTAGTAAGAGTCACTAATTAACTCGAATCTAACTTAATTTTAATTGATGCTTATTTGAAAATTGAGACTGAGACTGAGATCGAGATTTAGATTAAGATTGAGATTAAGATTGAGATTAAGATTGAGATTAAGATTAATAGCATCATTTTATAAATCCCTGCACATCACTTCACGCTGCGTTGTTGAAATTCGCAATTTATAAAACGCAACGCTTCACGCCGTGATCTTCAGCGTTGAGTAACGCAATAACGTAGTGAAAACAGTACAAAGTTCGCATTTTATAAAACGCTGCACTTGAAATTCGTTCACTTGAACTGTCACTTTCATCACTTGCTCTTGAGCTGCCGTTAGAACGAATAAGTTGGCATTGAAAGGGTAATAACTGTTTGTTTCACTCATATATTCTTAAATGTTTACAAATATCGTTTGAATATAGGATAAAGACAGCAACAACGAACCAACAGTTCAAAATGTTGCTAAAAGAAATAAAAAAACTACCGCAGGTAGCAAATGGTACGCCAGTGCTTGGCGTGTATATTGCAATTTCAATTTAATGATGGCTGAAAAGAACAGCTGATATGGTTGCCAACAAGTCAGAATTTGGTGAATCTTAAATATTTCAAAGATTTGCAATAATGATGCTAGTTTTATTTCACATGTGACAACCCTAAACTGTTGTTGACTGACAGTTCACCGTGGTAACGTAACATAGCTAACGCAATAACGTAGTGATTAATAAAATGCAAATTTTAAATCAAAGTGATGCGCCGCGTTAGCGTTGCGTTTCATCACGGTGATTTATAAAATGATGCCATAAGATTGAGATTGAGAATGAGATTGAGATTGAGATTGAGATTGAGATTGAGATTGAGATTGAGATTGAGATTGAGATTGAGTTTGAGTTTGAGTTTGAGGTTGAGATTGAGATTGAGATTGAGTTTGAGAATGAGAATGAGATTGAGATTAAGATTGAGATTGAGGTTGAGATTGAGATTGAGATTGAGATTGAGATTGAGATTGAGATTGAGATTGAGATTGAGATTGAGAATGACATTAAGATTGAGATTGAGATTGAGATTGAGATTGAGATTGAAATTGAGATTGAAATTGAGATAGACTGAGATTGAGATTAACTGAGACAGATTGAGATTAAATTGAAATTTTAATTGAAATTGATATTCAAATTGAAATTGAAATTGATGTTGATATAAATATTGCTATTGAAATTGAAATTGAAATTGAAATGGACATGGAAATGGAAATGGAAATGAAAATTGGAATGGAAATGGAAATTGAAATTTAAACTGAAATTGAAATTGAAATTGAAATTGAAATTGAAATTGAAGTTGAAATTGAAATTGAAATTGAAATTGAAATTAAAATTAAATTTGAAAATGGAATTGAAAATTAAATTGAAAACAAAATTGAAAGTGAAATTAAAATTTAAATTGAAATCGTAATCATAATCGTAATGATAGTCATAATCATAATCGTAATCGTAATCGTAATCGTAATCGAAATTGAAATTGAAATTGATATTCAAATCGAAATTGATATTCAAATCGAAATTGAGTTTGAGATTCAGATGGAGGTTCAGATTTTTAAATTGGAATTGAAATTGAAATCGTTATCGTGATCATAATCTTAATCTTAATCGTAATCGTAATCGTAATCGTAATCGTAATCGTAATCGTAATCGTAATCGTAATCGTAATCGCTATCGCAATTGAAATTGTAATTGATATTCAAATCGAAATTGAGTTTGAGATTCAGATGGAAGTTCAGATTTTTAAATTGAAATTGAAATTTAAATTGTAATCGTAATCATAATCGTAATCGTAATCGTAATCGTAATCGTAACCGTAATAGCCATCGTAATCGAAATTGAAATTTATATTAAAATCGAAATTGAGTTTGAAATGGAGATTCAGATTTTTAAATTGAAATTGAAATTGAAATTGAAATTTTTATCGTAATCATAATCGTAATTGTAATCGTAGTCGTAATCGTAATCGTAATCGTAGCCGTAACCGTAATCGTAATCGCAATCGTAATCGAAAGTGAAATTGATATTAAAATCGAAATTGAATTTGAAATGGAGATTCAGATTTTTACAAGACGGGATCTTTAAACTGTTTAGAGAAAGAAAAAAAAACCCTCTTTTAAAGCTGAAATAATCTCAAAAATTAGAAAATTTTGGCTAGAATAATGCTCAGAAAATAAACTGCTTCATACAAGTCTGGAAAAGGCAAATCACTTACCACTTAACTTGTTTAGTGGAAGAATATTGTTTTTTAACAATTAGTTTATTTTATTGACTTTCAGAAACTTATCACAAGAAATTTTTTTAAAACTTTCATACTTGGTAAAACGTTTTATTTGCGATATTTCTTTGGTACTTGGAAAAAAGTTTTGTCGAAGTTTCTTTTGCAGAACTTGCACTGATAGTAAAAGAGTTAAAATGAAACTAAAAAACCCAAAAAACGGATGAATATTTTATTTTCCTTAAAAATTTCTTTTAATTAACAAAAAAAGTCATGTGGGAAATACATTTTTTAAGAAAATTATAACTCTTTTGAAATTTCTACCTGTTTTGAAATTTTTTTAAACTTTTTTCGAGTTAGTCAGTTCGTTGTATTTGTAAAGCAAAAAATTGAATTGATTACTCATTGGTGTGATGATAAGTCCATTCATCAATTAGACAAAAAGTAAACTTTAGTCACACAAAAGTATTTTACGTTTTTTGCTTTGTGGTCATTAATAAACTTTATATTATAATCTATAAACTTCCTCCGTTCTTATCATTCTTCAAAGTCAAGCACTATTTTTTTAGCTTTTTCTAGATTTGTAGATACAGCCATTCCATTGAGTAATATTTTGTATAGCAAAGTCTAGGTAATAACAAAATGAAAAACACAAAATAAAATGCGAAGGCAAAGGTTGAAAAAAAAAAATATATACCTACGATTTTATATTCGACAGCTCACGTGAGTACACACAAACTTGTGATCGCCCAGATTTGTATGTGTGAATGTGATTGTGGGTAAAGATATTTTTGTTTACACTGCTGATTTAAATAAAAAAAAAAAACAAAAAAAAATTTTTAAAATAAAAAAAAAAAATAAATAAATAAGAAAGAATGTAGTCAAAATCGACACAAACAAAGCATTAAGGAGATGAAATGTTGCAAAAAAAATTTTTGCGTACACTTATTTCAAATTTTATTTTTCACAAATATTTGAAAATTATAAAAAATCAAATTTTAATTTAAATTTTAAACTCAACTCGGACCGAATCTGTTTTGTAATGAAGATTTATAATTGAATTTCAAGCCATGCAATACCATATAACTGCAGTGAGCCATGTGTACAAATAACAAAAAAAAAAAAAAAAACATGTCATGAATTGAAGAATTTGTCTAACAATCGTCTGCCCACACGTGCTTGCAACAAGTGCATTTTTCTCAAATTTAATTAAAAACGCTGCATTTTTAGCCTTATTTCAATGTTAATTAATTTTGTCTCTCTTCTGCTCTCGTGCTCTCTTTTGCAGCACACCAAGCGTACCGGCTGGGTGTTACGTGATGTCAACGATTGCGAATCCATATCGGGTCACATGTACCGCATGAGCATGATGACCTTTCTGCTTGATGGCACTGAAGGCCTCAATCAAATACGCTGCATGGAATTGGCCTTGGTTCATGATTTGGCCGAGAGCATAGTCGGCGATTTGACACCATTCTGTGGAATTTCCAAGGAAGAAAAACGTGCCATGGAATTCAAAGCCATGGACGATATTTGCAAATTAATTGAGCCGCGCGGCAAACGGATCATGGAGCTGTTCGTGGTAGGTTCAAGTGCAAAAATATTAAGGGATCTATATGTATGAATGCCTAAAAAACAAAAATAAAAAAAAAAAAAAAATTACAATTTCTTTAGGTATAAACATTATAAATTGCTCCGCCTAACACAATAAATATAGAAGTTTTTTATTTAAATTTGCTTTCTTGCAGGAGTACGAAACTGGCGAGAGCGCTGAATCAAAATTCGTCAAGGATCTCGATCGCCTGGACATGGTTATGCAAGCATTCGAATATGAGAAACGTGATAATTGTCTGCTAAAACACCAGGAATTCTTTGACTCGACGGAGGGTAAATTTAAGCATCCTTTTGTGCAGCAGCTAGTCAAAGAAATATATGCTCAACGCACTATATTGGCTAATGAAAAAGGTGCCACGCCTCCACCCAATATAGTGGTGCCCGATTGGGAACATGCAGCAACAACATCGGCAGCAGCAGCGACACCAACGTCAAACCAAAGCAATGGACACTGTTCGAAGCAACAGGTAGCGACAGCCTCAGAGCTGCAGGAAGAGCAAAGCTCCACCTCAACATCCACAAGTTGATTGGTAACAGCTGCAGCTATGGATTTGGTGACATTTGCTAAAGCAAATTTAGTTAATTTTATGCCTACCATTAAGTGTAGTAGTTAATAATACTAGCTGAGAGAATTAGAACAATAATATCTTTAATTTGCTAAAAATATTTAAGTCTAAAAATTAAAAGCAAACCCATTTTAAAGTCTATTTTAAATTTTAAACTCAGCTTGTTAAGTTCTTGAGGCAAAGTTTTAATTAGTTAGAAAAATTGTTAATTTTACTTAAATCATTTACTTTTAAGATAACGAGATATTGAGTTATTTCTTAAGAACTAACGATTATTTTCGAGTAAAGCCTTTGGTGTTTATGTTGAAACGTTTAAATCAAAATAACTTTGGTATAAAGAGACTTTTAAATAATAACTAAACTTAAGCTTTGCTAAAAGCTTTTACAAAGTTCCACGCCAAAAGTAGGCAAACAAAGAAAAACAAAAACTAATGTTTCAAATATGTATTTCCTACCTCACAAATGACATCAAATGACATATATCTTTGAAGCTAAGTTAAGCTTTAATTTAATGAACAACGCCTATTTTATAAATTCAATTCATTTCACAGGAAATAATCATCATTCATCATAACATGAAGATAATTCATGTGTACTAAGTTAGCTCGGCCATTTTTGATTACCTATGATCAAAAATATATATGCTGCGATGTTCCCATTTTGATCTATAATGTCACGCAATGCATCCAATTTATTTGAATGGTACGGTTTAATGAGTTGGTGCTTTTTTTAATGTGGACTGAAAAAAATGGCATGTTCAACTTTAAGTATAATCTTTATTTTTCAGAAATTTGGATATTGTGCTGTAATGCGCTCGAGTTGTGCTGCAATGTCCCGTATACAGAGAACAAAGTTGCATACTCACCTTAAATATTTTATCAATTAGTTATAAAATCAGCTTCTTAAAGTGCATAGAAGCATATCGTATGCAAAACTTAGCTGGATACTACGTGAATATATTCTTTTGAATCAGAAATAAGTAGTATCAACATAAAAAAAACCTACTAATGCTTTTAAATTCCCAAACATGTGCAATTTTTAAATTAATCTAGGACAAATAGCAGCACAACTCAAGCAGATCAGGTCACAAATTCTGCTTTTCTAAAACAATAATGTTAGCATTAAAAAAGTACTTTCTCATGTAAATCATACCAATAGAATACTATTTTTTCCAATGCGGCACACGACAACACTCACTGGTCACACCGCAGCATATTTCTCTTAATAATATAAAAAATGGCAGAGCCAATTGCATACTCATTCAACTTATACCATTAGTAAAATTCAATTAAATTAGAAGAAAGTCATTCTAAATATTAGTAAAATTCTAAAAAATTTTTTTTAGTAAAATTACAAGTAATACATAAAGTTAACTTATTCGCAAGGTTGATGTCAACCTAGTTTGAATCCCAGCAGCAGCAGCATGTTCAAATTTGTATGGCTACCAAATAAACATTCACGAAATAACATGACATGACATATGACATGCTGTTCAAATATCTATGTGTGTTCTTTTAATATATATATATAGATGTATTATATATATAGCAAAAAAATTGTTCATTAAAAACTATAATTGTAAAAATGTTCTCTCTTTCAGTATCTAGCTTGTATATTATTTTTTTTTTTTTTTTAATTAAGTCTATGAAATTTTAACTAATATCGTAAACAATCTTTAATTGTACATATATACAAGTCAACAAAATACTTAGCTTATTAGTGTCTATTTATTATTTTAGTATTAATTGTCTAACTTAAAATTTATTTTTCGTTGCTAATCACCAACTATTTAAATCCGTTTCGTTCAAATACAAAAAAAAAAGACCTACACAATAAAAAAGACTTTTACTATTTTATATAGCGGCTACTCGGAAATCTCTTTTACAACAAATAAAACTTGAGTCATAGTGGTCTAGACCTGATTAGTTGTGGTCAAAGGTTGAAAAAAATCTACGCTAGTGAAAAGGAAAGGCTGCACATCTAGTGCAAGTAGCTGAACTCAAAAACTGGAAATTGTGAAATGGTTTTTGGGTCACACTTTAAAACAGAACGTCGGTAACTTTTCAAATAATCATCTATAAGTTGCCAAACAAATCATAAACAATCAAATGGATTTATTAACAGAAATAAAAGGTAGATTACAAACGATTTCTATGGTAACTAGAAATGGTTTTATATTATTTTCGTTTTTAATTGTATTATTTCATATTTCAGATAAAACGGATGACTATCTTTAACAATATTTGTAGTTTCCATCAATGCCAATTGCCCAAAACAAGGTAAAGTAGTTGCTGAGTCTGTTGATGCTTTTCATATGGGAACATAAGAAAACTCAGAATTCACCAGAAGTCCTTATACTATAAGTCTCTGTTACAAAGAGATGAAATAAAAAAAATTGCTGAACTACTGCTGCTGCACTGTAGTATACTTGACAAACCGCGATGAAGTAGGATTGTGTCTATTAAATTTAGGGAAATATACTGATAATAAATTTTAGAAATAATATTAAAAATTACGAAAATAGTCAAAAAATATAACAAACCGTAATTTAAGAAATATTGTAAAGCAACATGTTGAAATAAAACAACGAACTACAATTGAAATGATGGAAAGTTTTAAAACACATGTTATTGAAGGCGATACCATGTTTGCAATTTGCTCACATCGTTGAATATGAGTTTAAATATATCTTATGAAGTCATTATATTCAAGACAACAAGCCTTAGATAAAAATTGGTATGACTCATAAGTCTCAGATCAAATTCAATCATATAAGAAACTCCCCACTTTTCCAACAGATTTTCTCTCAGTGCATCAGTTTGATACATTTAATAAGAATAAGAATGCATTTAAAGCTTTAGAAAATATTTGACTTTTGTTTACTTTTTGTCGCTATATTCAAAATGGCGCAAATTTCATTGAAAGTGCGAAAACAAATTTTGTACAATTAGGGTGAGTTCCTAATTGAATTTATATAAAGCATCTGTGTGTTTTTCCTTGAACTGAGGCGAAGCGCGGATTCACGGTGGGGCGATAAGGGCGATCGCCCCCCCCCCCCAAAGCTTTGTGAATATACAAGTTCTCTAAGCTAGTCTCAGAACATATTCAGAACAAAGCATTTGTGCCGGAGTATTTATTTAAGCGTATACTGCCTTTGTATATGAAAGCGACGATATCGTTCTTTAATTCTTTGGCTAAGCGTTCCAATACATAAAAAAAAATAATGGGTAGTCGGTTATCTAGCATGTGTGAAACTAGATGTGTCGAGAGACATGAGGGAGTTTTGCAATTTCGTTTTGCGCTTCCGAAAATGATTGAAACCCTGCACCATATACATATCTCAGTGGCATGATTCGAAAACGTCGCCAAAAGCAAACACTTTGAGAATTGTTCTTTGTGAGACAAATTTTTTAGTTGCAGTCGTTTACCTCTCTGATGTGTTGAGTAACGCACAAGCCCTCAGCTGTTTACTTTAGAAAAAACAAATTGATGTTAAATCAGCGCAGAGTACGATTCATGGTACTTTAAATTTATTACAAAAGAAACGAGAATCCTGTGAGATAAAATTTGAAACTCTTTTAAAGAAGTTGAAAACATTACAAATAATATTGGAGAAGAAATTGAAATGCCACGTGTCATTTTCAAAATAATAGACAAGCTGTTTATATTCCTATGCTGGATAATAATCATTTTTAGTATTGTTTCCTTATTCCATTACCTCGAAAAGCATTACATTATCTATACAAGCTGTGGGAAAACTTTGTAAAAGATATTACATTTTCTTCAAAGAATCTTCAGAGGTTTTAGAAAGGTCTTTGATTAATGAGTTGGAAATGTTCGAACATGTGGCACTTGCAATGTGAAAGAGAAAAGTATGATTAAAGTACTAGTGCAATGCAACTATTATACTGCTCTGGTGATGAAGTATATCCTCTTATTCATACTCTTTTAAAAATTTTAATAAAATTGCCTTCAAGTGGAGCAACTGCTGAAAGATCATTTTCTACATTGAAGAGAATTAAAACCTACTTGAGATCTACGACAAAAGAAAAAATATTGAACGGACTTGCTTTATTGAATATTCATTATGAAATTAATGTGATTGTGGATCAAGTCATTGATAGATATGCCAAAACACGGAAGCATTGATTAGATTTCGTGTTGTAATTAGATTTTTCAAACTGAGAGATTATGTACTAAGTCATTTAATCCAAATTTTAGCAACAAATCTTATATTTCCCTTCTAATTTTTATATAAGCTATGTAAAATGTTTTTTAATTCATGTACACATAAAGTCACTGAAAACTGGTTAACTCCTTTTTATTTAATATATTCGAAAAACTGTTTTTTAGAATATCACCATTTTCGAGTTATTCCACAAAACGATTTTTACATTTTACAGAATATTTTGTTGCTTTTGATTTGATTTGACCAACTACTAGGGAAACCCAGTTCCAGTGAAAAACTATTTCCGATCCTTAAATTCGCGTGAGATAAGCTAGCGAGTATTTTTTGAGAGGAGGACTCGTTATTTTGGATCGAGCTAGTACTCGCCCATGATACAATTACCAGGTAGTATTATTCGCTGAAAATCAGCTGTGGAAAAACTGTCAAGATGGGCATATAGTGTCAAAATATAGCGAGTAGGTGCAAACAATGTTGCTTATTGTATTATTGACAATGAAAATAGCGCGATTTTTGTAACAATTTTTCATATTTTTGAAATGAAAACTTTTTAGCGCGTTGAGCACTTTTTGGTAAAGCGTAAAACAATAGAATCGCGATATCATGTTGCTTACATTAAGAACGAATTTGTTTCTATATGTTTCAAGCGTTATACATACATACATACATACATACATATAAGAACTTTTGCGCTATGGCGGTCACTGCCAACACAGTGGTACTTAATTTTATATTATACAACTGTGTACAACTATATACTAAGTTTTCTAACAATTTTTTGGTGTTGTTGGGTTTTGTTGTCATTGTTGATGCAGTCTTCAAATAATTTTTAAAGTTTACATGAGGAAGTGTTAATAAAATAAAGATGAATACTTCAATTTAATCATTTCGTTATATTTGTATTAAATATAAAAAACAAAGCAAAACCTAAACAGAGATTTAATTTCGTCATTAATCATTTTCTTCTAAATATTTAAAATTATTGGTTTAAGTATAAAAAACAAAAAATCCCCTTTTACTTCTTGCTGTGATTGCAATACTTCTATTTGACACTATATGCCCAAAGCAACGAGTAAAAGTAGCGATTAATACTACCTGGTAATTGTATCATGGTACTCGCCCTATTCAACTTAAAACACAACAGTTGTTTTGAAATTTTTTCAAAACGTAGGGGTATAAAAATTGTAAAAGTTTGAGGTTTAAAAAATAATTAGCATTTCTTTAAGACTTTTATTAGAGGAGGAGGAAGCAGTTGATATGCTTAACACTCAGCGCCTTGTTCGTCGCAAGCTCAGAGACCAGACAAATCCTTTGGAAATGCCACAAACTTTGTAAGCAGAAAAAACTTTCATAAAACGTACGATAAATAATACGCATTTCTTTTTTCCAGATTTCAGCAATACTTTCGATTGAGCAAACCAATTTTTAAATAATTGCTGGACGTCCTGAATGACTCCTTGCGACCAACACAAAAATCATTTGCCGTACAACCTTTGGTAAAGTTATGTGCTTGTCTGCGTTTTAGCTGTGTTTTGTCAGAGGTTGTGAACGTTTTTGAGTCCAAATTATGTCCAGAGTAGATAAAGTGGCTGACAGTAGATGAAAAGAGAGCATCACTTTCATTCTTTTATGAAAAATATATACCGGGAATACCGGGCGTCATAGGTTGCATAGATGGAACCCATATAAAAATGATTGCATTACAATCAAATAAAGATTTATTTTACAACAGGAAGGAATACTACAGTTTAAATATACCTACATTTTTTAATTTTTTTAACCAAAATATTTAAGACTTCATCTTTAAGCTTCCGTTCACCACAAAAAAATAAACGAAAAATTACATGCGAAAAAACGAGTGTTCTCCCAGAAAAAAATTGTTCGTAATAAGGTAATTTTTTACACTAGTGAGTTATATCTAGCGAGTAACCTTCATGATAGGGGAAACACAAACGTGCGAAAAAAACTCGAGTGGGTTTTTGTTTATGATAAGGCTGTTAGTGTGTAACTATGGATGACGAAACGTATTTAAAATTTGACTTATACACTTCCATTTGACATTTTAAACCTTCCTCCTTATGAGGATCGCTTAAAACTTTTAAAAATGCAATCATTGAGTGAGCGAAGAAAGTCTGCAGACATCGTCTATTTGCACCAACTCATCACCGGTGTATTCGATTCTCCAGAACTTCTTTCTCTTATAAATTTTAATTCTAATCGTAGAAGCAGTAGAAATACCAACAATTTAATTTACTTACCATTTAGTAGAACAAATTATATGTTAACTGCTCCTTTAAACCGTATGAGTAAATTAGTTAACAATTGTAGCTTTTTTGATGTTAACTTGTCTAAAGGTCAACTCAAGAGTAGATTAAAAACTATTGTGTAATTGCATGGTTATGTTTTTGCATGGTTAGTCGTGATGTCTTGTGTTGTCCTTGAGCCCAACCATATTTTGGTGGGTAAATTTTTCTCACATTAACTTATTTTGAGCCACTAATATCAATATCGTTGAAAATTTCAAAGATTTTGGGTTGTGACTTTGAATGCGTTAATGAGGAGAATGTGCGAAAAAGCTGTAGTAGCTAAACTCTATTGTTATTGCATGTTGTTCCTCGTCTCCAATATTATACGAAAGCTAAAGGTGAGGATGCCAACGACTCCGTCAAGACTTTAGAAGTTGAAAAGTTCGGAAGCAAGGCTCTCATTTTGGCAGGCGATTTGTTCATGTGGTCTGAAATCAAAAATATTTGTCACAACAGGGATAATGAACGCCAAAATTTACCAAAAGGAGCGTCTCTAGAAACGGCTCATACCATTATAAAAGCAGCACAAGGTGCCGACTATATTCTGGCCCGATCTGGCTTCAGCTCATTACGCCACCTCAACATTTAAGCTGCTTAAGGAGAATGCTTTCAATTTCGTTGAAGCAGAGGAGAATCCGCCAAATGCTCCTGAGCTACGACCAATAGAGCTTTACTGGGCTCTAATGGAATAAAGTTTGAAGAAAACCGGAAAATGCGCTAAAAGTTTCACAGACATCAAACGGAATTGGCAAAGAGCAGAAGATGCTCTAACGAAAGATGCTCTAACGAAAGAGGTAGTACAACGTTTAATGAAGAGCGTTAAGCAAAAAATTCTAAAGACTTTTAAAACCTAAATTATTTGTTATCAAAAGTATTTAATGTCTATTTAACTATTTAACAAAGAGTTTGTCTGAAATGTTGTGTTTCTAACAAAATATCATGTTAAAGCTTCATATTGATCCGACATAGCTTCTTGTGACTTTTTCTTAATCCCACGATTCAAGTTACCACTTCGCGGAAAGCAATTTGAGACGATTGAGGCGATAAAGTAGAAGGAGCTGAAGGCGATTCTAAAATTAGCCTATGAAAAGTGTTTTCAAGATTAGAGGAAGCGTTGGAATATGTGCATTACTTGCAATGGAGGTAACTTTGAAGGAAATAAAATTAATATCGATGAATAATTGAACCGTTTTCGTTTTATTGAAAAATACAGGATTTTTAGAGGTAAAACAAACGAAAATTACTAAAACTTGAGACTGGCTCGGATAAAAAAAGGATACTATCACGTTACCGTACTAGGAACAAAAAAAAAAAAAAGAAATAAGAGAAGCAAAATATGCGATGGATTGAACATAAGAGCTTTTCACGTTACTGTTGACAGTTCAGAAATTTAGAACTACACTTTAGAACAATATAACTCTCGAACATAAAAGATCTGCAATCCTGCACTTTTATCATAGTCGCCTAACAATACAAAATTATTATTTATATATAGGCTACCCGCCTATGATGAAGTTTTGACATCTATAGCTCGGCTTTAGAACAACAAAGTCACGAGAACCGATGACATACCTGTTGAACCGTTCAAAAATGTCGGCAAAGCTCTGCTTGAATGCATTCACTTCTATGCAGAATATAGTCATAAGAATATATTCCAAGAGATTTGAGCCTCAGTGTGCTCTTCCCAAACCACAATAAATGCGATACCACCATTTGATACAACTACCGTGGAATGGATAAACCTTATTAATACAGTATATAGGGTTCTATTGAACGTATTAAATATAAGCTCCAGCATATAAGGTTCAACTGATTGGACATTATTAGTGTGGCTTCAGACCCGGAAAATCTCTCACCGACCAGATATTTACGCGGCAATAAATATTGGAACAAACCATGAAAAACAAATCGACACTCACCATATTTTTGCGGATTACCACCTTCAACATTCCAATAAGGAATCATCTATACTCCCCATGTTTGAATTTGATATACTTACAAAGCTCATCCGTCTCTGCAGGATGACATTGAATAACAGCTTCAGCAGTGCAGTTAAAATCGGGAAGGACCTCTCCTTACCATTCGAAATTTCAGATAAATTGATAAAGTATCGAGCGACTTTTTCAATCTAATGATGTATAAAATCTTCTGATTCGTCTGAAAACCTACAGTGGAAGCTAGACTTTCGAGCTCTACTAATATTACATTATGAAATTAAAAATATTGCTCTGTTGTAATGTGAAATCAAGTTGAATTTTTCTAATATAACTATCTTTATTTTATCTTAAATGATATAAAGAATAAATTAAAAGCAATATAATAGCGAATTTAGCACAATTGTGTCTACTCGAAATACTACTCGATAGGATTTCTGTAAAAGAATAATTATTAAAAGCAATTTCTCAGCATATTGGAATCAGGAATAATAACCTTCAATTAAAATCAGCTGATTGCCCATTTCGCTTGTCTGATGCAGGTGATGTATATCCTTTTTGGCTTTATCTAAAATGAAAACGGCAATGATATTGTCATTTTGTCAAAATAAATACCAACAACATCTACTTACGATGGAGTGTTATAGTACGTTCCGTTTCGCCCAGAAAATTGCGCGCCAAACACTTATACTCGCCAAAATCCTTGGGCTTTAGGGGTCTTAATGTAAGACGCATGACAATTTTAAATACATTTTCGACGGTAATCGATTCATAGGTTCCACCCTGTATAAAGTCCTTATGTTTGAGCCAAAAATTCACCGATGCCGGATGTGACTCGCTTATGCATTCTAAGGTGATCTTTTGACCAATGCCCACATAAATGGTGTCGTAACGCGTAGTTATCACCGGCGCAACTATGATGAAAAGGATCATAGATAGAGAATTGTTCTAACAAAGTTTTTGCCCAGCCGGCAGCCACTT
Organism: Pherbina coryleti; assembly: GCA_943735915.1. Taxonomy (NCBI): domain Eukaryota; kingdom Metazoa; phylum Arthropoda; class Insecta; order Diptera; family Sciomyzidae; genus Pherbina; species Pherbina coryleti. The sequence continues at coordinate 186,736,920 of OX030948.1, read as the reverse complement.
ACAATTGACTACTAACAGCACACGCTTGCTCACCGTTGGCGGCACACCATTTGAGGCGATGCAAAGATATGCACCCATATTTTCACGATTCACTTGCCACAGCGTTAGATTAGGTCCTTCCATGCTATATACCTCGCGTCCATTTGAGCCCGATGTCAAAAGTGGAGCATCTTTTTCGCGTCGCCATATTATCGTTGGTGCTGGCAGCCCTGTTGCCGTGCATGTCAAAGTGACATTGTGTCCCTCGTGCACGACTATATCGTGACTGGTCTGATAGTCGATTATGTCAGGCGGTACAACTACATCCAGATATCCTACTTGACTCTTCATGGGATCGGTATTGATTTGGCACATGTACCAGCCGCGATCGGACTCACGTACTTCACGTATACGCAGCTGCCAGATGCGATGCTCTGTATGACTGATGCCGATGCGGTGATTCTTCGTTATCACATGATTCTGTATGCTGAGTATTGTTTGAGTGTCTACACGTAGCCAGGCAACCTGAAAATGGAAATTGAAAGTTATGAACATGGTTGAAGAAATAAGGTTGTCGCATGGGTGAGAGCGAGTTCCCATAAATGTCAAATCGAAGTTAACATCTCATACAAAATCTGAAAACGAAAATTAATAACATGAAAAGCCGTTGAAGTTGTTGTTGTTGCTTTTCATTGATTTTGACAATTATGGGTACTGAGAAGAGAGTACGATCAGCCACGAGACAACCTTATTTATTCAACCATGGTTATGAATATTATAAAATTTTTTTTATTTTTGTTATGGTAGAATCAGAGTTTGACTGAGAGTCGGCGGTAGGAATTGTCAGAATAACACTAAACCGAACAATAATTTATAATATATTGATTCTAATAATTTTGACTCAGAGAGAGAATATCAGTCCCATTGTAGAATTAATAAAGAAGTTTCGATGGGCTCCTTCTTTATCTGATTCTGAATTGAAAATTTTATCTTAGGTTCAAGGATTTCAGGTGTTGTAACTAATCGTGTTCATTCAAGTTTGCCTTGGTTCGAAATGGGGTAATAGATAAGGGGGAAAGAAGGGGCAATCAAAATATGAAATATTTGGCGGGAAGCTATTGAAACATGTGAATTAGAATCTGAGGCAAGTGTTAAGTCTTTACTTCAATTTTTTTCTACAGGGTGGGCCAAGTACAAGTTTTTTTTTTAAATGCAATAAAATTAACAAAATTAAATTTTTTTTCCATGTATTATGGCTTTATGAGTAAGAGCAAACATTCCCATTAATTATGGAAAACGTCGTTCAAGTGGCTGCCTCGGCTGGCTTAACCTGGCAGTAGCGCATTCTGTCACTCCAATTTTCCAAGACCTTGTTGATACTTTCGGGCTGTAGATCATGGATTGCTTGGATGATATTGGCCTTAAGTGCTTGAATCGTTTCCGGATTGTTGGCATAACATCGGCCTTTCACGGTTCCCACAAAAAAAAAAAGTCTAAAGGAGTCAAATCGCGGCTCCGAGTCGGCCTTGTGACATCGCCAAGACGGCTGATAACACGATTTGGGTATTTCGGCCGCAAAATATTGATTGTGGCATGTGCTGTGTGGCATGGCGCGCCATTCTGCATGATCCGGAGGTCGTCCAAATTCATATCTCCAATTACAGTAAAAAGAAAGTCGGTTAACATGGCTCTTTAACACCCACCTTTGACTGAAACGTTGTTCCCAGCCTCATTTTCGAAGAAAAATGGTGCCACCACTCCACAATCCGCATCAAACTGTCACTCTCTGTGTATAACTCAATAACGTACTGTTTTTCCGAGCCCCAGATGCGTTTTTTTTTAATTGAGTAATAGGACTCTAAAGCCCTAAGAACAGTTATGCTTATGCTTATGGTTATGGTTGTGGTTATGGTTATGGTTATGGTTATGGTTATGGTTATGGTTATGGTTATGGTTATGGTTATGGTTATGGTTATGGTTATGGTTATGGTTATGGTTATGGTTATGGTTATGGTTATGGTTATGGTTATGGTTATGGTTATGGTTATGGTTATGGTTATGGTTATGGTTATGTTTATGGTTATGGTTATGGTTAAGGTTATGGTTATGGTTATGGTTATGGTGGTATATATGATAATGGTAATCGTGGTGGTGACGAGCATGTTAAAGGTATTGGCTTAACTATAACCGAAGGTTGTTAATAAAGGGCATTTTCAATCGAAAAAAGGTTAGAATTTTATCTATTAATTTTTTACTTTTGAGTTAATAAATTTTTAATGAAATTTTTTTAACTAAAGAGTTAAACTATACGCATGTACCTGGAACTTTTTTATAGTATTGGTATTTACCTTAAATGCCACCAAATCATGAACCACACACGTCATAATTGCATCACGCCCAACTGGAACTGTAACATTATTTATGGGGCCACTAAACTTAGGATCAGCTGAAAAAACCAGAAAATTTATAAAGTAGGTATGTAAGCATCATTTGATTTAATAAGCAAATTTAACACGATAATATAATTCCATGCGAAATGCATTAAAGGGGAGGAAGGGCAATGTTTTTTAAAATATAAGTGAAAATAAAAGTGTTACATCAACCGCTTGTTAGTACATTAAATTAAGCGCAAACGTTAAATGAGACGTATTTAAAGGGTACTCACGAAAGGACAGACAAAATAAATTCATAACTGAGACAAGACACAAAACATATATTCACAAATAACTATCCTTAAAGATTCAATTCTAACAAGTAGGAATCGTCGCTGTAACAGCTAGTCATATAGAAGGTAATAGCATAGACTTCTCTATTTGCTTTTTTGTTTTTTTTTTTTTTACTTTAAAGGTTACATTTATTTTGCATATTCTTTGGGGAACTATTAGCTTATGGAAATGGAAAAATTGAATTTATTTTTTTTCTTACAATGTTCTATATTGGTGTGCATTGACATTTATAAAAGTTGTCTGGATTTTGCGATTTGTTTATATGACATCCGACGAGATTCTTATCTAATGGATGTTTGTTTTAATATGAAATCGTATAAAAATTTAAATATATAAGCCTAAAGGAGATCCAACGCACAAAAAACAAAACAAAATACAAAAATATTATTTTAACTGTTAAACAGTTTATTATTATTTTTCTCAGCAGTCGAAAGTGTTTTTTTCAGCCCGAAATTACTTAGCGGTACACCAATAAAACCATCCAATGGAACCACTTAAACGTTATAATAAAGTGCAAACACAACAAATTCGCATTCAAATAGAATGGATAAAATTTTTAATTAAATAACACTGTAAAATTTCACAAAAATTTATGGGGCATGAAGGTCATTGTCAGCTAGCTTTGCTCTCAAGACTCAACTAATTACATTATGCGGCCTAATATTGCCAGCTGCTAATAATCTCCTGAGCATAACAGTTAATAATGATTAGAGCAAAATTTATTATTTAGTCCTCTTAAGGCGAATGTTCATTTCTTTTAAACCATCTGGAAATTTTTTATCAACATCTTCCGTTGACCAGAGTGTTAAGAATTTATTAATTTAAGTATAAATTTTATTGGCTTTTTTTATGCACTTTTTTCTTTTGAGTTCGTAGTATTTTCGAGGAATCAGCAAAAAAAGGGATGTGTTTTTATAGGGATGATTTTGAATGTGGTGCTCATCTAGGAAAAAAATAAGTGCTCATCTAGGTTTTACTTACGATATCATTTTTATAACTATTCACACTACTTTTTGAAAGCAGTCCTTTCTTTTGATCAAATAAGAAAAATAAATTAAACATCGGAAATAATTAGGGACATAAGAATTAGTTCACGAATCGTTAAATATAACTTAAGTCACTCGGTAAGGAATCGTAAAAAATAAAAGTAATGCTTCACAAATGAATTGCTAAAAATGAGAGAAGCTTATAGCTAACGATTCGCTTAAATTTAAAGAATTGATTCCCTAACGAGTCAAAAAAATGTTTAAAGGCGATTCGATAGCAAATGGTTGAAACTAAAAAAAAATTTAATCGGAAAAAAAATTGTTTCTTTGTTTCAATTGGGCTAAAAACATCCTCATTTACTAAACATTTAAGAAAGTCATGATTTCAATCGGTGCTTTCTTTAAGCATCAAACCAACCGCTGATGAAGTCGAAACGAAACTATTTGAAAACAATTAAACAAACGATTCATAAGCGATTTGTTAACGAATCACCCCTAGCCACAATGTTTATTGGGCTGTTATTTGCAACATATTATTCAAAATCTCATTTGCAATGTTTGAAACGGGAACGTTTACAATTAAATATTAATGTTGATTTTTCTTTTAATTAAATCCCTGAAATCTGGATCCCTGAAATCTGTAAAAAGGAGGCATGTTGGCTGTGTCTTAGACTCATTTGTAGGTATTTTAACATGACGACATATCTCCATCGTTGTCCTTATTTCTATTCTCTTCTCCTTTTCCAAAGTCTTGTTCGCATTATGTTCAGTCCTTTCAAATTCCTTTGCTAATTCTTGTCCCACTTCTTGCTTCAATCTGTTTTCTTATCCTTATTTTTTCAATTCTTATCTGAATCCGTTTGCTAATCCTTGTTTTAATTCTTGTTCCAATCCTTTCCCCAATTCTTGTTTGAATCCTAGTCATAATCAATATCCTTATCCTTTTCCAAATCCTTATCTTAATTTCTACTTTTATAATTATTGTTTTTTTATTTTGCTTTCGCGTATTTTTGTTTTTCTTTTTGCTACTTCAAGTGGTTCCCTGTGACGCCATTCACTTTTATTAGATGGCTGAAAACCTCACCTTTGTTGACGTTCCATAAAATTTACCGTAGCGCCTATAGTCACCGAGTTATTTTTCCATGCAACGCTATTTTTTAGCTTTGAACCAAGGATTTCTAGTGTATTTACTACTCAGTCAAGTTTGCCTTAGTTCCAAATGGAGTGATAGATAAGTGGGAAGGAAGGGGCAATCAAGTTAAACATGTCTACGATGTCCTAAACTGGGTGGAAAGCCCAAGAAAGATGGACATTTTGCAACTGTTATGAAAAAGCAATAATTGTATGCAACAAATTGGATTTTTGTTGCATACGTTGTTACCTTCTTGATCTGACGTAGTTATGATTTATTTTTTTTAAGTTTTTTTATTTCTATCTTAAGGTTAAGTAAATATAAATGCTTTATTTTTGTTACATAACGAGGGCAATGTGATAAGTAAGTAAGTTTTTGAATAAGAGATATTTTTTTTTCGGTAAAAAGGGGTTTTATTTCCCAATCCAGTCTCCTATTAGATCGATACATTTAGTGCAACGTTTTCCAATTTTTATATTCCTTCCAAATGATAGGTTTAATCAAGGTCCTGAAACTAGGAGTTAGTTTTAGTGATGACCTCTTCATTTGACCCAAATCTCTTACCGCTGTGCCTTTTTTTCTAGTTTGGAAATAGGAAATAGTTGCAGGGGGCTAATTCTGGCGAATATGGTAGATAGGGTGGCACTTCGTAGCCCAATTTATGGATTTTTGCCATGGCGACTACAGACGTGTGCATTGTGATGGTGGAATAACACTTTTTTTCTACGCAAAATACGGTCGTTTTTGCTTTAAATCTGTCCAATAGCTAAGAATAATATTCCCAGTGATCGTTTTTGGTCTTTTCAAGATAAGTTTATTAATTCAACAGACCCACCTTAGCTTTCTTTGGATAACGAAGAACGAGCTACAGGTTGCGTCTGAGACCGCTATCGCCGAATGATCCAGATTAGTTTTCTTACCTAGATTAGTTGATGGTCCGGAAATGGGTTTCCAGCAAAATAGGGCTATAGCACATATTGCGCGAAACACAATAGACCTTCAAAAGAATATTTCCCCAAAGAGCTTCTTTTCAAGAATTTCAATTTGCAATGGCCAGCAGTGTCGCCAGATTTGACCGCCCTTGACTACTTTCTTGACTACTTTCTCTCTCTAAAATTCCGTGGAAACGCTGTTAAAAGATCATAAAATTGTGAATGGGTTGATTAAATATTTTGAGGGCGCATTTAAGAAAGGTACCATTTTTAACACAAACGTACTCTGTGGGCAAAAAATACCGGAATTCCCAAAAGTACATTTTTTGCGGATTCCGATAGAGACAAATATTTTTCTTTTTAAGTCGGCACTACTGTCACTGACATCTGTGCTAAATTTCACGTGAAAATATGCATTAGTGTTTGAATTACGCGTCCTTTTGTAAATAGAGAGAAGTGAATTTTTCGCTTTTTATAATATTTGAAAGTATTCAACAACACAGTTGTTTTTTTTCATTCAATTTTGTGTGCGGAATGAAATTTCTGCTGCCGAAACGGTGAAAATGTTGCGGAAGGCCTTCGGTGAGCAAGTTCTATCGAAAACAAGAGTTTATGAGCGGTACAAAATGTTCAAAGAGGGTCGAGAAAGCGTTGAAGATGAGGCAAGGTAAGGACGACCATGAACATTAACTGATGAGCTACACGTCAACAAAATCAAAGTATTGGTGATCCAAAATCGTCGATTGATAGTCCAAGACCTTACTGATATTGTTGGAATATCGAAAAGATCAGTGAAAACCTTTTTGAGTGACCATTTGGGCCTCAGAAAAGTGAAATCTCGATTTGTGCCAAAAACGTTCAATTTCATGGAAAAATATCACCGCGTTGATGAGTATCAAACAATGCTTTCCGACTATCAAGACAAAATGAAACGCATTATAACTGGAGATGAGACTTGGGTCTACGCATACGATCCGAAAACAGCCGATCAATCGGGTGAATACCGTGCCATACCAAAGATGAGCCGAGACCGAAAAAATACCTTCAAAGCAAGTCAAAAATCAAGGTCATGTTGACAATTTTCTTCGATTATCGTGGTGTGGTGCTTTATGAATTCCTTCCATCCGGCCAAACTGTCAACAAAGAATACTACTTGGGAGTTATGCGTCGTTTGCGTAATGCTGTGCTACAAAATAAACCGGATTTGTAGAGAGACAATTCTTGGTTTTTGCATCACGATACTGCACCATCTCACAATGCACTCTAATTCGTGATCCATTTGCCAAAAATTCGACCCATATCGTTCCGAAACCACTGTATTCACCTGACTGAGCACCATGTGACTTCTGGCTCTTAACTAAACTCAAGAGACCGCTCCGTGGACACCGCTTTGAATCGATAGAAGAGATAGAAACCGAAACGAAGAAGGAATTGAAGGCAGTTTACAAAAGGACGCGTATCTCAAACGCTAATGAATATTTGAATGTGTAATTTGGCACAGATGTCAGTGACAGTAGTGCCAACTTAAAAATAAAAACATTTGTCTTTATCGGAATCCCCAAAAAACTTGTTTTTGTAGATTTCGGTCTTTTTTTGACAACAGAGTGATTCAAACAAATCTTTAATGACTAAATAATATAATATGGTGTATCAGCAAGAGGTGCAGAATTTGTTTTGTAACTAAACCGAACAATTGTATAGGTGTTTCTTAAATTCTTATTGAATTATAAAGACAAGACATGGGAATTTTCCATAAAATAAATTATTTTTTTAAACTGTCAAGCAATGGTATGAAATAACACGTCCTTGTAACGCTTCATATCTTGTGGATACACCCTTTATTGTGTATTTTTTAAGGTTTTTATATTTTTTTAGCATTTTTTGCATAAAAGGATGCAAAAAATTCTTGGGCCACCCTCTTGTTTTGATAATTTATGGTAATCAGGTTATTTATACCGTCTGAGTGAAACCAAATTAATTCGCTCACATCGCGGAAGACTTTGAGTGGCTTGAGAATCACGAATTAAAGAATTCGCTTGCTCGAACTGATAAATGCGTTTCGATTAAGAGTGATTCTATGAGTTGAGTTGAAAATAACGTTATACTTAAAGAGTGAATTGATTATTGTTTGATTTCATTTTATATCTATTAATTAAAAAATTTAAAAAAACTTTTTGAGTTCTCGTCGTAAAAGATCATATCTTGTACCTTGGTGAACGATCCGACCTCGAATTGCTTGGGGGACATAGTTCATAAAATCAATTAATTTAAATTTTAAACCTCTTCAACACGTGTATTTAAAGTTCACTTTAGCCTCCACACCTTGCCGGCGTCTAGCTACCCACACTCCTGTCCATCAATTAAGCAAACATTCTCAAAACAAGCTATGAAAATATAGCCTTTGCATTTTGGCCACTAAGCTGCCAATAATTGAGTGCAATAAAAAAAAAAGGTGCCAAGCAAAAGACGTTAGCAATTGTATAGCACGTTATATTTTTGGCCTATTGCCGGCGGTAAAAACTTTGGTCTAAAACAATTTTCCACATGAGGCGGAACGGAACGACTGGATATGAGCAGAAAAAAAAACGCAAAAAAAAATAAAATGGAAAAAACTACTACAGACTTCCGGCGATATTGGCGGCATGGTTAAACTAGTTTAGACACTTAAGTAACCCTTTGAGGAAAAATCAACAGCAACAACAACATGAAATGCATTTCTCGTCACTGCATCATAAATCAAGGCTTAAACGAATTCGCACGCTGAGTTGCTAGCTGTCTGAGACAATATCTCGTCTACTTGGCGAAAAATTTTGATTTTGTTATTTTTTTTAAATATCATGCCTGGCTGGGGCACTGCATGCGGGAAGTAGACAATCCAGACTTCCGCTAACGGCAACAACAACAACAATAATAACAACAACACCAACAACAATAATAACCACAACAGATATTCAAGGCAATCGCAGACATTGCGTGTTCACTGTTTTTAACAGTTACTCATAATTTACACGTTGCGATATATGAAATTTTTATTTATATTATTTTTCAAAAAATAAAAAAGAAGAGAAAAAACCGACTACGAAAAATGGACAAAAACGTTCTCTTTCTATATGTTAAAGTCAGACATTACAAGTCTGCGTAAACATTGAAAATGTCAATATTTTTGCTTAGATAGAATTTTTAGAACTGTTAACTAAAAACATATTCTGACAGGAGCGGATTTAACGATCTCTATTAAGGCAAATAATTAATCAAATGGAATAAAATAAGAAAAAAAGAAAATAAAACAAAATTAATTAAAATAAATAAAATGAAATAAGACAAAATAAAAACAAAAAAATAAATTTAAAATAAAAAATATAATAAAATAAAATGAAATAAAATAAAATAAAATAAAATAAAAAAAAAAAATAAAATCAAATAAAAAAATTTAATATTTTATACTAAAATAAAATAAAATAAACTCAAATATAAAAAAAAATGTTAAATAAAATACAATAAAATAAAATAAAATAAACTAAAATAAAATAAAATAAAAAATTTAATATTTTAAAATAAAATAAAATGAAATAACATAAAATATAAAAAATTAAGTGAAATAAAATACAATAAAATAAGATAAAAAACAAAATAAATTAACTTAAAGTTGATGTTGATGTCGATGTTGATGTTGATGTTGTTGATGTTGATGTTGATGTTGATGTTGATGTTGATGTTGATGTTGATGTTGATGTTGATGTTGATGTTGATGTTGATGTCGATGTCGATGTTGATGTTGATGTCGATGTCGATGTTGATGTTGATGTTGATGTCGATGTTGATGTTGATGTTGATGTTGATGTTGATGTTGATGTTGATGTTGATGTTGATGTTGATGTTGATGTTGATGTTGATGTTGATGTTGATGTTGATGTTGATGTTGATGTTGATGTTGATGTTGATGTTGATGTTGATGTTGATGTTGATGTTGATGTTAATGTTGATGTTGATGTTGATGTTGATGTTGATGTTGATGTTGATGTTGATGTTGATGTTGATGTTGATGTTGATGTTGATGTTGATGTTGATGTTGATGTTGATGTTGATGTTGATGTTGATGTTGATGTTGATGTTGATGTTGATGTTGATGTTGATGTTGATGTTGACGTTGATGTTGATGTTGATGTTGATGTTGATGTTGAGGTTGATGTTGATGTTGATGTTGATGTTGATGTTGATGTTGATGTTGATGTTGATGTTGATGTTGATGTTGATGTTGATGTTGATGTTGATGTTGATGTTGATGTTGATGTTGATGTTGATGTTGATGTAGGTGTTGATGTTGATGTTGATTTTAATGTTGATGTTGATGTTGATGTTGATGTTGATGTTGATGTTGATGTTGATGTTGATGTTGATGTTGTTGTTGTTGTTGTTGGTGTTGTTGCGTTTGCTTTTGCTTTTGTTTTTTTTTATTTGCTTCTCCATTGGTTGTGCTTTTCCTTGGTGCAATAACTTTGCCTTAGCTGCATGCAATTAATCCAGCAAAACTGATGCATATGCGTAACATTAGGCGGTTCCCTGAGGGGCCTTATGACGCCGTTAATTTTTTATTTTTATCATGTGCCGGAAGACCTCACCTGTATTTTAGTACCGTAAAATTTACCGTCAGCCAGTAGTCACAGAATTAAAATTCCATGCAACGTTTTTTCATGGTTGAAGCATTTTAACTGCGTTATGTGGTTGCCATCTTTAAATAATGACGATAAGAATTTTTTTCGTATTTTAGTTATGAGGCGTAATTACACATCTATGCTGCTGTGAAACAAAATTTGCCGTAGCACGTCTCCTGAGTGAGTAATAATTCCATGCAACGATATTACATTTCTGTTGCATAAGCTGCTATCTTCACGACCTGAAGATATCAGAATTTTCTTTTATTTTTGTCGTAAAGCCAAGTGTAAATCCTTCATGTTCCTTTTTACACAGTTATCGTAGCTTATATGCTCACCGAGTAAAAATCCAATGCAACGCCGTTGCATGAATGTTGCATTGTCGATATATGAGCGGCTCTCTCTGTGTCCCCATGACGTCAGAAATTTTTTGTCTAATTTTGTTGTCAGAGCTTAGAACTGGCTTTTATTGGTGTATCATATCTTTAATCCTGGCGCTAATATTCAGCGAGTAATAATTCCATAAAGCAAATTTTCAGTTGCGTTGCTTAAGCAGTTTCCAAAAGAGTGAACAAATCTTTAGAAAGTGGATCCGTAACAGATATTGTAACGCGTGTTCATCATGGTAATGTACGCTTCACCGAAATGATTGCTGCTGTAAGAGAAAGTGTGGCTGAAGACCGAAATTTGTCAATTCCACGGCGTTGCCAGCAATTGGAATTGTTTTACGGCTCGTTAAGGCGTATTCTGTATTTGGATTTGCATTTTCAACCATACAAATTCCAAATCACACAACAAGATAGGGCCACACAACAGCACCAAAATTACCTTAAAAGGATTGAATCCAGAAAAAGCTCCCGTGGATGACATTGAATGATATTGTATTCCACTATAATGGTAAAGTCCAATAATTGTAACTAAAATTTTATTAAAATCTGTATTTTTTGTGTTTAATTTTTTAAACTTTTCTTTCAGAAGAAGAAAATGGATAACCCGTTATAAGCTAAGAAATTAAAAAAAAATAAAACAAAATTATCTTACATTAAATCATATTAAATAAAATAATTTAAAGTAAGACAAAATTAAATAAAACTAAAAAATATAAATTAATTTGTTAAGAAATTAATTTTTATATTTTAATAAAATGTTTGTAAAGTTATTAATTAATACAAATTTATTTTTTGGCTCAATGCTAAATAAAATTGCCCCGCTCTCATCCGACATGAGTAACTATGTGATAAATAAAACCTGAATTTCCACACATCAAACAATAGCACACACATCACCCAATCAACTCTTTCTTTTGTAAATAGAACCTTGCTAATTTGTGCCATTAAACTTTGGCCTAGGCGCCATTTTGCCTAACAAACCGTCTGGTAGAGTCCAAAATTATAATCACAACATAATAACCAAAAACTATAAAAATGTGTTTATTTGCAAAAAAAAAAGAAGTAAAGATTTTCCAGGAATTGTGTTTATGATTGGTTGTTGTACAGTAGTAATAGTAGAAAAACAAGAGTTTGGGGCAGAAAGTATTAAGTCAAATAGTAGCAACAAAAGGGCATCGTCGCGGCCGTAACGAATAACCTATAATTTGCGATCATGTTGTTGTAATTTCATTATTGCATGAGCGTACATTGGCATGTAGTTGTGAAAAGGGTGGTAATGTTCGAAATGGAGTGGTGCTCCATGGAGGTGGTGGTAATTGAAGCTATATTAAATGCAATAAAATTTCTTCTTTTTCTTTGGTTTTGAAAAATATTTTCTAGCAAGACTCTAATTTTAAAATATTTTAAATCTTTGGGCTGATTTAAAATTAAAAAATATACTAAGCTTTCTCTCAATTAATAAACTACTTCCATGGTAGTTACAGAATTACTTAGCCTGACGTATAGATAACAGTTTTTGTTTAAAAATAATGACTATGGTAGAAAGTACCAACCTTATAAAGCTTAAGTTTGACAATACAACTTTGTTCAGTATTTGTTTAGCAGCTATCAATAGTGAACACTCTCAGTGAATTTGTGAACGTGGAAAAAATTGGTTATCGTTACGATTATGTGAAACAATACTTTCATTTCGAATGTCTCAGTCAAACCAATATTAAAGCGGAGTTAGATCCTACTCTGGAGGAGTCTGACCTTTCATTTACAAAAGTAAGATATTGGGTGATAGAGTTTAAACGAGGCCGTACGAGCTGCCAAGACGAATATCGTACGGGGCGACCAAATGAAGAGACTACGCCAGAAATGGTTAGGAAAATCCACAAAATGGTGTTGTATGACCGTCGACTGAAAGTGCACGAAACAGCAGACATGACAGGTATTTCAAAAAGTGAAAGAAAATTTGGACATAAGAAAGCTGTCCGCAAGTTGGGTGCCGCGAATACCCACAATAAAAAGCCTCAGACATAGCATTAAGTAAATAAATAAATAAAAAAATGAAACAGAAACAGCGTCGTGAGCAGGTTTCAATCGAGTATTTTGCGAAATTTCACAGCTATGGATGCAACATATAATAAATAATAGCTAATGATATCTAATATATAAAATTCTTCTGTCACGGTGTACGTAATCGAACTCCTCCGAAACGGCTCGACCGATTTTCGTGATCCTTAGCGAGGATATTAGTCAGGGGGGAGAGTCGGACAACATCTATTTTTCATCCCCCTAAAATAAGGGGGCGTGGCACCTCCCATACAACCCAAATCTACGGTAGCGAATAGCTCTGAAGTTATAGGTCGCATAGTATCGGAATTCGGTGTTCTATCTCAATTTACAAGAGCCGTTCCACACGTAAAATTTTATGGGCGTTGAATGTGGGGCGTGGCAATTTTTCAGCCAAATTTTCAGTATAACTTTCAAGCTATAAGTCACACATTAATGAAACTCGGTTAGAACGTTCTATTTAGTCGTGTCTTTCGACTTGCAAAATTGAGCCAGTATAGGCCAAAGGGGTGTGGCACCGCCCATACAATTAAAATTTATGATATCGAATAGCTTTGGAATTAAATGCCGTATAATAATGAAATTCAGTATGGAGTTGCCACTTGGTGATATATCTACTATAAAACTGGGATGGGTTTTGAAAAAAGGGGTGTGGCTCCGCCCATACACTTTAAATTTTTGATATCAGATAGCTTTGGAACTAAATGTCGTTTAACAACAAAATTCAGTATGGAATTAATATTGGGTGATATTCTTCTACTAGAAAACTGAGACGTCATTGAACAAGGAGGTGTGGCTCCGCCCATACAAGCCAAACTTGCGATATCGAATAACTTTGGAATTGTAAGTAGCACAGCCTCGAAATTTGGTTATCAATTTCCACGAGTCTTTCCAGTTAGAGATAGAGATACAGATAGAGATAGAGATAGAGATAGAGATAGAGATAGAGATAGAGATAGAGATAGAGATAGAGATAGAGATAGAGATAGAGATAGAGATAGAGATAGAGATAGAGATAGAGATAGAGATAGAGATAGAGATAGAGATAGAGATAGAGATAGAGATAGAGATAGAGATAGAGATAGAGATAGAGATAGAGATAGAGATAGAGATAGAGATAGAGATAGAGATAGAGATAGAGATAGAGATAGAGATAGAGATAGAGATAGAGATAGAGATAGAGATAGAGATAGAGATAGAGATAGAGATAGAGATAGAGATAGAGATAGAGATAGAGATAGAGATAGAGATAGAGATAGAGATAGAGATAGAGATAGAGATAGAGATAGAGATAGAGATAGAGATAGAGATAGAGATACAGATACAGATAGAGATAGAGATAGAGATAGAGATAGAGATAGAGATAGAGATAGAGATAGAGATAGAGATAGAGATAGAGATAGAGATAGAGATAGAGATAGAGATAGAGATAGAGATAGAGATAGAGATAGAGATAGAGATAGAGATAGAGATAGAGATAGAGATAGAGATAGAGATAGAGATAGAGATAGAGATAGAGATAGAGATAGAGATAGAGATAGAGATAGAGATAGAGATAGAGATAGAGATAGAGATAGAGATAGAGATAGAGATAGAGATAGAGATAGAGATAGAGATAGAGATAGAGATAGAGATAGAGATAGAGATAGAGATAGAGATAGAGATAGAGATAGAGATAGAGATAGAGATAGAGATAGAGATAGAGATAGAGATAGAGATAGAGATAGAGATAGAGATAGAGATAGAGATAGAGATTGAAATTGAGGTTGAGCTTGAGATTGAGATTGAGACTGAGTTTGAGATTCAGATAGAGATAGAAATTATTTTCGCTACGACAGCAACGCGTCCAGCTATTTACCTATAAAAATGTTTCCTAAAAATAACATACATGGCCAAACAACGTTTGCCGGGTCAGCTAGTTATATATAATGAAACGAAATAGCAATGGATGCAACATAGATCCATCACTTCACACTTGAGACGAAGAAACAATCAAAACAATGAACTGAGATGGGAAGAATCGGCTTCAAAGTAGGCGAAGACAGTACCATCTGAAGGTAAGGTCATCCTATCCTCAAAAAAGAAAAACAATCCACAGCGAGTATTATGCGAACTTATTGCAGCGTGTGAGTGATGAAGTCAAGAAAAAACTTACCACATTTGGCGAAAAAGGAAGTTGTCTTTCATCAAGACAATGTACCAGTTCACACATCTGTTTTCGCGAGTGCCAAAATCAAGGAGATAAAAATTGAATTGCTTTCTCATGCACCCTATTCGTCAGATTCAGCCTCCTCGGACCCTTTTCAGTTTCCAAACTAGAAAAAATGGCTCAGTGATAAAACCATTGCCAGCAATGAAGAGGTGGAGTCTGCGGTTGATGGCTATTTGGAGATAGCCTTAGAAAACGTATAATTGTTACTCTAAAAATTACAACAGGCTTCACTCACTCGACATTCAGTGATTTCGACCATGGTAGAATAACACAGTAGGGTCATATTGTAGAAAAAGTGAGTTAGATATCAAAATCAGGCATGGTTTTTTAATTTTGACCTTTTGTAATCGATTTCAGCTTGCCAGGAAATTTGTTCAGTCATAATTATACTGTACAATAAAAATACAAAAAAGATACAGCAGTTTCGACTATGTCGTAACACAACACGTAGAATTATATAATACTTAAATTAGAAACAATCGAGTTTTACACTTCTTATTGATACTAAAACAGAAAAAGTTGGTAACATTTTTTCAACATGTTTTGTTGGGTGGTTTTATGTGGTAGATTTCGAATTCAATGGCTTACAACTATTAACTTGCATTTAAAATAACAATTATAAAACCATGCCGCAGACCCACCCCACCCCCGCCAAACCGAAACCCTCCCCTTTCACAATTAGATAACAATTATAAATCCATACCGCAACCGCGCCTCAGCTGACGCTTTTTCTAAACGGAAATGGGTAGTGCTCGATTCTGTTAAAAAAGCATGGCCCTCATAATTAATTTTGATTCTGTTAAAAACAACATTCTGTTAAAAACAACATGCCCCCAAAGGTATGCTTTTTTTAATTATAAGATTTATGTCTTCGCTACGCTACGCTAAATGGCGCTGTCTTCAAAACCGGAAACCGTCGATAAATAGGTAGCAACCTTAAACAAGAACCATGCGCACAGAAAACAAAAACATCAAATGTTGTCTTTATATTTCATGTAATTGCGTAAAATTTATATTAGTTAGAGAGTTCAAACATGAATTTTTCTCCCAGTGAGGATCAAGCAGACCATTAAGTGCTTATATCAACATTGTACGATCAGTACTTTAGGCACAGTAAAGACTCAAAATGGACCCTAAAAACGCTGTCAACCGCCGCCTGATCACTATCAACCGCCCTACTAACCTCCGAGAAGGACGTATTCTACGTCAAAAAAAATTTTAAATAAAAAACAGGTCATTATTTTTATAGAAAAAAAAAAACAATTTTTATGTATTAAAAATATATGCATATCTATATCTATACTATTACATAAAATTAAAGTAAACAATTTTTGTTGCCGCTAAACTCCAAAAGTACTTTTTTTAAATAAATTTTAAAATATCACATTTGTGTTACAAAAGGATATAGGGGTATTTTCTTTAAGATATTTTAATAATAAGTATCTTTAATTAAAGTGTAAAGTTTTTTAAAAAATTATCCACAACGCCATGCATTGCTTGATCGTTAGGTTTTCGTGTGTTTGTATTGCGAGAGCTTCCATAAACTCCATGTTGCTCTCTACTCTATTCTCTCTTTGTTCTCAGCATGCACAACACAATAAAAATAAACAATCAAATACATAAACATACATATTTTGCTGTGCTTAAAACAAAAGAACAAATGAGTTCACCACACCAATTGTCATTTGGATCGAAATAGATTCTAATATGTTGAAATTAGTTTTGATGGGGTGAAGTGGCGAAGCCGCAGACCACTGTGTCCTGCTAGTTATATATAAAATAAATACATAATAGAATTTGTATGGGAGCCCTCCTAAGCATGGGTCGGAGGGGATAGGTCCGAAAGGGAAAAATGTTCCTCCTGCTGTATAATAATGGGGATCAGTCATACATATGACATACACCTCTCCGGTCTTCCCTTAAAATCTTCCCGCCCTGTACGAAAACCTAGGGTGACCTGAAAAAACTGACTTCATATTCGGTTTCAGCGACATCGAGAACATTTAATAAAGTCGTCAAATCCTACTTGTACAGTGTTATTATGTTCAACAATTTCTTTAGGAGGGCTTGAATGCTTTTATGCATTGAATATTTGTGAATATACAGAAATGGAATAATTTTATAATTTTTCTGAATACTTTCAATAATTTCATTAAGAGCATGTAAAAAAAAAAAATAAATAACTGGTCATTTCAGCCCTTGAAAGGACTTTGATGTAGCTTCTTGTGATCAATTGTGTTATAAAGTGTTATAAAGTTTGTACACAATTGACCGAGAACCGGACCTACAGGTTTAACGCCGACTCCGAACGGCGATGAACGGAATTGTTCTTGTTCTCAAGAAGCTTTACATGGCATTTTGATTACTTTCTGAGGTTTGCCATTGTCTGCAGAGAGGTGACGGCCGTACAGAAAAATAATTTTAATTCAAATAATTCTCTGCCTCTGCTGGGGTTCGAACCCGGGTCGCCAGGTTCGTTAACATAGAGGCCACGCACTTTAACCAAGTACGCCACGAATGCCATTCAGAGCATGTCCTTACTGTTAATCTTATCGACAATCACTCCTATTACGACCTAACTTCCCGTCTAAAGGGTTATATAGAGGTAATATTCTTAAACCTTAGTTCTTGAAATCTTGAAATCGAAAGCAGTCTTTTTAGTTGGAGTTGGGAATTTTAATCAATTCAAATTGTATGCCTTGGGGACTAACCATGCCTAGAGCTAATAATTTTAAATTTTCTAGTCCCTGGTTCAAATCCGTAAGATGGAAAATTTTTTTTGTTGTATTTACAACAGCGATTTTAGTTTAAAATTGGATTTTTAGAAAAAGTTATTGATATGGGCTTGTCCAGAAAATGGTCAACCAGAGGTAAAAAGATAAATTTACTTATTTCTTAAAGTTTTGGTTGCAAAAAAAAAAAGCTGAATATCTCTTCAATCGAATACAAGAGCTTACTTTGGTTATATTCTCTTGAGTGTAGTAAAAATGCCAGATTTATTGTCAATTGAAGTAATTTTGAAAACAATTTTTTCGAGCTCTAGGCCAAGCATGTTGTCAACAAGACAACATGAAGAACAAAGAAGGCAACAACCAACAACAACAACAACGGCTCTGTATAGAGCAAATCACACAGCTTGACTATACAGACTGTTTCATTGGCCGCTACACCAACTCATCAGTAGCCTTTGTATGACTTTACACTGTGATCCACTCAAGCTACTTAGGTTCTACATATACTGCCAATATGCCGAGAAAGTTACCCGGAATTTGTTTTTGGCAGAGAACGCTGGAATTTTTGTAACTGAGTTCTTATCTACTTTTTTATGCATACTGTACTAAGGTTAACAACCTAGATCGTAACATACTTTTAGGCATAGCCTTAATTCATGTGCATCTTCGAAATTCGATCACAGCGGTTTACTGCTATCAGAGCATATTGAAGTTGTTGTTATTTTTGCTGTTTAGCTCCTCCATTTTTCCACACTTTCATTTTAGGGTTCAGTTAGTTTAACTGATGGTACACCTAAGATGGCGTGGAGACCATTTTTTTGTAATGAAAGACTTTGTTGTTTTTTATGTTTGTATAGTGATTTGCTGTGTGATTTGCTCTATACAGAGCCGTTGTTGCTGTTGTTGGTTGTTGCTTTCTTTGTTCTTCATGTTGTCTTGTTGACAACATGCTTGGCCTAGAGCTCGAAAAAATTGTTTTCAATATAAATAATAAGAGGCCGTATACAAAATATTAATATGAAGTAATTTTGTTTTTTTTTTCAATTTTTTTACTCATATTTGTGATGATAGGTTATGCTCTTTTATGCTCAAATAAGAGAACTATGAGAGCAGCAACAACTGCCAATTCGAAATATTTCAAAGTCAATGCATGAAAAACATTAAATTTTTATATGTAGATATATTTATAGATTTTTAAAAGCATTCATGTGAATTTTCAATTAGAGGGAAAAATGTGTAACGTCCGACACGTAACGTCCGAACAAATAAAATTGTTAACTGTGACTTAAAAAAAATTATAGGAAATGATATAGGATTTTCTTTAAAACTTATTTAATTTGCAGTTATTTATTCTCTTAGACTTCTGAGGTGCGACCGACCATTTCGCAGAATTAATCTAAGCTTTAGTGTTAGTCTCACAAGAACTTCCTTTTTTTGTAACGTCCGAACGCACGACAAAAATAAAAAATTTCGAGTAAAATGCGGTAAGATGCTTGATGTTATAATTATTATAAATTCTATTTATAGGGAGCTATTTAACCAAATTCATTCTAATTGGAAAACTGTTTATAAAATTGGCGAAATATATAAAAAAATGTATCCGAATGTAACGTCCGAACGCTAGGACTTACCCATATCGATGATTCCATATCAATTCGAAAAATTTTTTGGGTAAAATTTTAAATATGTGTTTCTGATTTTTTTGAAAATTTATAGGTACTAACCTGTGCTCATAAAAATAGCTCAAACAAGGCTTCTTCTTCTTGCGAATATTGTTTTTTTTTTTGTAAAGTTGTACACTGTGAAAAACATTCATGAATTTATGCATTTATTTAAATAGCTGTATCTTTGAAACCATTAGTCTTACAGAAGGTTTTGTAAAAAAATAGAATATATTTTGTAGGTATCTTTTAAAAAATTCGTTAAAAAAACAACCGTCGGAAGTCCAACCTAAAATTTTGTGCAAACCTTTAGAATTGATGCCTTAACACGACACTATATGAAAAATGTGACTGAAAATTTCAGATTAAGAAAAAAAATAATTTTTCATAAAAGTTTTACAAAAAATTACATCACCGGAAAGACCCATTCAAGGTCCTTGAAGTTTTTTTATACGACTTACGGTTTCAAAGTTACAGGTATTTGAGTACATGCACAAATTATATTTTTTATACATTTATTGACATGATAATTTTCAGTGTAGGCATATCTTTTAAAAAAAATTAAAATCCAAAAAAAAAAAGAAAGTACGCAGATATAATACTAAGATAGGACTACTATCTATTCACAGTTTGGAAATTTTTAAAAATAGTGATGTTAGATCGTGTTCGCTTTGACATGAAATCACCGATATTGCCTTTGTTCTTATTATTTATTTCGAAGAAAATCTTTATCTTATTTAAGCAACAGAAGAATTGATAGATTCTTTAAAAAAACAACAAACAAAAGTTTGGCAAATTCAGGTTCAATCAATATTCAGGTTCAATCAAGATCTGCTGATAAAAGAAAGCTTTCAAAACTTTTAGTAAATCACTCACAATTGTTCAATTCCGATATCGTCGATAGCGATTCACAAACACAATGCAACAGAAGCACAAATATAAAACGTAACTCCATGATTATCCTTTGAATATTTGTATGTTTTCCTTGCGGTACTAAGACAAGACGCGCCGAAAATAACGAGAACTCAAGAAAGGAAAAACTCAACACAACTAATCAAATCCACGTCCTGGCAGCGACTGTGAAGAGCTCACAAGTCAAAATGCGACAAGTCAACAATATTCACGCGAGTAAGTGTCAGAAATAGCATTAAATTCAAAATTGAAAAACAAAAATGGCGCCTAGCTAAATGCGAACACAAAGTACAGGACAAGCAAGAAAAAACGCGCCAAGTGGTTGGCTTGTTGCTTGATGGGCAAACCGCCGTGGCGCATGCTGCCTGCACCGACGTGGTTGCTTGACGTTTACAACGAGGTAGTAAAAATATGTTGGGTAAAAAAAAACGAAGCAAGAAATGAATTCATTCATGAAAATATACTACAAGCGCGTGACAGTCGGCTGGAACCAGTTAACACGAGTTAGCGCACCGTGTTAATGTGTGGGTTGTTTGCTGAGGAGATGTGTGTTTTTTGACGCCATTCAATTTATTCAATTATTACTCATTGTTGATGGTGGTGAAGTAGCCATTCTACTCACTAATGTCTAGCGGAAAATATTGTTTCAAACATATTCAAAATAATGTTGAGGAATCAATACAGTTCCTTTGTCAATTGTGGTGAGTTCCTTAAAATCGTTGAAGCAAATTGTGGAGCTACTCACCACCGGTTTAATTTAATAGTTTAAATTATTTGGCTCCACGAAAAAAAAACCCAAAATGGCTCCTCAAGATTTGCAACAATTTCCCCAACATTGCTCGGCCACCCACAACCCGCTCCAAATTATTTAATTGCCAAGTTTTTATGCTTAACTAGCAAAATTTACCAACATGTGAAATTCTTAAGAAATGCCCCTGCACCAAAGAAATTTGTGTCGATTGCAACTTTGGTGTTTGTGTTGTTGATGGACTTACAGAAAACAGTGGTAGCAAAGTTTTTAACCGTGGTTTGCCGTGTTGAGCGAAACTCAGTTAGTTGTTTAACGGTTCGTTCATTTGTTTTGCTTACTAAACATAATTCGAGTGTGGAATGCGCTCGCACCAGCTCAATTAGAAATTCATTATTATTTTTAGTCCACACATGAATTTGCTGGTGAAGCAGTTAAATTTTGCGATTGCCGTCTAATTAGGTTCATACAATTTAGATAAGTTTATGTGTGCCTTTGTTGCAAAAATGGTGATAAGTTTTTTTGGGAGTACATCTTAACAGAAAGAAAATTTCAGCAGATGATACACTGGAAAAATTTTTTGAGTAAAATTCACGAGAATCCTTCATCTTCTTTCTTGGTTGCAGTAAACCAAATGATATCGTTTCGATATCGAGATGAAATCGTTAAGGTGATTATCTATCGTTACTCAACAAACTAGATCTCGATTTTTGAATATAGCAATATAATTTCGATATCGAAATGATATCTTATTCAAAGAAATCTCGGTAATATTTTCGATAATTTATCCATTAGAGACTTTAATCCTAATCATCATGCAACATTATATGTTAATTTTATTGGATTGTACAAAAAAGTACAATTGTTAAAATCAGTCAATTTACATACTTTGATTTCTGATACGTTTTAAATGTCAAATATTTAGAAATATACAAAAACATAATTTCCATTTACATAAGTCTTGAAATTCTTGCAAAATTTGGGATTGTGTATCAATATTATTTACACTCAACAACAAAATCAATTTTTTCCAAAATAACAAGGTTCCGACAGTGGATTCTGGTAGAGGGGACAAAAAAAATATACGTGTGTCGGCGTTTTGAAAGTTTACGTATGAGTCTTATTTTAGGGGGGATTTAATTTTCCCCCTTTTTGAACATTCTTATAGTGAATCGGTATAGGAAATCATGTTATCCTTACGCTTTGGTTATAGAATATTTTCTGAGGATTTATGTCAAATACTTCGAGGAACATTGTAGTGAAACATTTTAACCCTCTAACTTCTCAATTTAGGTGTATTTTTTGATCCTTTTGTGATGAAAGGCAAAAAATATCCAAAGGGGTCAAAAAGACCCATAAATTGAGAAGTTAGGGGGTTAAAATTTTCAAAAAAATATTACCCGTAGAATTTAACATAAATCCTCAGAATATATGTTATCCTATACTCAAAATGTAAAAATAACATGATTTTCTGATTTTTAATAAAATGATTTTCTATGTCGATTCGCTATAAGAATGTTCAGAAAGGGGGAAATTTAAACCCCCATCTCAAATAAGTAAGACTCTTACGTAAATCTTAAAATCGCCGTTACACGTATATTTTTTTTTGTTTGTTTTGTTTCCCTATCAGAATACGTTGTCATAACCTTGTTATTTTTTTTCGTGTTGAACAGTGTTATCACATCAGTTGGCTGATACTTATATTTCGGGATCTGACAACGCTAATGTCATTCCAGACAAATTCGCATTTCCATTGGGAAGTTTGAGATGTTTTAGCTTATACATACTCACAACGTTTTAATGTACATGCGCTTATGTGTTGTTTACAGTGCTTTTAAAACTGTATTTCAGCATAAAAATAGAATTCACACGTGAACACTTCGTGAACAATTCGTGAATTATCTCAACAAAAGTACATCGATAAACTCAATTCGAGTTTTGCCGATGAAATACCATCGAAAATTTTTGGTTTTCGTTGGTACACAAAATTTCAAGCGGGGCTGTACTTCGCTCAGTGACGAATTTCGAGAAGGTCGTCCAAAATCTGTTGTTATGACAAAAAATATTGATGATGTGCACAAACAGATAATGATTGATCGTCATGTGACATAACGTAAGATTGAGGCATCCCTGGACAATACTGGTAAAATCGTGACTGGTAATGAATTATGAATCTATGCGTAGGTCGTAAGGTCGTTCAAGATAAATCAAATCCATTTGAGCTCAAAGCACTGTGAAGCTCCTCATCCAAAAAATTGGTCAAGTGGCCACAGAACCACTTGAGACACGTAGAATGGCAATAGAATTCAGAATGGTACACAACTTTGTACTTATTTGCCAGAAGTGTTCCGTGAAATAAAGAAACATACAGCACAGTGCCAAAGATTTATTTTTCATCAAGACAATGCGAGCTCCGCCATATTAGCTCAATCAAAGGCGTTTTTGTTTGATTCACAACGTCGAATTAATGGGTCATCCACCGTACAGTCCTGATATGGCACCCAATAACTTCTTTTTGTTCCAGCACATCAAGTACAAACTGCAAATATGTTTGTTTACGCATTCGAACGCATGCAATAATGTTACAATCGTTAAGGAGAGTATTTTAATAAACAATAAAGTTATTTTCCATGAAATTCGGTATTTATTAGTGTGTATCGTAAAATTAATTATGAAATAGGACGGAAAGGCAATGAAGAAAAAAATTTTTTTTAAATAAATTCCTGGTTCTCCAAATAGAGGGTTTAAATGAAAATCATGCCTTTTTTGAACGAAAGCCCATCTAACAGTATATTTTTGTTTTCAAAACTACCATAGACATCGATTAACCATTAAAAACAACTTATGCCTGCAGATTTTCAGAGAGATCGAACAACGTTTAGAAGTGTCAGCATAGAAATAATATTTTCGATTTCTTTTGTACTGGAGCCCATCTTAAGGGACACTTTTTTACAAGAAGCATCATAGATATAAATTAACCATTTAAAATAACTAGAGATCAAATACTTACAGAAGTGTCAGCATAACATTAAAAAACCATTATTTACAATATTTTCGACTAATTTTGCGCTGGAGTGCTTCTTACGGTAGACTTTTTTTACCAAAACCACCATAGATATCGATTTACCATTGAAAACAACTTAAAAATGCAGTTTTTCCAAGAAACCAGACACGTAAATTTGAGCACAAGCCTTTGAAATTTCAATATAGAAATATTAATCACCCTCGAGATCGTTGGGATATCGAAATTTCATCCAACCTAGATACATTAATTAACGCCCATTTCATATTGAACTGAGAATAATGGAATTATAAAAATGAAAATAATAAAAAAACAAAAATTACAACGTCTGTTCTTGGTATTCAACTTTAAAATCAAGAATGCTTCAGCTTTCTGCAATTTTTTCAAAATTTTTATATGTTTCCCTTAAAACATATGAAATAATCTTTCCAATGATACAATGATATTTACGAAAATCGGATTTCAATTGACTGAGCTACGTTGTCTTGAGATCCTATTTCGGCAGTGAAAAATGATTCTAAACATTTATAACTTCGGATTTGGTTTTCTTAACAATAAACCAATCTAAGAACAAATTTTGAGCCAAATCGGCGGTGATCAGTGCAACTGATATTACACTTCAATGTGATGTGGGCGTTTTATCGAAATTTAATTCATACTCTCTATCTTTTACGATAGGCTTTTTCTAACGAAAACAGCAATCGTTCTCGATAACGTTCTGATATTTTGGTTTGCTGGGTAATTTTTAGAGGCAAAAATTTATATCGTTAATGATTTTCGAAAAGATAACCTACCCATGTTGGGATATGATATTTTTAATACATAACGACCTATCGTTAACAACATAATCAATCAGCTCATTTCGAACAAAGGCATACGTGAGTAAATAGGTATAACACCTAAAATCCTTGGTTCAAAGTTAAAAACTTTTCTTTTTCTAAAATACGTAAGTACAAAAAATTCGACGAAAATTCTAGTGGCGAGTTAATCTTTAATACAAGTCCGTAAGGATACAATTTTACAACATAACTTGTTCATTTCTTATGCAGGTAAGAATTTTTGAAGTAGTTTAAATTTGGAAAAGGAATAAAATTTTCTATTGTAGGTTAGTTGACTCCAAAAGTAACTTCCCAAGAAGATACTGTAATAGATCTTCTTGGGAAGTAACTGGCAATTTGTTGTAACCCTTTTTGTTTTTGTTGTGCTGTTGAAGAATTTTTAGATTAAAAAATTAACATGTCTGAAATAGACGATGGTGACCTCAGGACTGCTATATTGCTTATAGGGTGACTCAATTATTCAGTCTGAATCACAATGATTTCTTTAAAATCACAGTAAATCATTAAATAAGCATTATCGTTTACAATTTATTGACAAAATATCGCATTTTTCCTATAACAAATGTAGTTAAATTTAGAAGGTTTTTCCTCAAAGACGGTTGTACACATATCTTTACCATGCATCTTTACCAATGTTTTTTGAACATATTTTTCCTGTTACATATTTTATCGAAACTTGTTTTATTTGTTTTTTTTTTTTTTTTTTTTGTAATAAAATCCTTGCTCTTTTTAATTATACTTGGAACGAAGCGTTGACATTAGGAAAGAAGCTTCTAGGATATTTGAAGTGTCCATAATTCTTTTCTTTAAATTATTAATTTCTGGAACGCGATGTAGTTAAAGGTTGCACGTTCTATTCGTATCTGATCTCTATTCCAATTTCTAAAATTTTATCTCTGCTCCAAATGTCGTTCATCAAAATTTTTCAATTTGATTTTAGTCAACCTGCAACCTATGATCACATCCAATAATTCTACGAATGCTTGACGTTTCGTAGTAAAATATTCACTCTGCGACACATGTATTCTTTTGGGTTATGTTATATTTTCAGCAAAATAATAAAGAACAGAAAGCCATAACATCAGTTATTCATAGAGTATGACATTCTTGCGTTGCTTGAATTAGTGTGCTTATGATTTGCACATGATGCGAGACTTTATGGTTTTTAAGCTTACACAACATATACTTGCACATCCGGATCTTGTATGAACTTAGATTGCGTTGTTTCTTAAAGCTGAGTAGTTGTTCGAATTTTTAGGTTTACGTGATTTAGGTTTAGTTTCACAGGGTGTGCTAGAGGGTGTTTGAAAGTGATGCTTTAGCAAGACGTTGCGATTTACACGAAAGACGACAAGTTTGGTGGTGAGTTTGAAAATAGTGTACTATGAATTTGAGTGCGATGTGTATCTGGTTCGTGTCAAAGAGAATTTCTGAAAATGTACCCACTAAATATTAAACTATACGTACTATATTATATGCATGTGTATTATAGCTAGCAAAAGGCAGCTTTTTTATGAGCATGAACATTCTATTAAGCTGCGGAGAGTAAAATTTGCACACAGAAAAGCTTCTGGAGTAGAACCGCATAGAAAAAACAAATAATAATTTAAGTAAAAGAATTTTTTAATATACCATGTTTTAAAAAAATCTAAAAGGCTTTTAGTTCCCATAAAAACGTGGGGCGCATGCTATTTTCTGGTTTTCAGTCTTGTGTAAAATTTTACAATAGATTTTGAAGGTTTTATGTTTTTATTAGTATTTGTTTGATAAAAAAGCAAAAAATTCATTAACATTGTCGAGGCTCGAACTCACTATCGAGAGTTTATAAAGCGATCGCTTTACGCTATGAGCTACAGAACTCTCACGAAAGTATTTTCTAATTGCCCCTATAGTATTAAAAGTATACAATTGCTACTAGATTCCTAGTTACTTCACTAGTGCATACTGTCACTAGTTACTTTTTTGAGCCTAGGTAATGCATAAAGGGGTCAGTTCATACATTTCATGCTTACACTGCTTAGAAAATTCAAAAAAGCAATGATTTTGCAGCATTTGTAAGTTGTTGTTTTTATTCTCAAAAATTTTAACTTTTACCCAGTTCAGTGCTATAATTTCATTCAGTGTTATATGAGTTAAGAGAAGTGCAAGAAAATGATTTTAAAGTGACGTGAAAGACGAAAATAGTATGAATAAAATATAAAAGGGGAATACAGCTGCAGAAAAAACCATTTCTCAAAGCAAAATCCTCAACCAAAGAATCGAACCCAACGTAAAATCCATATTTTTTACAGTTTATTTTTATATTTATATCTTTTAATTTATTAGTGATGTAAATATTTCTGAATTTAATTTTTTCTTTAATTTTGTAAAATTAATATTATTATATTATATATTATTATATTAAATTATTACTATTATTTGTTTAAATTACATATAAAATGTAGTTAAGTTCAAGTTATTGTTAATTTATATAATAACGTTACATACATATATTATACTAAGTATGTATTATTTTGGAAGCGTTTTAATAAAAAACAGAAAACGTAAATGGTCGTTTTTTTTATAAAAAAAAAAAATTGAACTAGGGAGCTAGGTAGTTCTTTTGCACTAGTGGACAAAGGACTAGCTATGTAGTTGTTTTTTAAAGACTAGAGAAGTACTTGACCTTTAAGCACTATAGAAGTAGTAAATACTTTAGCACTAGTGAAGTGACTGGAGAATAATAGTATAAAAATAGCAATTCACCACTTCCTATGACATAGGAAATTCGCCAGTTGAACGCATGAAAAGTAGATTGAAGTGGAACACATGCAATTTTCCAATAAATTGACTAGCAAATTGAATTGAATTGAATGGGGTGCCTTATTTAGCTAAAAATTTCATACAAATTTCTACAAATTTCATAATAACTACACTGAAAAAAAAAAAGTTAGCTTAAAATTAAACACAATGTGTTCACAAAATGTGTTGTTAATTTGACTTTTTTTTCATATATTTTTCAAAATTTTTAAATACATTTGCTCTTACTTTGACGAAATTTGTTGCAAGCTATTTTTTAAACACAAATATCGTCAAATTAATAACACTTGTCGTCAATTTTAAAACATTTTTTTTTCAGTGTATATCAATGTTTTTATCAGAAATATCAGTGTCATGAATTTAAAAAGGAAATATTAAAAATTAATTTAAAATACTAGCATATTCAGTTCCACCGTTGACCGGGAGAATCATAAATGGCTTAAAAATAGTGTGGTAGTTGTTCCAAGGGTTCCAGTGATACCTTAAGATTTTCAATTAAAATAAAAACGAATAAATACACCGTACAAAACTTCTATTTTATGAGTAATATCTTCGCTCTTTAAAAAATATGTATACATATGCTCTGTTTTGTTGTTAACTCAACTTGAATATCGAATAAATTTTATTGAGAAATAAAAGAAGTATTAAATTAAATATATTATTACATTAAAAATAAAAAAATTTAAGAATTCAATTTATTTTAAAAATTTTAAAAATAAATTTTAAAAATTCATTCCCTCCAGTTACATGTATGACTACTGACTAACTAACACCCTTTTCAACGACCAAAAACTCTTAACAAATTTGCTTCTGTATCTTTAAATTTTGGACAGTTTTTACGATATATCGGTGGTGGCAAATCTCACTTTAAAAAAGCTAGCATTTGAGCTGTCAAACCATACAAAATAATCTTTTCTGTCTCATTCACTCATTCATTAGTTTGACAGAGCGAGCAAAAAGATTTGTTATTACTTAAAACTGCTTATTACACCATGCTGTATGGCAGAAAAAAAACTCACCGAGCGCAATTCTCCACAAAACATGTCATCCGTGGTGTGTTGAGAGTTGCCATAACAGCAAAAAATCTGGAACATCTGTTTTCTGTTGTGCTTTTTGTATAGCACAATTAATGTTAGAATGGGTTAAACATATATATGTTTTAATATTTAAAGAAAAGGTTTTGCAAAAAATAAATTATCCTATGTAAAGAAATTGAAAAGTCAAATCAATAACAGATAAATTCTGTCGCGGTAACGTTAATCTTGTTACCGTAGAAATTCACCTTTTAGTTACTTGAACACTCTGTTGGTATTCTGCGACCAAGCGTTACCGGTGAATATTGTTACCATCTCTTTAGGTGGTAACAAGCAAACAGAAGGCATTTGTTTAGCTTGCATTTAAAAACGTGCTCGTGTTGCGAGTAATTAATTTAATTATAAAATCCTCAAATCGAAATTGGAGCAAATAAAAATAAAAAACGATGTCAAATTCACTGTTTCTGCTTCTTCAGCACTTTTCAATGAATAAAAATTTATAACAATTAATTCTAAATTAAATATAGAAAACACCGCTGCTGCGTCGGCGCAGTGTGTGCATATTTTCTGCCAAGAAAAACAAATATTATATAAAAATTTAACAAAATGCAATTAATTCTATGTACTTGCTTCTCATTTTCCATTGTTCATATTTCACCACACAAAAGAGAGAGAGAGCTTCATTTCAATAAGGTGAGTTTACGACGCTAGACAGCGTTACCGAGCGCACAGAATACCAATTTCTAAGACCGGTAACGAGTTTTGGGAACAATTTTGCTGTTACCGGTAACGCGCAGCTGACACCGAGATCTTTGACGACAAAACTGCATAAATCTTATTTAATTTAAAAAAATTAAAATAAATAAATACAACAAATATTAAAATCAAATATAGTAAGATAGTAATTATGGATGTCCAGTTGACGATTCTACATAAACAAGGTCACATTGGCACTTTTTGACCAAAACAGCCTATAACCGCAACATAACACCTAGACAAGCTTAGAATTCTCATCACGTAGATATAAGTTTTTCTCAAAATGTGATTTCGATGCTTGGATATTTTAGATATTTCGTATTATTCTCTTCAATTCTCTCTTAAAGTGTTTCATTAAAATGTATGAAGCACAGGCAATTTTTAAAAATTTGTGGATTGAAAACGATAACTTTTTATTTCATCATTTCCTCACAAGCATTACAAAGCGTAGACACAAGCGTGGACACAAACCATTTTCTGTTAAGGGGAGCAACGCAGCCAGAGGCCGAAAAAAAAGGTCATGTTTGTGAATTTTTTTAAGGAAACCTATTGGATATTTTTAAATGAGGGTTTTTATACCTAAAAATATACACATTCAAGAGTATTTTTAGTTTTTTTTTATTAAAAAAAATTTAATATTAAGGTCGATACAGCAGTTTTTGTAGAGCGCTCTGAAAAAAAGGTGAAATGCGGTGACCAAGATTGCTCCTTCTTAATTCATCTGAAACAAAAAAATGAAATATATTATTAAAGAAGATACTTAAAACTCGTACTTGTCATAGCCGTTTTTGAAAATATTGATTTTTCACAAAATGGCGAACTTTCGAACGTAAAAAAACGATTTTCGACCAAAAATTCGTCATAGTTTTGCGTATAAAAAATGAACGAAGCTAAAAAAAAAAAAATCCTATGACAAGTACGAGATTATTATGTGTACAATAAGCCTGCAAAAAAATCAAAACGATCGCTTCACTGAGCTTTGAGAAATCTTGGTCACCGACTTTGAAAACATGGTTTCGAGAAAAACGCGTTTGAAAAAAAGCGCCAGCACTGCGCGCTCTAGAAGGCGGTTCACTTAGTAGGCTATAACTTTGTTATTTTTTGAGATATCGACTTGATATTTTCACCACATATTCTTGAGACTTAAGGCTTTAAGAAAATGCAAAAAAATTTTTGAAAAAAAAAAAAAGTTCTGACTGCGTATCTCCCCTTAAAAGAAAAACAGTGGAATGGATCGAGATCAGATCGATTGACAGACATTTGGGGAATTGACAAAATCTCTCCATCAGGCCAAGATCTTTTCGGAATACTATGAAAACTCTCATTCGTTTGGGGTCACATATATGATATTTATATTTCAGGATATGGCAACGCTAATTTCATTCCAGTGAAACTGACATTTCCATTGAAAAGTTTAGCATTTTCTAGCTTGTACGTAGTCACAACGTTTTGATGTACGTGCGCTTATTGTGGTCTTTACAGTGCTTTTAAAATTATATTTCAGCAAAAGAATATAATTAACGCGAGAACATTTTCGTGAGATTTTTGTTTTTACAACTTTAAACGTGAATTATCTCAAAAAGAGTATATCAATGCACTCAATTCGATTTTTGGCCATGAAGCACCATCAAAAACCTCTGTATATCCTGGTGGTACACAAAATTGAAGCAGGGCCGTACTTCGCATTACTGACGAATTTCGTAAAGGACATTTAAATTATTAATTTAAAAACGCAAATTCTTTTACACCAAAGTACCGATCCCAATCTATATGTCTTGGCTTTAATTAAAATATTTTAAGAAAATCTGATTAATTGAAACTCATGTAATGTCTATATATTGTTACATCTTGTTATTAATTCATTTATAATCCTGCCAATTTAAGCGCAGTTAAGAACACACACTCACATGCACACATAGACTTGCACAAGTGTCGGTATTAAAATCACAAAAGATTAAATCAAAATAATTATTTTAAATTAAATACACACACATATGCAGAATTTATGCCTCAATAAACCGCGATAAAACCAGCAACACCTCAGTTATAAAAGCAATGAATGTAGTTTAATTATAATGTTAAATAAAAACAAATAAAAATGACAAAAAAAAAAACTATAAACACAAACAAACGTATATTTTATAACGTTCTGCTGCTTGTAATTGCAGCTGTCACACTTAATTTAAATAATTTCACATATATCTTTTATTCCTTGAATCCACAGCCTTTTTTAATTTTAATAATGAATATTTTTTTTTTATTTTATTAAAATAATGTTTTTTTTTTTCTTTTGCACTTTCAAATTTAATGCCATGATAACCGCTGCTGTGAATGAAGTTTTGCGTGTTGACACCGCAAAACAAAATAATTAATTTGCGATTTTCTGCGTACAGAGGCGCTGTTGCAGTGTTTCATTTACAATTTATTTAATTTTTTTTTGTTTTTTATATTATTCTTTTATTTGCACTTTCCAGCAACACACCTCAGAAATATGTTTTAATTTTTAAAAGCCGTTTTAAGCCGGCTATATTGAGAATTGCAAAATAAATTAATTCGTGGTTTATTGGAAGCTTAAGAGTTGCCACATTTTCAATTAATTTTATACAATTCAAACAAATTCTCTAAGAATTATTAATAAATATGAGCAATGTGAAAACTGGTCATAAATAATATACATATTAACGAAATATTAATCATACAATTATATGATATTTCATAAAAATCTTCAATATAAAAAATATGAAAATGGCAATGCCTTCGTTAAGCTCTATAAAGCTATTATTTAGAAATGAGTTCCATGCGTTGAAAAATCTTGATATTTTAAAGTTAAATGTGAAAAAACGGAACGTGTAAAGATTTTGAAAAAGTGTGCTATTTGTATGACGATGGTTGTAAGTATATCTATAAAAAAACACTGTAGGAAAATTTCGAACCTTTTCCATGACTTTTTTTTCGGGTTCCAAAAATTTTTGAATGGGTTCTATTAGAAGGGACCAAAGAAGGTATTTCAAATATTTTTCAACTCTCTATGGGTCTTATTTATATTATATACTAAGGTGGATCGTTTTGTTCGGGCGTAAAAACAATTTTTTCGACACAAATATTCTGGGAGCTGGATTCGAAAAGATCTTAAATTCAAAAGGATATCGAAATCGGTTTGACCGTCAGCCAGCGGTTTTGATTTGAAAAAAAATCACTTTTTCATCAAAAATCAACGTTTTTTCGACGTAAGTTTTTATCGAGCTGAACATTTTTTTTTTAATTTTGAGTGGTCAAAAATTTTTTTTTTTTTTTTTTTTTTTTTTTTTTTAATTTTTATTTATATTTGCAATCTGTTTATTATAACAAACAATAAGCAAACAAGATGATTATGCTAAATTGACATAAAGTCGTACATTTCCATTGAAATACACGACAAGGTATTATACACTAGTGGTAAAGATTTAGTTTAGAAAAGGTAAATCTAAAACATGCTTCCGCTTCAGTCTTCTCGTTTCTTCGCTGTCATCCAATAAAGATATCGCCAGAACATTTGAATGGTCGCTGAGCCTTTGCAAATATTTTGTGCTAAATCTGCTGATTTCTTCTTTTACAGGTACGACGTTAAGATCTCTATTAATAGTTTTGTTGGATATGAACCACGCTGCGTTTGTTATGAGCCTAAGAGTTTTTGATTGGTATCTCTCTAGAATTTCTACATTTGAATTGCTGGCAGTTCCCCATAATTGTATTCCGTAGGTCCAAACCGGCTTTAAAATGGCATTATAAATTCGCACCTTGTTATTGAGTGAAAGCTGCGAGTGTCGACCTAAAAGCCAATAGAGTTTTCGATTTTTCATGTTCAGCTGTGTGCGTTTGGCCTTGATGTGTGGTTTCCAAGTCATTCGTTTGTCTAAAGTAATCCCAAGATACTTTACTGAGTCACTTTTAGGAATGCTTTCACCGCTGATGCTAACAGGTGGGCAGTCACCTCTTCTTAGTGCAAAAGTTACATGTGTTGATTTATCCGAATTGACAACAATTTTCCACTTTTCAAGCCAAATGGTAAGCTGATCAAGTTCATTCTGAACGAAAGATGATGCGGTGTAGGGACATTCGTTAACTCCAATAATTGCTGTGTCATCTGCGTAAGTAGCTATCGTAACATTGTCACCTGTGGGCATATCCGATGTAAAGATTGTGTATAGTACAGGTCCAAGTACGCTACCTTGAGGAATACCAGCTTGAATTTCCTGGATTTCCGAAGTTTCATTTCGAACCTTAACATAAAAATGTCTGCCGGTAAG
This sequence comes from Pherbina coryleti, assembly GCA_943735915.1. Lineage (NCBI taxonomy): Eukaryota > Metazoa > Arthropoda > Insecta > Diptera > Sciomyzidae > Pherbina > Pherbina coryleti. The sequence goes on along the minus strand of OX030948.1, from coordinate 186,703,065 downwards.
ATAAGATCTACAAAAGCCAAAGTACGGCGCAGGAAGTATTTTTTTAATTTTGTATAACAATCCGTGGTGCCATACGCGATCAAATGCTTGTTTAACGTCAAGAAATACGGCTGAGCAATATTTTTTTGTTTCAAGGCTGTCCATTATAATATTCACTATTCTGTGACATTGCTCAGGAGTACCATGCTTGTGTCTAAAACCAAACTGATGTTCGGGTATGACATTAAGGTTTTCTAATATTGGTAGCAGTCGTCGCAAGAAAATTTTTTCGAATATTTTGGAAAATGTTGCCAGCAAGCTAATTGGTCTGTGTGATGTAAGAAGTTGTTCTGGTTTACCAGGCTTTGGTATCATTATCACTTCTGCACACTTCCATTGTGTTGGGAAGTATTCTAGTCTTAATATAGAATTGAAAATTAATGTTAAGAAAATGATAGATTTCCGTGATAAGTTCTTTACCACTTTTCCACCAATCATGTCATACCCAGGAGACTTCTTGAGGTTCAATTTTTGTATCTCGCTTTTAACTTCGTTGGGCGAGATGTGTCTAATTGGAAGATCCATTTGACAAGGTGACTCAAGAAATTTAAGAATATTGTGTTCATAAGCCGTGTTGTTTACATGAAAGGGCTTAAATATATCTTTCAGATGGATGGCAAATGCTTCGGCTATATCTTTATCTGAACGACACCATGATCCATCCATGTTCCTAATGGGGGTGATGCGTTTAACTGGTTTTTTTAGATACTTTGTAGCCTTCCACAGCAGGTGCTCATCGTGTTGTGAGTTGTTGATTTTATCAAGGTAATGGGCAGTGGAATCATTTTTAAATTCACGAATCACCTTTTTTAGCTCTTTACACGCCTTGTTAAAATTTCTTTTATTTGATGGTGTTCTGTTATCTTGCCAAACCCTACGCAATCTTCTTTTTTCATTTATTAAGTTGCGTAATTCAGTTGAGACGTTGAAACCAGTGCTGTGTGATTGGACCGAACTTCTTGCAGTAGATATATACGCGGCGTTATGGATGATATTCGTAAAAGATTCTACGGCAGAGTCTAATTCGCTGTTGGTTTTTATTTTAGTATTAAGGTTTATATTTCTGTCCAACAAAGTTTTGAATAGTTGAATATTCGTTTTATGTGAAATTAATTGACGACTACTAACATTTTGTGCGAAAGTACGAAGATTTACCAACACAGGTGTGTGATCGGAGCTAAGATCGTTATTACTGATTATTTCCAGGCAGTTGCTCGGGATGCCATGGTAAATGGCAAAATCAAGAAGATCGGGTACCTTACTTGTGTCCGTAGGCCAATAAGTTGGTGTGCCAGTTGACAGACATGAAAAGTTGTTGTGAGTAAGGCATTTATATAGTTCTCTACCTTTTGGATTGATGAGTCTTGAACCCCACCACGGATGCTTGGCATTGAAATCACCTCCTATGATAAATCTACCTCCTAGCGTTGTGAAAAGTTGTTGATATTCAGTCCACATAATATTATGGCGTGGTGGACAATATATAGATGAAATGACTAGGTCACCAGTGTCACAAAATATTTTGATAGACGCTACTTGAAAAGAGTTGTTTTGAACAGAGTTCAACGTAGAGTATTTAATTTTAGACTTTACTAATATACCCGAACCTGCATGAGCTCTATTATCAGGATGATTGACATGTATTAGATCATAATCTTTGATTCTGAAAAAAGACCTGGTGGTAAAGTGGGTTTCTGATATCAATAGTATATCAATAAAGTTTGTTTTTAAAAAAATTTCAACCTCATTGGTATGGTTGGAAAGTCCGTTGGCATTCCATATTGCTAGGCGCAGGTTTAATTGCATAATTTGGTAACGAGAGCTGATATCATATTCAACAGAGTATTTGTCAGCTCTATTTGCTTGTTTAATAAGGTTTCAATTTTTTGCAGTGTGTTTGATTCATATTGTTTTTTATTATTTTTCAGAGCATCAGAATACGAAAAAGTGTTTTGGTTGTGTTTAGCATTGTTATTTTCTGCGCTTCCAGAATTTAATGAAGGAAAATTGTTCATGTCTAAGTCATTAGAACGAAAACGTTCGTTGACAGCGCTGAACTGTGTGACATTTATGCGTTTGGTTTTAATAAGCTTTCTGTATACTTCGCAACCTTTGTAACTTGCAGTGTGCATTTGTTCGCAGTTGGCACATTTTGCAGGTAGATCTTTACTTTTAGGGCACTGTATGGTTGGATGCTCTAGTCCACATTTAACACAAACAAAATTCTTCCTGCAATAGGACTTAGTATGTCCGAACTGTTGGCAACTATGACATTGAGGGATATCATTAAATTTTATTGGAGGTTCAATATTGACCATAGCGTTAAGAAGAACTTTAACTTCATAAATTCGTTTGTTGTTTGGCTTAGGCTCCAAATCAATAAAAAAGATTGGGAGTGGCTGCTTGCTAGTACGGCTCCTCAAGTTACTTATGTGTCTTACTTCGTGCCCTAAATTTTCCAATTCTTCTTTTATATGATCAATAGGTGTTGTGTGGTGTAAGTTTTTTACCACAACCCTATAGGCTCTCTCTTGTTTGAGCTGGTACGTATGAAAAATAATTCTTTTTGCGTCTAAATACCTGACCATGGCTCTGTATGAATCGGAAGATTTCACATTTAATCTTATTTGTCCATTTTTAAATGATTTATAATGGAATTCTTCAGATTTAACTATTTTATTTAGATCACTCACCATGACACGAATATCGGAAACATTTGGAATAATTATTGGTGGAGGCTTGTATTCAATTTTATCATCACCATCATTGATAGTTTCATCCTGTGTTTCTAACGCGGAATATTTGTTATTGTTTTTATTAATACTTGCATTCTCAGTCAGACGTTTGCGTTCAACTTGTTTGGGAGATCCCAGTCGTCGTTTACCAAGTGTTGTTGAGCTTGCGGTTTGCCAACCTGTTTCGCTGTTATTGCTAATGTTATCATCTTCTTCAGCTTCCATGCTGCTTAAAGGCAGTGGTTGTTGTTGAAGATGCTCCGTGTTAGTAAAGAAGTTTTTTTCTCTCAGGGTTAAAATTTTATTTTGATAGAAAAAATTTGAGGAGAAAAAGACGATCTGCTTTGTTCAAACGAAAATTCCTGAATTGTGGTCAAAAATAAGTCAAAAATTTAAAATATCGGGTTTATCAGCTATTTCATATCAAATCCTAATAAAATAACATAATCTGAAGAGATTCGCAGTATGCTATGAAAATTAACTCGATAAAATGGGTTTATTTTTTGGTTGACAAACAAAATACAGTTACTGTTTTTTTTTTGATAGTGGTATAAGTCAGTCTGTTCACAAAATTTGGAAAAAATAAGGAGTAATTTTGTCATGTCCTCAGATAGCGGATCAGGTATGAAATCAAGTAATCCTTTAAATGTAAAAACGCACTACTTATACTTAATTGTAGACATTATACGGTGAAGAAATATAAGTAATGCTCCCAAGAAATGGAAACGAATAAGACTAATATCGTCTTCCGGTGAATAAGTTCACACTTTAAAAGTGAATTTGGAACCCTTAAAAATGGAAGAAAGCAACATGAAATCAAGAAAGAGGACACGAAATCCACGTTATTATGCACAAAATATAAGAAAAATGAAGAGAAATAGCTAGTGGAGAGGAATATGAAACAAAAAAATCGAAGCATGGCAGCGGTAAACTTTTCGAAAATAAAGATTGCCTTTGTTCCAAAAAATGTATAAATGGAATCGGATATGAAGACAGGAAAGCTAATTTTGATTCTTTTTGGAAACTAGCAAATTTCGAAAAACAGAATTTGTTTCTGTATGACTTGGTTCGAAAACAATCAATTAAACAAAGACAACCCAGAAATTGCGAAGGATATATGAGAAAATGTAGTTTTAAGTTTCATCTAAATGTAAAACCAAATTCAGAAGTTTCTGTTTGCAAAACTTTTTTTTTGTATATTTTCAAAATACCTAACAGAAGATTAAGTCGTCTCTTTACACGAGAACACATCACACTTCAGGTCGAAAGTATCTAAGTAGAAAAATGTGATGAAAATAATACATCACGTGTGAAGGAGTGGACTTACAGGAAAATATTCAATACGGAGTTCAACTTAAATTTTCATATTCCTCGTCAAGACACGTGCCAAAAGTGTGATTCGCTAAAACTAAAAATTAAAGCATCCAGTAATGGAGACGAGAAGTTGTATCTTATGGAAATTCATGATTCACATCTTAACAGTGCTGAACAGGCTAGAAAAAGCTTAACAGATGACATACAAAAAGTAAAAGATAGCCCGAGTGAATATTACGGATTCACATTTGATCTACAGAAAGCACTTTCTTATCCAAAACTTTCTGTTTCGGTAGCTTATTATAAGCGCAACATGTATGTAAACAATTAAGGGTTTCATAATTTCCACAATGAAAATGCTAAAATGTATGAATGGGATGAAACAATTGCCTTAAGAGGATCACAGGAAGTTCCGTCCTGCATCTTAAAGCACATTCAGGACATTACCACTTAAAAGCATGTCATAGCTTACAGTGATGCCTGCTCAGGACAAAATCGTAACATTACCAAAGCTTTAATATGTATAGTATCCGGCCATTCTTTTTTGCCAAATGATCGTGATTTTGGTTTGATAGAAACTAAAATTAAAAAATCGAATTATTTATACACCCCTGAGCATTATTATAATTTAATAGAATTATGTAAAAAGAGAAACCCATTTTTGGTAGTACAAATGGCTCAGAAAGATTTCATTCCGACAAAAAAACTAAAAAAATCAACGATTAATAGAATGAAAAACACTAACGGAGAAGCTGTGTTTTGGCTAAAAATGCAATGGATGAGATTTCTAAAAAATGCACCATATAAGATGTTTTATAAAACTTCCTTGGATGACAATTCCGAATTCAAAGTATTAGACCTCTCACCTAAAAGAGGAAGACCTAGAATATACGAAAATATTGATTTGCTTCCATAATACACAACCATTAGACCAAAAACAGAAGAAAAACGTAAAGACATGATGGATTTAATACCCTATATTCCAACAAAAATTTTTCACAAACACTTTATTTCCCTAAGTACTAATAAATAATTTACTTAGTTACAATGAAATGAGTTGGAATAAAATGGTTATTTCTAATAAAAATGTTTCCTGGATGGTGTAAGTCATTTATAAAGTCATGCAGTTAATTTTGAAAGTGGTATAAGTCATTTCAACCTTTCAAAACCCCATTTCCTTTTAAAAATGGTTATAAATTTCACAATCATAGTAAATACTTATTTGTTGGCACTACTTTACTGTCGAAATATCATATTCCATAATACAAAAATATTTGTTCAGCCTTTAAAATGCAAAACTCTAAATATCTCGAAACATGGGCTCAAATAATTACCTTCAGTAAGGTGCAAATTAAATAGTCCGAGAGCTGGTAGACATTTTAGGGTACGTGTTTGAGGCACTCTGAAAACTTGTATAATACTTCCTTTGTGATGTTTAAATATAAAAACCGAGACCTGGCTGAGGGGTAGTGGGTCTCAACCATACAACTTTTTTTTTTTTAATAAGAAAAAATGTCACGCAAAAAATATTTTTGAGGCATTTTAAAACTTTTATACTTTAAAAATTTAGTATTTGAAGAGTGCAAAAATAAACAAGCCAGATTATTTAGTCGGGTATAAAACTTTGCCAGGTGTTGGTAAAGTTGTATTAAAAAGAAATCGAAAAAATATATTTGAGGCACGTTGAAATTTTAACTGCATATTATTTTTAACTAAAAATAAATATTTTCAAAATGACAGGTCATTTCGGTGGGAAATTCTATCTGCCAGGTGATCGAGAATGTTAGATACACAGTGTTGGGAAAAGATATAAGAATGGATTTGTTTTTATTATTATCAATTTATTCAAAATAGAAAAAAATAATAGTAAGTGTAGTAGTAATAGCGCACCTAGAAGTTGTAATAGATTTTGACCTTAGTTATATTGTACTTAAAAAATTTTAAAAATTTTACGATAACTGGCAAAGCTTTCTCTCTACCATGTTCTTATTTTTTTTGTCCAACCCTGTAAGTGAGAGTGAATAGCGCTAAATTCAAAAGTGATAGAGAGCGTATATCGGCTGATGTCTGCGTCAAAGAACACTACCGTGCGATTGGCTCTTGCAAAACCACGTGACTTACAGTCCCCAAGCTGTTGGCAGTAGAAACTTTGGAGTAACATATAAAAATATTTGTCTAACACGTGTATTACAAAAGTTCGGTTTATAATGACTAGTGAAAAGTTGGTGTGTGTTATTTGTGAAAAAGACAGCGTTAAAGTGGTCGCTTTTAATGAAAATACTTTGAAAGAAAGTCATGAAGTGTTAGAAATTAGAAAAAAGCATGGGTTAAAATACAAGGACATTGCTTTACCAACGAATCCTAACCTCAAAGACGGGTATTATAACCTCAAAGACAGTGTTATAAAAACTTTCTTGTTTTGATGAAAAAATATTATGATAAAACGTCAAGGGAATCTGATGTACCTCTTTTTTCATTTGGCTTGTATAAATTTTTTATTTTATTCTTATTTTTATTATTAACTGTTTTAATATCTGCATCTGCAGTTAATGTCGATGTTGGTGATAAAGAAGCTATTCCTGAGACCAAGGAAATAAAAAATCGAAATATTTGTATTTTCAACAAAAGATCTAAAAAACTCCAAGGACAACTACAACCACTTAATGCATTAAATAAATATGTTCTGATCAAATCCTTAGCGAAGTACGAAAAATTTACCCAGGAAAGTGAAATTTATAAAAAAATACAAAGCTTGGAGAACTTAAGTAATCATCGCATTTGCCGAAAGGAATATTTCAATAAATTACGAGAGTTTGAAGGAACACCAAAAAGAAACACCATGTTTTTTCTAATTTCTAACACTTCATGACTTTTTTTCAAAGTATTTTCATTAAAAGCGATCACTTTAACGCTGCTTTTTCACAAATAACACACACCAACTTTTCACTAGCCATTATAAACCGAACTTTTGTAATACACGTGTTAGACAAATATTTTTATATGTTACTCCAAAGTCTCTACTGCCAACAGCTTGGGGACTGTAAGTCACGTGGTTTTGCAAGAGCCAATCACACGGTAGTGTTCTTTGACGCAGACATCAGCCGATATACGCTCTCTATCACTTTTGAATTTAGCGCTATTCACTCTCACTTACAGGGTTGGACAAAAAAAATAAGAACATGGTAGAGAGAAAGCTTTCCCAGTTATCGTAAAATTTTTAAAATTTTTTAAGTACAATATAACTAAGGTCAAAATCTATTACAACTTCTAGGTGCGCTATTACTACTACACTTACTATTATTTTTTTCTATTTTGAATAAATTGATAATAATAAAAACAAATCCATTCTTATATCTTTTCCCAACACTGTGTATCTAACATTCTCGATCACCTGGCAGATAGAATTTCCCACCGAAATGACCTGTCATTTTGAAAATATTTATTTTTAGTTAAAAATAATATGCAGTTAAAATTTCAACGTGCCTCAAATATATTTTTTCGATTTCTTTTTAATACAACTTTACCAACACCTGGCAAAGTTTTATACCCGACTAAATAATCTGGCTTGTTTATTTTTGCACTCTTCAAATACTCAATTTTTAAAGTATAAAAGTTTTAAAATGCCTCAAAAATATTTTTTGCGTGACATTTTTTCTTATTAAAAAAAAAAAAATTGTATGGTTGAGACCCACTACCCCTCAGCCAGGTCTCGGTTTTTATATTTAAACATCACAAAGGAAGTATTATACAAGTTTTCAGAGTGCCTCAAACACGTACCCTAAAATGTCTACCAGCTCTCCTACTAAAAGGTATCTGGGGCCACAAAGTTGTGAATAGGAAAATTTTTAGATTCGAGAATGTTTTTAGTGCAAGATCAGATTAGTGTTCAGATTTTGGTCAAAATTTATGGTATTTTTCACAAAAACCGCTAGAAATCCTCTATTTTTCAGTAAATTTTAGGCTTGATGTTAATCTATTGATTTATAAAAAAAAATCAATTTTTCCACACATTAAATAATGATCGTTTTTGCAGGGATAAATAATTAGTTCTTTATAGAAATCAAGGCTAGATAAAAACTTACGGTAAACGTTACGTTAATTTTTGACGAAAATGTCAAAATGTTCCAAGTCAAAACCGCTGGCAGATGGTTACACCGATTTCGATCTTGTAGGATAGATTTTTCGGTTTCCATTTACTTTATGGCGTAAACGAGTACGTGAGCTAAGAAGTGCAAGAGCACTTAGAGTTTTTTTTCAATGCACCTTATTATATACGTGTATTTGAAATCTTTCTTTCTATGGGTCTTTCAACCCCTTTTTTATTTATTTATTTATTTATTTATTCCCCTTTTTTAAATAAAGCATAAAACATGTAAAGAGCTCTCTTCCCCTTACACTTAAAAACACGAGTCAAAATACCTCAACAGGTATATTTAAGTATTTTCGAAGATGTAAAGGTTTTATTATTTATTTGTTATATACTCAGTATATATTAATTATCTATATATATATATAAATTGATGTACGTTTTTGTGTAAATGAATTTCTACACCGTTCATCCGATTAGCATGAAAATTTGTGTATAGAAGTTTTTTGGTACGGTGCGTGTTTTGAGGCTATCAATTTCGATCCATCTTGAACACCAGAGGGCGCCGTTGTACAAATTTTTTACAAAACTGCCTAAAACTCACAAACCACTCATGCGATTAGATTGAAAATCGGTATATAGTAGCTTTCAAGTACGATGAGTCTTCTGGCGCTATCTCCTTTGATCCACCTTGAACACCAGAGGGCACTGTAGTACAAATTTTTTACTAAACCGCCTATAGCTCCTAAGCCGATCATCCAATTAGCATGAAAAGTGATGAATAGTGATTTTCATGTACGATGAGTGTTTGAGCGCTGTCTTTTCTGATCTATCTTAAACACCAGATGGCACTGTAGTACAAATCTTTTACAAAACCGTCTAAAACTCTCAAACCTCTCATGCGATTAGAATAAAAATTGGTATGTAGTGCTTTTCATGTACGCTAAGTGTTTTAACGTTATCTTTATTGAGCCATCTTGAAGACCAGAGGGCGCTATAGTACAAATTTTTTGCAAAACCACCTAAAACTCCCAAACCACTCATGCGATTAAAATGAAAATTGGTTTATAGTGATTTTCAGAAAAGATGAGGTTTTTGGCGCAATCTTCTTTGATCCAACTTGGACACTAAATGGCGCTGTAGTGCAATGCTTTACAAAATTGCCTAAACCTACAATATGCCTACAATATGTATATTTTTAGTTGTTTTTTTAGATTAGGTACATATGCAAATATTTACAAAATATAAAATTTTTCTCAAATTGAAACAAATTTGAAATTTAGGCCAAGTATGTTGACAACAAGAAAACATGAAGACAATGAATGCAACAACCAACAACAACGGCTCTGTATGGAGCAAATCACACAGCAGACTAGACTGACTGTTTCTTTGGCCGCTACACCAACTCATCGGTAGTCTTGCATGACATTTCACTGTGATCCACTCAAGCTACTTAGGTTCTACTGCAGTATGCCGAGAAAGTTACCCAGAAGTTTATTTGACAAAGAGAACCTTATGATGCACCATGTGTCAAGGTTACTTGATCGTGTACGCGAAAAGATTTCCGTTATTTTGATACCAAAAACACTTACATATCTTCAATAATGCGAAAATTTTTATTACAATGAAATTTTAGAAGAAGGGTCTTTCCTTTAGCAAAACCGGTGCACCAAGATGTGATGAAAAAAGATTTTACCTTTAATTAATATAAAAAAAATTCCGTCAATTTGACACCAAAAACACCAAAAACAAATTGAAAACTATGAAGAATTTTAGTACAGCGGTATATTTAACGAAACACCGTTGCTCACAAATGAGAAAAAAACAATCATAAATTAAATTTTGTGACTTTCGATTCAGATTTATCCGCTGTTTTTGTCTGAAAGATTTATCAACAATACATATTGTTGAGTTTTTTCTTGTCTTAAAGCTTCATCAAAATACTCTGAAAACTCTTATTCCAAAAATACCGTTAGTTGAGTTAATATTTTTTTTCAGAAAATGTCTGAAATATTGGAGTTTTCCTCAAAAAAAGGCACAAAAATTGTTTTCTTGTAAAGGTAATTTAAATTCAAATTTGAAAATTTTCAACTTCTTTTAAAAATCTACAACACTTATAAGCAGCAGTTTCAATTTTACGCAAAAGGGTCTAATAGGCCGGGTGTACCAAAGCGCTCCGGTAATCACTAGTATATTATATACTTTAGGATGTTCCAAAAGTCACAGCAAGTATTGAGGTTAAGTCATCAAGAAATTTATTGTCCAACAACACGTGAAATAAGAGAAAATTACCTAAAAAAAAAAAATTAAATTTTTGCAGAGACGGCTCGTAAAACCCGCACACTTCTCCAAGAGTTTTCCATGCACCTACAATGGTGCACTATTTGGTGTGGATTTTGGGCTAGCAGTGCCATTGCAAAATTTCGCATTTAATCACAATTACGAGTGCAAAATTTGACAAAGGTTTGTGTGCTTCTTAAGAACCTCAATTCATTATCGTGCTCACCAAATCGACATCTCCACGTCCACAGCAGCGAATATTGATGAAAGATTTGGTTCTGCAAGCATACAGGACCTAATTGACTCAAGAACTACAGCCGATAGACCACCAGCAGCACAGTAATTTCTCTGATTGATGACCATTTGCAAGCTATTGGAATTCACAAAGCGAACATTGAAGTCACCATCGTCGAAATAGACCCCTAAATATTCGAAAGAGTGAAAGAAAATTTCGAAAAGAGAATTTAGGCCTGGCAGCTAAGTCGAGGCAGGCATTTGAAAAATATTGTATTTAATACATAATCACTCTTTATCTTCTTTATAATTGAATAAAAACTTTTGATATGTCGTATTAACCGGTTGTTTTATTAGAAAAACTAACCGTACAGGTCTTGTTGAAACACTCTTCACAATGGACACCATGACGTATGAGTAACATTTAATTGAACAGCACTCAATATTAGATTTTAAAAGTACTCATACGCCATAATCGGGTATGGGGAACACTACATTTTAAGCTTCTGTGTTGTTTTAGTGTTTGTCTTTTGTCTTTGCATTGTTGTTGCATTTTGTGTTCCTATATAAGCCCTTGCTCTCAATGCTCCGCAACTTTGTCTACAGCTTGTAAAACGGAGCAGAGAGTAACTCGTTGACATTTATTGCAGCATAACTCTGGATGTTCCGCGGGATATACTGTTGAAAAATGTGCTGATAGCTTTTATTTTTTTTTTACAGAATTAGTTCAAAGGGTTCGAACTAGTAAAGTAAAAAATTTAAACATAATAAACAAACATTTTTGCTATGAATGAAAATTTGTGTGTTTATAGTTTTTTTGTTTTTTTTATTATTCCTACTTGCGTCAAAATTCAATATTTCAGTTTTTTTTTTAAATTACTGCATTATAAATGCCACACAAACACAATCACACCGATAAAAAAAAAATAATAAAATTAAGCCGACTTAGCTGTTAGTAATTAAATTTCCATTTATTAAACAACAACAAAACAACAGTGAACACACACACACATACACACACGCAAACTCAAATACATAAACAAGTTACAAGCAGCAGCACATGGATTTGCATACACAAACATACAAATAAAAACATACATATTCGACCATTAATAAATGCAGCAGCAAGGATTAATTTTTCATAATCTTTGATATGCAAACTTTTAACCTCACGTGAGGAATTAAATTTTTATTAATAACAACAACAACAACAACAACAACAACAAAAACAACAATAACAGAAAGCAAACACAACAACTACATATAAATGAACATACAGGTAGACCTCGCTTAACACGTGCTTCTTATAACACGGCCTCGCTCTAACACGGTTTACGTTTTGTGATCATTTTTCGTTTAACACGCTAAATGGCCTCGTTCTAACACGGTTCCGGAAATTTTTTTTTTTTTTTTTTTTAAGTCAAAAAATATTTGCACTTGCTGTGTGTGCATTAAACTACATGTATTAAAAAAAAACCTTCATATTTCACTCATCCTAATGTCAAAATTATGTTCATGCCACCTAATACCACGTCACTGTTGCAGCCAATGGATCAAGGGATAATTTACACATTCAAAATGTATTATATCCGAAATTCTTTGCAGTGGATTTTAAATTCAACAGATTTTTTTAAAAAACAGCCCCAAATGGATGCACCTCAAAAGCGCGCACGATTGACCATAAGCAGCGATGAAGAACAGATTTGAATAGCATGATTGTATTTTGATAAATTTTGAATTCCTTTAGTTACTTTATTTTTTTAAGTTTGTTATTTTTTTTAACTATACAAACAAGTAAACTTTTGATTGAAAATCAATTTTTGTTTATTTTTTAAGTTATAACTACAATTAAAATTAATAAAGAGTAAAAAAAAACGGCTTTTGATGTATTTTTTGATATCCTGGAACGGAACCCTACTTTTTGTACTGGTTTCTTGTTTCACTTAACACGGTTTCGTTTAACACGGTATTATACGGGAACGTAACCCCCGTGTTAAGCGAGGTCTACCTGTATTTGCATATTTTAAATATTGAGAGCACAAAAGAAAAAACCAACAATAAAAGAGAGCAATAAGTTGAGTAAAAAAGACCTACTTACAGCAGCATTAAAAACTGTAGCAACAACAAATACAACAACAACAATACCAACAACATTAACAACAAGCACAACTTACAAGCCATTTATAGCTCGAACGTAGTGCACTTCCGGTAAGCCACACTTAAGCAGGCAGATATCCTTTAGCTGTAATTAAGGCATCGCATCAACATACATTGATGTGGTAGTTAGTGGCAGGTAAATCGAAGACTGTGTTTGTATTGCTATAATCTCGCTGAGTGCGTGTAAGTAGTATGTGTGTATGTTTGTGTGTTTAAAGTTAATTGTAAATTTTATAACTTAATTACTGCGCATTCAGTTGAACATACCGTGAAACACACAAGCAAACTTCACACACACACACAAAAACAAACATACACTCATTTGTTCAAGTCAATGTTTTTATTTGCTGTTTAACTTTTTATTTGTCCATTTTAAATGTTCATTAAATCGCATATTAATCGTAGTTTATCTCATTACATTGGCTATTGATTTTTCAACTGGTTAACTCAGCAGCGCATCTGCAGCGGTTAAGTGTGTGTGAAACCAGTTAAGAGATCGTTGATAGCCGTATTGCTCGTTGCGACATGTTGCGGTAGAGTTTTTATGTTTTCAATAAAAAAATTTAATGCATCGTTAGATTGTTTTTTGTTTTAACCATTGGTTTAAATTTTTATCACTTTATTGGTTCAATGACTTTAACCAGTTGATTTGTTAATAAACGAAATTTAATTTGTATCTAACAAGCATGGAATGCATTTAAAAAAGCTATAAAATCTAGACGTGATAATTTTCACAATTTAAGTGCGTATAAATAGAGCACAAAATTTTATGAGTTTTCTTAGCTTCCCATAAAATGAATCTAAGATAATACTTTGAAGATTTTTTTATTACTCGGTTTTGAACCACAAACATTTTTTGCTGCATCATCACAATTGAGCTACTGAGTAAAAACAAGCATTCCTGAAAGTCTATATTTTAACCATTTTGTCTTCATCATTGTTTATTTGAATTTTGAACCATTTTTCGGTTCAAGATTTTGAATTTTCAAATTTTTTCCTTCGATCAACAACTTTAAAGACGTGAAAAATATCAGTTTAATCAATTGTCAAAATTTAGGGGTTTTATTCACTTTTTATGAGTTATTTTGAAAATATCCATTTTAAATTAAAAGGCTTTGGGAAGAAATTAAAAAAAAATTAAGAAGATTACAGAATTTAGATCTTGATCTTGATCGTGATCTTGATCTTGATCTTGATCGTGATCTTGATCTTGATATTGATCTTGATATTAATCTTGATCTTGATCTTGATCTTGATCGTGATCTTGATATTGATCTTGATATTAATCTTGATATTGGTATTGATTTTGATCTTGATCTTGATCTTGATGTTGATCTTGACCTTGATCTTGGTCGTGATCTTGATATTGATCTTGATCTTGATCATGATCTTGATCCTGCCTCTCATTTTGATCTTGATTTTAATCATGATCTTGATCCTGTTCTTGATCTTGATCTTGATCTTAATCTTGATATTGCTGTTAATCTTGATTTTTATCTTCGACTTGATCTCTATATTGATTTTTAATATTGATCTTGGTCTTGTTCTTGATCTTGGTCTTGGTCTTGCTCTTGATCTTAATCTTGATCTTTGTCTTGATCTTGATCTTGATCTGGATCTTGATCTTGATCTTAATCTTGACCTTTATCTTTATCTTGATATTGATCCGGATATTAATCTGGATCTGGATATTAATCTTGATCTTGATCTTGATGTTAGTTTTGATCTTGATCCTGATCTTAATCTTGATCTTGCTGTTCATTTTGATTTTGAACTTCAACTTGATCTTAACATTGATCTTTAATCTTAATCTTGGTCTTGATCTTGATCTTGCTTTTCATTTTGATTTTATTCTTGATCTTGGATCTGGATATTAATCTTGATCCTGATCTTGAGGTTAATTTTGATCTTGATCCTGATCTTAATCTTGATCTTGCTGTTCATTTTGATTTTGAACTTTAACTTGATCTTAATATTGATCTTTAATCTTAATCTTGGTCTTGATCTAGCTTTTCATTTTGATTTTATTCTTGATCTTGATCTTGATTTTAATCTTGATTTTCATCTTGATATGGATCTTAATCTTAATATTACTGTTAATTTTGATCCTGGTCTTGGTCCTGATCTTAATCTTGGTCTTGCTGTTTAATTTGATCTTGATATATATCTTTAATCTTGATCTTGATGCTAATTCGCGATTTTAATCTTGATCTTGATCTTGGTCTTGATCTTCATCTCGGTCTTGATCTTTATCTTATTCCAGATCTTAATCTTTGTCTTGCTGTTAATTTTGATTTCGATCTTCAACATTATCTTAACATTGATTTTTAATCTTAATCTTGGTCTTGATCTCGATCTTGATTTTGATCTTTATCTTGATCTAAATCTTGATCTTGATCTTGCTCTTATATTTAAATTCTATTCTTGTATTGATTTTGACTTTGATATATGTATTGATCTCAATATTTTTATTGATCTTGAGTATGATCTTGATAATCTTTATCTCCATTTTCATCTCCATCTCCATTTTTTAGAGAAAGAGGCAAAACATGAATGACACACTGCTCAATGACTTAGGGAAAATCTCTGAGTGGGGGCTTGCTAATAGAGTTGAGCTTAATGCTAGCAAGACTCAGTGTAGCCTGATAACCCACAAGCGAATGAATTGGGCATATCGATCAAATCTGAACTTCGTTGGAATGATCACATTTTCGATGTGTCGAAAAAAGCGGTCAAATGCTTAGGTGTTTTAAAACGGTGTAAGAAATACTTCACTCCAACTGATCTACGCGTGATCTATACCTCATATATAAGGCCAATATTTTGGATCCGTTTTTACAAATTGTAATAATGCAGTAGTTCCTTCCGATTTTTCGGCCATCTCAAATGCAGTAAACTTAGGCAATATTTCTGAAGAGTAAGTTTTAACGGCTCTTTTTAACTTATACACTAAAAAAGGGGCTGGATACGATTTGATTCCGCCGTTGTTTTTTAAAAATAGTGCAGCTTCGTTATGCACTGCGCTAACTTTGATTTATAACAAATCTCTTTCGTCTGGGGTTATGTTAGATGAGTGGAAAATTGCCTATATATCTCCTATCTACAAAGAAGGTAAAAAGGCACTGTCGAAAACTATAGGCCTAGAAAATACAAAAAAGGTTTACTAAGTTTGCTTTACGTCACATGTTTCCTTATGATAATTTACCAGACTACAAAACTCGTTGTCAATTGTTAGGAATGTACAGTTTATCATAAAGGCGAAATGCACAAAGTGTACTGTTCATAAGGGATTTGATTGAAGGTAAAATTTACTGTCCAGATTTGCTAGAATTAGTAAAATTTTACTTTCCAGCTAGAAACATAACAGAGTGGAATCTGTTCTACACTGACTTTCACAGAACTAATTATGGCTGCAATGAGCCAATAACTAGATGCTTGGCATTATGCAACTTAGTCGCTCATCAATTAGATTTTTCTAATAGCAGAGAAATATTTAATAGAGAATTATGCCTAACTTTAAATTTAAGTTCCAATAATCTGTAAGGACATGGTCCAGTAGATCAAATTATTAAATAAATAAAAATAAAAAATAAATAACGAGCGAGCCTTACAATAGCCGCATATGATATGTAACATCTGACACCTCACCTTGCTAAAAAAAAAAAAAAAACGAAATGGCCGTTTCAGCCCTCGAAAGGACTTCGACTGAGGTTCTTATGATCAATTGTGTTGTGCTTTTTGCGAAATGTTTGAACACAAATGATCGAGATCTGAACCTAAAAGCTTTATGCCGACCTCGAACGGCTTATGTTCTCAAAAAGTTTTTCATGGCAGTTTTTACTCTCTGCGGTTTGCTATTGTCTGCGTTGGTAATAACCCTGGTTAAAAAAACATTTCTAGTGATTAATCTCATCTGAAAAGTTTTAAAAACAGAAAAAATAAGGTTATTATTTTTCTTTTACATGAAGGCTACATAGGTTTGTGTCTAAACTAAATAGGAGCATGCGCTGTAGTTTAATAAAATTGAAAGAAAATTGTGGCTTCGTTCAGTTTGTTGTGATTTAAAACAGATATCAATTTTGTGTGTGTTAAAAGCTCATGTTTGTGGTTTGTGTAACAGCTTTTCGAGGCTAAAAGGCACTCTGTGAATAATGTTGGAAGCTCTGCAATTAATTGTGTAATAAATTAAATAGCGCTTGTTTCCTGTTATTTCCTGTTATGGATATCCGTCGCATTTCACGACATAGCTCCCACATGCTGGAAACCGATCGGTAAGATATTACATATCAAAAATAGAGTACAATTCGCACATTTGTGTAGAAGCTTCAAGATCTTATTTGCAGCTTCTAAATTGAATTCAACAACGTGCGATATATCTGATAGGGAATGAAAACATTTCATCTTCTCTCAACTCTCTTGGGCATCAACGCAATGTTGGTTGCCTAAACCCTATTAAACAAAACAAAGATGAAGTCAAAATGGTTAAAATATAGAATTTCCGGAATGCTTCTTTTTACTCAGTAGCAGCAAAAAGTCGTTTGCGGTTCAAAACCGAGTTGTAAAAAAAATCTTCAAAGCTTTATCCTAGATTAATTTTATGGAAAGTTAAGAAAACTCATAAAATTTTGTGCTCTATTTATACGCACTTAAATTGTGAAAATAGTCACGACTCCTGTCTAGATTTTATAGCATTTATAAATGCATCTCCATCTCCATCTCCATTTCCATTTCCATTTCCATCTCCATCTTCATCTCCATCTCCATCTCCATCTCCATCTTCATCTCCATCTCCATCGCCATCTCCATCTCCGTCTACATCTCAATCGCCATCTACATCGCAGTACCATCTCCATCTCCATCTCCATCTCCATCTCCATCTCCATCTATTCTATTCATTGTTGATATAATTGCTGATCTCTACCCATTGCGATTGGAAGTCACACTTACTGAAAGTTTTCGAGTCCATTATTTGAATTGATTTTTTGTCAATTTGAATTACATATTTTTATCCGTAGGTGTGTCCCACTCATAATTGGCAACAGTTTTCACCTGAATTCTTTTATCGTCAAGTACCGAATTTCTTCTGTGCAAATTATATTGTTTTAAATATGTATATCACACCCATATTTATTCATGTGGGCGCCTCATTTTTGACCATTATAATTTTCATTTAAATATGTAACTTTTTGGCAAAATTATAATTTTTTTTGTGTGAATTCAACTTTGTTAAATGAGCGTTTGAATTCTTCTCAAAACCGCCTTCTTTAGAGCAAATACAAAATTTTGCTTAGCACATTTATGCGCAAATGTTTTGCTTCCTATTCGAAGCCTAAAATTCTTCGTTTTCTTTGTTATTCTTTGAAAAACCAAGAGAGCAAAACAAAATAAATGTTAGCGGATATTAAAAAAGTTACAGTCTTCAAATGGACTTTGAGTTTCTGCGCTTTTTTCATTTAAGTGAAACCACGAGTACTATTCTGCCACATTAGTTTTTGTCAATTATTTAGGTCGCTTTTTGTGCTGCAGCAATCTGCAACTTGAGCTACTTTTTACTACCTTTTTTCTACAGTTTTATCCCACCAACTATTTATACCACTAACAACAAAAGCTACGGTATGCAATGTGGTTTGTTGCACGTTTTGCTGCTGCTGCTGCTGTCACAGCTGTTAGTTGTTGGTTTTTGAAATATTATTAAATGCTTTTGTTTGTATTCTAGTATTTTCAAATGCTTTTTGAGTTTTCTGCTATATTTATTGGATTTTTGCTTTTTTTTTGTTCTTGTTGTTTTCTTTTGAACATAGAACAAATAGCATCCATTGATATAAATTGGTTTTATTTGTTTGTGTCTTCTTTTGTGCTTAGATTTTCTTGTTGTTGTTGTTACCTTTTGTGCTACCTACAAAGCGTTAATCCTACAAAGAATTGAGTGGTTTTTCATGTCCTTTGAAAATAAATTGTTTGAAAAATCGAAACTAGAAGCGATTAAGTTACAACCGGAATCGGGTTATTTTCGACGTTTTTGATTTTTTTGGTTAAATTTTTGACAAAAAAATTGCTTCAACAGTCTGACGGTTTTGTTAATTTCAAAAACCTTTGAAGGTATTACTTTAGCTTAAATGGCTTAAGAATGACTCATAATGCCGTTGGTTGGAAGTAACAGCGGTTATGTCTTTAGCTTGTATCGTCTAAGCGGTAGCTCTCAACTTCACTCGCAAAAGCCCACAAAAGTGTAAGTCACTAAAAACAAAAACAGTCATTTGAAAATAAAAGGATGTTCGCCATTTTCATTGAACATTGCTCAAAAAATACTCAATCCAACCGCATTGAAAAAATATCTGCTCTGCAAAAAAGCATTTATGGGATTGGTCAACATGAAGACCATAAAATTGAAAAAATTGTTTTAACGAAATAAAACGTATTGTTTTTCTGCTAAAATGGGAAATGGAAGAATTTTGTTGGCTGATGTTTCATACGTTATGAAATTTTATACATAAACATATTAAAAAAAAGGTAATCAAGTTCGAAAATCAGCTTGATTGGATGAAAACCACGCCTACTTCTCATACTAAGTGGCGTCATCAAAATGGTAAAATGTTTAAAAATTAAAAAAAAAAATGGGTTCAACTCTAAGGTTGAAATTCGTATGAAAGCCACTCCCAACAAACAAGTCACAAGTACAAGTAACAAGTAGCAAGTAACAAGTAACAAGTAACAAGTAACAAGTAACAAGTAACAAGTAACAAGTAACAAGTAACAAGTAACAAGTAACAAGTAACAAGTAACAAGTAACAAGTAACAAGTAACAAGTAACAAGTAACAAGTAACAAGTAACAAGTAACAAGTAACAAGTAACAAGTAACAAGTAACAAGTAACAAGTAACAAGTAACAAGTAACAAGTAACAAGTAACAAGTAACAAGTAACAAGTAACAATTAACAAGTAACAATTAACAAGTAACAAGTAACAAGTAACAAGTAACAAGTAACAAGTAACAAGTAACAAGTAACAAGTAACAAGTAACAAGTAACAAGTAACAAGTAACAAGTAACAAGTAACAAGTAACAAGTAACAAGTAACAAGTAACAAGTAACAAGTAACAAGTAACAAGTAACAAGTAACAAGTAACAAGTAACAAGTAACAAGTAACAAGTAACAAGTAACAGAACATTGATAAAGATTAAACAATAAGAGAACAGCCTTTGATTAAAGTTCGCTTATATAAGATATGAACCAAGGGATTCCCGCTGCAATGTCTTTAAAAGTATAAAGCAGAGTGTTAAAAACATGAACTTGCACCAACACGTACGGCAACAAATCAACAACATTTTTTTCTGCAGTGATATTCACAATATGCGGCGGCATGACATGTCATAGCATACTTTAAGGCGCTTTAAACAGCAACCAGTCAGCGATAATAACATAAATAATGTCGAGCATATGAACGGAAGATATACAGTAGCAGCAGCAGCAGGAGCAGCTTTTCAAAAATGGTTGACTGGGGGGCACGCAGCACAAAACAAAAGCGCCAAGAACTAGCCAACCAGCCACGCAGCCAAGCAGCTAGTCAGTTGAGTGCACTACACTACAGCGAAGATAAATCTGAGGAACTTTATAAAACTCGACAGAAGTCGACAACATAATCTTCAAGGAATGTGCATTCGAAGTCCTTACGCTGAGAAGCAACGTATGCGAGGCTTAAACAGAGGGATGCGTTGAATTGATGTCATGTGTTATGGTTGCACTTTTTCTGCCGCTGTTTTGTGGTATGGTGGATGTGCTAGTTGCTAGTAATAGTGGGTGGATATGGTGGATGAATATGGTGAATGGACATGATGGAGCCATAGAGCTATAGGCCAGTGCTTAGAATATTTCTGAGATTATTTATGTTTTCTACACATTGTTTGGCGGCAAAATAAATGAGCTCAAGTGGTGAATGAGTGAGGGATAAGGGGTGGGGGGGGGGGGAGGTAGGAAAATGGGGCGGACTTCATGACAAACAAATATGGCGTTGACAGCTGCTTGCATTCAGAAAGTACCATTAGAATAGGCGAATTCTATTTTTAGCGCGGTTATGGTGGAAAGAGGGTGTTTGTCTGTATGTATGTCTTGCTAACATTTTGCGATTATTTTATTTTTCAACTGCACAAGAAATTTAAATTTAAATTCGAGTTTTTCGAAGAAATATTTTTATTGCGTTTTTAAATGTTTTAGAAAGCATTTCGTCCTTCCACAACTACGCAATTCTTTTGTGAAAAGTATGATTTACCATAAAACGCTTTTTAATAAATTGTTTTTCGAAAGAGTTTAAAAAAAAAATATTATGAAAAAACTTGCAATGAAATCATGCACAAGATTTACGATTTTATATTTGTCACAAACACAACTTCCGCCAAACAAAGGACAACAAAATAAAGTGAAATGCTCTGCTTTCGCTTTTGTTGTTGTTGTTTTTTTTTGTTTCTGATTTCATTTCATTTCAATGGCGTTTGTTTTGCCGCTCAATGCATTCCAGGTAGTATTCGTAGAAGTCATTTAATTAATTGCATTGCTCACCGTTAATCACCGTTATGCGATAAATTAAAAGCTACAATCCTGCGCGCCAGTGACCCATTTTCAAAGCGCGCTCGCTTTGCTATTGTGTTTAATTGTTTTTGTTGTTGTTGTTATATGTTTTTATTTCTTCTTTGCCTGATTCAAACGACATCATTTTCAATATTTATCGCGCATTCAAACAAATGCAATGTTAGCTGCATGCAGAGCAATCAAATAAGAGGAACGAGCAGTAGTTGAAGAAGTGGAAGCAGAAGAATTATTAGACGAAGAAGAAGAAGTAAAAGAAGACGAAGAAGCAAAACAAACACGTTGCTAACAATGCATAACACTGCATCAAACTTTGTTTATGTTCGAAAAATGTGGCGGAAACGGAAAAGACGAAGTTCAGTGTATCCGGCGCGAAAGAAAGCGAACGTATGCGATTCTGTTGCATAGTTGGTTAAGAGATTTAGAAGAGAGTAAAAATTCATTTAAGAGCGAATAAAATTATGAGCGTAGAAGTCGTTTGTCAAAGAGAGAGAGAGAGTCATTGAAGAGAACGTATACATTTCTAAGAGTGCAAATGAAGAGATAAAGAGCAAAATGAAACAGAAATTTTAAGAGCAAATAATGTGTGTAAAAATCTGCAAGGCCGACCGACCCATAACTAAAATTAAAGAGAGTGAGAGTGAGAGAGTGCTGTATTGAACATAATTTCGAAATCAAAAAGTGATTTTACCGCTTCTTTAATTGCAA
Source organism: Pherbina coryleti (assembly GCA_943735915.1). NCBI lineage: Eukaryota > Metazoa > Arthropoda > Insecta > Diptera > Sciomyzidae > Pherbina > Pherbina coryleti. Next base: position 186,680,931 of record OX030948.1, on the reverse strand, counting down.
CAACACGTGCTTTGTAACTGATTCTTGGTTTTGAAACTTTTCATACTGAAATTTATTGAAAACGGAAGAAATATTTTTTGTGCTAAGACAAATTTTAAATTGGGTTAGAATTAGTAACGGAGCATTTAAAATTAGTAAAATTAAATGAGAGATTTAAGGTTTTTCGCTTATTTCACAGATATTTAGATGAAAAAAAAGCAATATATATAAATTTGTAGAACATAAAGCTACCGGAATTTACAACCCATGAATTTACACAAAAAAAAAAAAAAAAACAATGACAAAGAAACCAGAAATTTCGTGTATTTTTTCCATATATTTGAAAAGGAAGAAGGACCCGAGAAATAAGCTTGGAATTTAGGCCCGAAAAAATGGTAATTTTTGGCAAATTAAAATATAGAAAAACGCCCGAATTTTTGTTTATTCCCAAAAAGATAGAAAATTTCAAAATCGTTATGATAGATTGGTTTGCCCTTGTCCGAAAGGTAACGAAACAACATTCCTTATAAGGGCAAATCATTTCATCATAAAAAAAAAATACCTTCTTGCATTGTTTTTCGGACATATCCACACCTGTGCTACATTTTATTGAATAAATCTCGATCTCACAAGGAGATCTTTTGTAGAAGTCTAGAATGTTAAACTAATAAAGCTGAAACGGTTCGTTGGTTGGTTGGTTTGAGTGATGATAGCGCTGGTCAACTAGGTCATTGTCTTGCTGCATGATCCAAATGATTGCCCTCCAAATATTGCTCCTGCATTATGTTAATATACACATGCTAATCCATTATAGTTTTGATCCAATTAATGCGACCAACACAGTAATATAAAAATCTTGTCCTAACAAAACAATAGTTAAATCGTTTTGGCGGTAAAATTAATTTTCCATTCCGCATTTGGGGTCTTCTAACGTAAGATCCTTTGCCACCATACAAAACAACTTTGATATCGTCAGTCCATACACTAAGGGAAATAACGCATATTAACATTATCCACGCCTGTGTATAAATTTTATTCAAATATTTACGTGGATAAATCAAATACTTTTCTTACAACTCGGTTTTTTCCATATTCAAATTTTATCTATTCCACACAGTGAAGCCGACAAGCAGCAACAACATCGCATTCTGTTCCTGCAGTTTATCAATGAAGTTTTTAGAATTAAAATTCTTGCTTGTCGATGAATATTCCCGGTTTGTTATAGTTCTCGTTTGGTTTTTGTGTTGAAAATTATATAGCCTAGATGTTTAGCCAAGATGCTTCGTGAGTGCAATGGGTGAACGCATGATAAAATTATGTAAGGTAGAAGTGACAACTGGATATTTTCTCACAAGTATCTTGCATCGACTGTCATTTGCCAGCATATTTTGCTTTTTATTTTCTTTTCTACTTTTTCTCTAATTTATACTATTTTTGACAGTTGGTGCCATGATATTATTATACAGGGTAGGAGTGAGAGTTTTTTTTCGTCTTGCACCAACTGTCAAAATAGTATGAATTAGAGAACGAAAAAAGTTAAAAAGAAAAGTAAAATATAAAGTAAAATATACGATGGACGCAGCTCGTGAGAAAATAGCCAGTTGATAAGACTACCTTGTAATAATTGTATCATGGTTGGTGCAAGATGAAAAAACTGTCACTTCTATCTTTTATAATTATATCATGGGTGGGCTTCCCCACAAAATCTCACCTACCGTACTCACGAAGCATTTTGGCTAAACATCTAGGCTATGTAATCTTCGTTACAAAAACCAAACGAGAACTATAAAACCAATTATAACGTATTGAATTTAAATATATTGTTTTTTAAGTTCAATATTTTCATATATATATTCTTTAAATGCGATAATTTTTTTTTCAAATAATAAATATTTAAAAGATATTTTAAAAAATTCGTGCATAATTTTGATATATTTTTTATTAATTCTGTTTAAATATTTTAATATTTAATTTAATTAAAAAAGTATTTAAATAAATTTTAAATATATACGTATTCAAATTATGCAAATGCGTTATTGGTTGAAAAATGACTCCGTTTTTGGATAAATTAAAAAAGTTTTTGAATAAATTTTATCTTTTTGCTCTTAGTGTGGGATATTTCTCCACTTTCAACTGGCTAATTCAAATGAGCTTTGGCAAAATGCTTTCGCTGTTTAACATGTTTTGCAGTTAGAAGTGGTGCTTTTCTCAGGCTTCGGGCGTTTAAACAGTTGAAAGACGAACTGTTTTCACGCTGGCCTTTACACTTACCACTTTTTTGAGCTGCGGTGCTGGCATAAATGGCTTTTTGCATAACCTAGTAAGGCGAGAAATCATCTTCGGTGACAGGTTGGTACATAATAGCATTTCTCGAATAAGGCACCTAATTGTCTTGAAGCTAGGATAAGAGCCCTTTCCCTCGGCCCATTTTTTTTTTGTTTTTTTTCTTTTTTTTTGCTAAACATAAAAAAGTGTTCAATATCAAAAGAATCTGACAAAAAACAACAATAACAAAAATGTTCTTACCTTGTTTTGCACAAAATACTTCATTTTAAAAGAATAAAAGTCTGTGGTGCTATTATTTGTCCGCGAGAAAATGAACACGTTTCGCGAATACTAAAGAAATAAAAACCCCCGGTCATCATTTTGAGTGAATTGATCGCACTAAGCAAGAGAGTATACCTTACATTACGATATCCTACCGTTAGTTTTAAAAATGTTGCTTCGAGAAAAAATTACTTGCAAAAGTGTACATACTCGTGTTGTGGTACTGTATGTATACTAGAGTAGAACGAAATGTATGGAAGCAAAAAATCTTCATGGGCTTCATATATTTTTGAAATCTACGCTTAAAAAAATTAATTTCTGCATTTTAGTTTTTTTCTGCGACATAACTTTTGACTTGGCCCAAGGGCTTATATATTTCATTGTCAGACATTTTTCTGAAATTCAAAAAAATTTAGAGCTAATTTTTTGATGCAAACCTCTTCATTTACTCATTAATAACAACTTGTCATGCATGCGCTAGAAGATATTCAGGTTCAAAGATCACCAAAATCGGTCATTTGCTTATATCATTATACATAATTTATAATGTATAATGTATAATGTATTATGTATAATGTATAATGTATAATGTATAATGTATAATGTATAATGTATAATGTATAATGTATAATGTATAATGTATAATGTATAATGTATAATGTATAATGTATAATGTATAATGTATAATGTATAATGTATAATGTATATGTATAATGTATAATGTATAATGTATAATGTATAATGTATAATGTATAATGTATAATGTATAATGTATAATGTATAATGTATAATGTATAATGTATAATGTATAATGTATAATGTATAATGTTATAATGTATAATGTATAATGTATAATGTATAATGTATAATGTATAATGTATAATGTATAATGTATAATGTATAATGTATAATGTATAATGTATAATGTATAATGTATAATGTATAATGTATAATGTATAATGTATAATGTATAATGTATAATGTATAATGTATAATGTATAATGTATAATGTATAATGTATAATGTATAATGTATAATGTTTAATGTATAATGTATAACGTATAATGTATAATGTATAATGTATAATGTATAATGTATAATGTATAATGTATAATGTATAATGTATAATGTATAATGTATAATGTATAATGTATAATGTATAATGAGGTTGTACAATCATTAAATTTGAATGAACCAGTGTTAGTAAAAACCGCACAAGAGTTATTGCAAAATTCACTTTTATACAGGAGTTTCATTTTTATCAAAACCCATTTCGGACAATTTTTTTAAGTTATTACCAGTTTGGAAAGAAAGGGTATGAGCTTAAAGAAATCTTACGAAATATTTGAGAAAGCTCAACGAATTATAAATAAAGTTCCTGAAAATTTGGGTGACGACCTTCGCCTTAAATTCAAGCTCGTTATGGGAAGAAAACAAACGAAATTTTAATTAAAACTTCGGTGGATTACCTGGAGTAATATAAAATTATTTTTTCTACAAATCGACAAAATTTTGCCGACGACAACTTGGAAAGTTTTAATAATTTATAGTAGTATTCGTATGTTACCTTTAAGGCATGTTAAAACTTGATACGCTCGGTATTCGAGTGGAAATTCGAAATTGTTTTACAGGAAAACGGTAAGAGATAATTTAACATTTTTTTGGGAGAAAAAATACACTAAAAACTTATTTACAAAAATTTTTTTATTCATTTTTAACATTTTTTATGTATGAAACTTTAAGTTGAATTGACTTGTCGATATCGGAAAGAGCTGATTACCATAATAACTTAAGTTTGGCAGAACCTAGAAAAAAAAGAAAAGAATTCATAAATAATATGAGTATGGTTATAGTGTGAACTAAAATTTCTAAGTTTGATCAAAAACGAAAAAATTTATGAAGATTGAAAAAAAATCTTAAAAAAATCAAGTTTTTTGTCTCGATTTTGTGAAAAAAAAATAATAAAAATGTTTGTAATATTTTAGTTCACACGGAAACTACACATGTGGAAAATATGCGGCTAAAATTTGGAGACAATCGGACAAGGTATTTTGAGTAACGATGTATAACCAGGTATAAAATATATCATACATAAAAAATGTTAAAAATTAATAAAAAAATTTTTTTTGTAAATAATTTTTTAGTGTATTTATTCACCCCCAAAAAATTTTTTTCATTACCTTTTACCGTTTTCCTGTAAAAATTTTTTAAATTTTCACTCGAATACCAAGCGCGCCAAGTAGGGACATGCCTTAATAAAACGTTAATAAAATAATTGTTTTCATTTTTAACATTCTCTTTTGCCAGAAACTTTTTAAATATATAAATTAATTTGGAAATATTATAATATCAGATAATTTTAATGACTCTATAAGCAAAAATATGCAGCATATTTCTTGCATATGCTCTTACATATTTTTTGCATAAAATTTGCATATCATAGATATGGAGTAAAAATTGCATTCAGGAAGTCAAAATTAGTACAAATCCAAAATTTCACTGCAATCAGACTTCAAATAAATTTTGCATATAATTCCGCTGTCTAATAATGTATTAGTGATGAATAAAAAATTTGGATTATATGACTTTTATTCAATATTTTAGTTTCTAGCTGACTTAGTAGCCTGCGCGAGGCCTTTAAACCGATTTATGTTGATGTTTATACATCAAAACAGAAAGATTCTTATGGTGAAACGGGTAAAGCGTGTTCGACCAAGCATCATTGCATCCACTGAGATTGACTGTTTGGTGCGGTTTATGGCACGGTGACATCATCGGACCTTATTTTTTTTGAAATGAGGAAAGAGAACGTCAATGGTCTTCGGTAAAGAATACAGCCACTTTCTATGCCCAGATATCGACAACATCTTTATATGCGAGTTGTGGTTCCAACAAGATGGCTTTACATGCCATACAAGCAACCCAACGCTCAAAGTGTGAAGGAGAAATTTGGCGACTGGATCATCCCACGGTGAGAAATCATAAATTGGACGCCGCGATCATGCGACTTGAATCCCCAGAATTAATTTCACACACAAAATCCATATCTCTTACCGTTGTTATTTTATTTGAATTTATTTTTCTATTGTTTTTATTTAGTCACCTTTTACAACTTTTTGTAATGGGTGTTTTTTTTAGGGGTTTGTTTTTCGAATAGAGATAAAACTGGCATTTTGTGGTCAAATCTGGCAACTCTAATGTCATTTATGTTCAGTTTGGTTTGCCATTTCATCATGAACAGGTTGACAAAAGAACAACGCTTGCAAATCGTGCAAATTTATTTCGAATATAATGGTTCAGTTCGCGAAGTTTACCACAAGCTCCGTCCATTTTATGGTCGACATAATCGTCCATCAGAGCAATTAATTCGGTTAACCATGGGTCGTTTTCGCACTACGTTTACTCTATGTGATAATACGCATCCGCAGAGACGTCGAACAGTGCTCACCGAAGCAACAATTGCCGCTGTAGAGCAAAATGTTGAAGAGGACCCGAATGAATCGATTCGCCACCGTGCACAGCAATTGGAGCTTTGTCCATCAATTTTATGGAAGATTTTGCGCAAAGATCTTGGCTTGTGACCTTACAAGATCCAGCTTGTGCAAGTATTAAAGCCGCGAGACCATGCAATGCGTCGTGATTTTGGTGTATGGGCCGAAAATGAGATTGATCTCGATGCTGATTTTCATCGCAAAATTTTGTTCAGTGATGAGGCTCATTTTTGGTTGAATGGCTACGTCAACAAGCAAAATTGCCGCATTTGGAGTGAAGAGAATCCACATGAGATCCTTGAGACGCCATTACATCCACATAAACTGACTGTTTGGTGTGCTCTATGGGCTGGTGGAGTCATTGGGCCATACTTCTTCCGAAATAATGCTGGATAGTCAGTTACCGTTAATGGAAACCGGTATAGAGCCATGATAACTGACTATTTTGTTCCCGAATTGATGGCATGAATGTGGATGAGTTGTTGTTCCAACAAGACGGCGCTACATGCCACACAGCGCACGTCACAATCGATTTATTGAAGGAAACATTCGATGAGCGCATAATTTCGCGGAATGGACCTGTCAATTGGCCACCAAGATCGTGTGATTTGACACCATTGGATTATTTTCTTTGGGGATATGTGAAGTCGCTCGTCTACGCCAACAAACCAGAAACGTTAGGGGACTTGGAGGCCAACATTCGTGGCGTTTTTGCTGACATACGGCCCCATATGCTCGAAAAAGTGGTTGAAAATTGGACCTGTAGAATTGGCTTTATTCGTGCCAGCCGCGGCGACAACATGCCCGAAATCATATTTAAACATTAATGGCATAAAATTATCCTTCCAATAAAGCCAAATTGATGGACATTAAAACGATTTTCTTGTGTTTTATTTCAATTCGAAGTTCTATACCTCTAAAAAAACACCCTTTACAATTTGCTTGTTTTAAGAGGCCTTTTTGTCCTTAGTAACAGATTTGTAAGGCTTAGAATAGCTTTTTGTTATTTTTATTTATTTTTTTTTTCTAGAAAATGCAGTTGAAACAAAGAATTTTTTATTTTGTTCGAGCTGAAAAAATAGGATGCAATCAGTTTTATTAAAAAAAAAAAAAAATATATATATGTGACCCGGTCTATGAAAAGGTGCCTTATGATTCAAAAACAAAATTTCGAGAAATCAGCTATTAAAAAATAAAAAATTCAATAAAATTCAGTTTTTCTTTCATTTGTGCTCTTCTTTCTCTACATTTTTAGTACACTTCTAAGCAAGTTAGGACTTTCTGCTTTTCACCATGTGAAAGAGCGTCTCAAACTCTATCCGAACCAATCGAAAAAAGAAAAATAATTTTTTTAGTCATAAGGCACCTTTTCATAGACCGGGTCACATATATATATATATAAGAAAGTTCCTTAAAGTTCATTCATGTTAGTTTCTTAAACGCCGAATACGATTTACCAATGAATACGAAAGCCAATGAAGTGACATGAATCACCTGAATTGATTTGTGTTAAATTCTCCATGAGTTTTATAAATAATTTACATATACATACTACAGGTACTCACACATGCATGTGCGTAAATTTATACCAATGTTATTCTTGCCGAAATCCATTCAACTTAAGCTAATGTGTGTGCTCTAAGTGGCACTTTATATGAAAAATTTATTTAACGCTTAGCAAACAAGTTGCTTTAAACAGACACACAAACTCACGCTCACACATACACACATAAAAACAAGTGAACAGTAGAGCACTCAATTAGACAGAATAAAGTAAACCAAATTGACCTACAGCATTTTGTACATAAGCAAGAAGTTCACTCTTCATCCGTGTTGTTGAGGACGATCCACTTCATAAGGATAGCGGATGTGTAAGTTTGTGTGGGAGTGTGTGTGTTTGTTCGAGCGGGTACAAGTTCAAAAAGTTGACTAAAAGTTAAAAACTTTTGGCAATTATCTTGGAGATTAAAAAGTTTTTCAGTTTTAGTAAATGTTTTTATTTAGATTTTTTTTTTTTTTGTTTGTTTTTTTTTATCATTTCTACCCAACAAGAGCAAAACTTGACCGCTTAACAGAACGCTGTCAAACACGCAGTAAGCAGTTTGAAGCAGCTGCTGCACTTTTGGTTTCTATGCAGCATGACACTCTGCAAAAGTGAAAAGTGGAGCGAAGAGCACAGAGCCCAACCCTTTACCGGCAGAGCCAACGCTTTGCTGACAGAGGCTAGCATGTGTTAGAGTGACCATGTGTTAGCATGTGTGCTCGTTTGCATGAATGTATGATGATGGTGATGATGATGATTATGAAAAGCTAGTTGTATGCCAACTAGTTCAGTTCATATAGCGCTCAAAAAGTTTCACCTCACATCCTTACATGCTTGTGAAAGTTTAAAGTTGTGTGTGTTGGTGTCAACTTTGCATTTAAGCTGTTTAAAATTTTGATGACTCTCCACTAGCAGCTCTGAAAAATGGACAAAATTAAAAAAAAAAAAAAATGCCAGTATGCATGGAAAATTAATAATAAGCCAGTTCATTTGATTAAGTGCAGCAAATTAGAAGTTTATGGAGAAGAAAAATTTAATAATTTATTTTCTCTCAAGCTATGTCATGATGAGCCGAAATTCTAGCGCATAAAAAAGGCATAAAACCTAACAAAACCAAAAAAATAAAAAAAGAAACAAAACGCTAAAATTTAAAAGCTAGCTTAAAGCATCTCCACTGCACTATGCTTCAATCGGAGCACAAAAATCTGCGCCCCAACAGCTTCATCTTGAAACTGTTTAAATTCTAAGCCAAACACTTTATTTGCATTTGCATTTTGGCAACAACCTCGAGGGTACAATTTAAGCTAATGGTGAAGCATTTAAAGCCAACCACCAACTTGCCATGCCAACAACAACAACAACTACAACAGCAAAAACAACAACAACAACAGACGAACGAACGAAAACGTTTCCGGATGTTTGTTTGGCGTGAACAGCTTTATTGGCCGAGCCAAAACGAGGCATTTAAAATTTATGTGACTTTTGTGACCAAAGCGAACATGTTACGATTTGAAAATGTCAGAGTTTAAATAATGCGTCTAAATGGCAGCTAGGGGAAAGTGGGCGAGAAAAAGGGATGAACCTAAGAATGGACCAAGTGAAAATTAAAAAAAAATGATAAAAAGCCAAAGAAGTTCAAGTGAGGCATCAATCGGTATTTGAAGAATCTAGGAAGAAAAAGAATTTTGCATCTACAATTGCAATCGATTATTTTTTTCATCGATTATACATACGTAACGATTGTTTGTTCAGTAAACTATTGATGTAAGAAAGCTACCAAATTTTATAATTTTAATTTTTTTAAGTATCGATAACATCTGTATCGATTATTCTTTGGTTAAAGTTCTTAGTTATCGACAGTATTTTATCGTTATTTTTTATTTTGGCTATTTAAAATGTTGTAGTCGATTTTGAGACACTACTCGTATAACTATTATTAAGCGATTGTGTTAAATCGATTTATTTTTCAGAGGCCATTAACATGTAAGTTGTACATTATTTTGTAAATATGGTTTTTTTCACTATCTATAACATTTATTTCCGATTATTTATCGCTTAAATTTTCATATAAGCTGCACACTATTTTTTAAATATGGTCTAGAACTATCGATAACTTTTATTGATATCGATAAAATTTCATCGATATTTTTCTATTCGTTCTTTTTTGAGTTGGGTTGGAATACATTGCAATAGATTATTTTTTTATCGATTATATTTAATTGATTTTTCTTCATGTCATTAACATAAGAGTCCAAAATTTAGCTCAATTTTTCGATCGGCCAAACTTGCTTTATACTATGACGAAATTTTATTTTACTATTATCGATAATGTTTTCAAAAAGTTCAAGTGAGGCATCATCTGCATTTGAAGAATCTAGGAAAAAAAATTATTTTGTTCGATAGTAAGCGTCCACTGCAATCGATTATTTTTTCAGCGATTATACATATGTAACGATGATTTTTTGTTCAGTAAACTATTGTTGCGTGAAAGCTACTAAATTTGACAATTTTCATTTTGTTAACGATCGATAACATCTATATCGATTATTCTCTGATTAAATTTCCTAGTTATCGACAATATTTTAGCGTTATTCTTATATTTTGGCTATTTAAAAAGTTGTAGTCGATTTTGAAACTCTACTCATGTAACTATAATTCAGCGATTATTTTAAATCGATTTATTGTTCAGAGGATATTAACCTATAAGATGTACGATTTTTGTAAGATTGATGTAAGATTTTTTGTAAATATTATTTTTTCAACTATCGATAACATTTGTTACCGATTATTTATCGATCAAATTTTTATATGAGCTTAACATTATTTTGTAAAAATGGTTTTTAACTATCGATAACATTTATTATCGATTATTTATCGATTAAATTTTCTCGCTAACGATAAAATTTTTTCGATATTTTTCTAATTGTGCTATTTGGGGTTGGATTAAAATATATTATCGATCATTCTATTAATCGATTATTTTTTTTGATTTTTTTTTTCGATTTTTTGTTCATTCCATTAACATAAGAGTCCAAAATTTAGCTCAATATCGATTTTTTTTTATCAACGAAACTTGCTTTGTCCTACGAGTGTGACTCAATTTTATTTTACTGACATCGATAATATATTATCGATATTTTTCTATCTTGGCTTTGTGAAAAGTTAAAATACACAAGACTGCGAGATAGCAATTATAATAAAAATTCTTGAATTTCTAATAACTTAGATTTTGTAGATTATTTTCTTTTAGTCCACAAAATTTTATCAAACATCAACTGTAATCGATTTCCTTTTATTAAAAATTTAAAAAAAAAATAATTAAAAATAAGTTTTTATCAATAATTTTTTAAGTTCTACCATTGAAGAAGTTAAGCTATAAAATTAAACAATAAGAGTATTTACAATTAGTGAGTATTTGCCATCGATTGTTAATCGATGTAAGATATTTTTTAATAAAGTATTTTTATCGATATTTTTCTATGTTAAATATATAAAAATGTTGTACTGATCAATTGAATGTATAAGTTATTATATAAAGAAGATGCAACATTTCTCAATAAGTACTGTTTACTATCGATAAGAATAGCTACAGATTTTTATCGATTTTATTTTATTGTAATCGCGTATATTTTAACGCTATTTCTCTATTATGACTATTTAAGGTGTTCAAATGCAAAACAGGAACAATTAATGCAACCGTGGTTATCGATAACCGATAGTTGAAATTGTTTAAATTTTAATGCACGTTGAATATTATTTTCAATTGGACACTGGACACAGCATCGATAATATTTGTATTCGATTATCTTATATCGATATATTTTTAAGTTCAACATCGAAGAAGTTAAGATATAAAATAAAATTAAAAGAGCTTTATAATTTATAAATTATATTTACTGTCGATTATTAATCGATTGTTTTATTTTTTTTAATCTATAATTTTTTGTCGATATCTTGCTATATTGAACATTGAAGGAATTAAAAATGTTTCACGGTTATCGATAACAATTGAAAATAATTCTTTTTTTAATTATATTTTGTCGATTATTATTTTGAATTTGACATCAACATTTTCTTGTAAATCGATAGGCTTAAGTGAAAAATTTTAAAAATTAATCGTTTATAAGACTACCTTTTTTAATAAATTTTCAAAATAATTAAAAAAAAAGAGATGAATATATGTTATCGATTATTTATCGATATAATTTTCCAGTAATCACTATTTTTATTTTTTTTATTTTGTCTATTTAGGCCATTTGTGGAGTTAAAACATGCAAAAATAATAATAAATTTTTCGTGTTTATCGATAACAACTAAAAGTTATTATTTTTAATACATTAAGTTGTGTCGATTGTCATGTTTTTTGTTTTGTTGGACAAAATAATATATTTGACCATAGATTTATTTTGTAAGCGATTTTTTCTGATAAGTTTTTCTGATAAATTTTTAAATTTTAAATATTTGGTTTTATATAATTTATTATCGATTATTTCTTTTTCAATAAAATTCTAAGTTTGTATATTGAAGAAGTTTAGTTATAAAAAAGAAACAAAAAGTGCTTATTGAAAAATTGCTAACGATTAATATTATATATAATAAGTATATAAAGATATTTATCGATTTAATATTATTGTAATAGAAAAATTTTAATCGCTATTTTTCTAGATTGGCCATTGAAGAAACTTAAATCTACTGTAAAAATAACAAATAATTAGAAATTATCGATTGCCTTTGAGTGATAAATTAATATAATGAAAAGTTGAAAAAAATAAAAAAATATCGAAAATTTTCTGGTAGAATTTTTATGCAATCGATAATTTTTCATCAATATTTATCTTATTTAACCATTAATAGAACTTAAGTGTTTGGAAATAATAACAAACGTTACGTTATTATCGATTTTTAGTCGATTGCCTTTGAGTGATAAGCTATAGAAATAAAAGATTTTTTATCGATTTTCTCAGCAATCAATTTTTGAAGTTGTTTATTGAAGTTTTTTAAATACTAAAAAATAAAAAAGTACGTTATTATCGATTTGTAATCGACTGCCTTTGAGTGATAAGCTATAGAAATAAAATATTTTTTATCGATTTTTTTATCAAACAATTTTTGAAGTTGTTTGTTGAAGTCGTTAAGATACTAAAAAAAAATTAAAAGTTTTCCACGATTCGATGTCGGTGAAAAATAAAGGTATTTACTGATATCGATAGTTATCGGAGATAGTCTTCGGACTATTTGAAAACTTTTTATTGTTATCAATATGTGTTATAGATAATTTATTATCGATGAATTTTTAGTAGATCAATAAAAAGTACAAAAAAAGAAGTTTTGTCAACAGCTGATGGCTTATTTTTTATCGAAGGGCTTTGTTTTTTACTTGTTGTTTACGATAGTTATCCAAGATTTTAATACGACAGTTTGAAAAATATTGATTGTAATCAATATATTTTATTGATATTTTGTTTTCGATTAATATTGAAGTAGTAAAAATTTTAAAATAGGTCTAATTAATAATCGATATCATAAAAAGAGACAATTTTTTTAGTGTTATTTGTCTTAGTTAGGCCATTGAAGATGGTAAAAAATTACAGCAAAATTAATAAAAAGTTTTCGATTATTATCGATGTTAATAGAAATAGATAGTTTTCATAAATTTTTTCCCATTCTTTTACGTAAATGATTACACATATGTAAAAAATTTTGCTATCGATGATTTTATTGATTACTTTTATCGATAATTTTGAAATTTAGATTGATGTTACGATAGTGATGTTACGTAGTACCACTCGTGTTGAGACTCGAAAGCTTTATTCGAGAATCGAAACACGTACACGATCGAATGCACAAAGTTCTCTCAATCAGTGGGCGCTGAAACTTCAAGTAAGAAAGTTCACGCTTCTTGGTCGTGTGTTTTGCACTACAGGAAATGTTTGAGGAATATGAAAATGCGTTATTTGCACAATAATAATGATAATGATAGTGACAATGATAATGATAGTGATAATAATAATGATACTGATAAAGATAATGATGATGACAATGTGAATTATAATAAAATTCTGTCTTAATACCTGCACAACAATTTTTGTCAGTGCAAAGAGCGAGAGAGCTACAAGTACAAGCACAAAAGTCGAAAATTGTAGTAATATGCGTGTGAACACCACTGAATTAAAGCAATAAAATCGAATATCTTATCGATTATTATTTTAACGTTTTATTATAAGTTTTCAATTAATAACCTCCCAGTACCAACGCACTGAATCCGCATGAATAACTCGTTTATGAGTTAAATTTTAAAAGATCGCTATTTATATTTTTAACAACTCCTGCTTCTCCTTTTTTAGCGCATGTTTGCTCAACTTGCTGTTAAGCTAAAGTTTTGACTTCCACGAAGTTTTTGCTCGAATCTTACTGAGACATCGTTTTATTATGATTATCTCGCATATTCCCTGTAGTGTGTTAAGACCATGAAAATTCACATGGTTCATGTTTATACGATAAAATAAATAAAAAAAAAAAATATAAATAGTCGTAAACTTTGGGCAAAGACAGAAACCAAAACTTACTGTCAAAATATGACAGAAACGTAGCGGTGGGCAAGAATAAGAGAAAAACTAGTAAAAACTAAGTTTTATTTTAAGCAGTGAAGCGAGAAAGTTTAGAATTTCAGTACGTGTTGCTTTCGTTTTCGTTTGTTTTCTTATTTCTTTTCATTTACTTTTATTTTGTTTTTAAAGTAGCGAAACAATGAGTTGTTCTGCCAGGGTTGTTGTATTTTCGGTTAAGTAACTTAAAACTTTCATAAAGTAAGGAAAGTTAAAGAAAGCGACCGAGAGAAAAAAAAAAGATAACATATGGGAACTTCTGTTGGTTTTGTTTTCGGTTACAAAAATAAAAAGAATTTCATAGGATAGATACTCAACTTTTAACCCTCTAACTCGCAAGACCACCCTGTAGAAGCCATTAGTTTAACCGATGTAATTTAGACATTTTCTTTCCAGAAGTAAAGTTTTTTTAAATCTCAACAAAAGTAACAAACTACGAAAAGATGTGAATTTCCTTGTACGAAGTTTATTTGTTTCTATTAAAAAGTGATTAAAGCAAAGCAAAAAATTAAAATTAAAGTCGAATAAAGATAGAAATAAAAATACTAAATAAAATTGGAAATATTAATAACAAAATTATAATAAAAACAAAACATAAATAATAAAATAAAAATAAAAATAAAAATAAAAATAAAAATAAAAATAAAAATAAAAAATGAAAATAATATATGAACAAAAATAAAAAAAATGAATAAAAATTAAAATAAAAACACAAATAAAAATATAAATAAAAAGAAAAATAAAAGAACAAAAATTAATAATAATAACATCATAATAAAAACAAAGATAGATATCAAAACAATAATACAATTGCAAACACAAATACATTTACAAATAAAAATAAAAATAAAAATAAAAATAAAAATAAAAATAAAAATAAAAATAAAAATAAAAATAGAAATAGAAATAGAAATAAAAATAAAAATAAGAATAAGAATAAGAATAAGAAAAAGAATAAGAATAAGAATAAGAATAAGAATAAGAATAAGAATAAGAATAAGAATAAGAATAAGAATAAGAATAAGAATAAGAATAAGAATAAGAATAAGAATAAGAATAAGAATAAGAATAAGAATAAGAATAAGAATAAGAATAAGAATAAGAATAAGAATAAGAATAAGAATAAGAATAAGAATAAGAATAAGAATAAGAATAAGAATAAGAATAAGAATAAGAATAAGAATAAGAATAAGAATAAGAATAAGAATAAGAATAAGAATAAGAATAAGAATAAGAATAAGAATAAGAATAAAAATAAGAATAAGAATAAGAATAAGAATAAAAATAAGAATAAGAATAAGAATAAGAATAAGAATAAGAATAAGAATAAGAATAAGAATAAGAATAAGAATAAGAATAAGAATAAGAATAAGAATAAGAATAAGAATAAGAATAAGAATAAGAATAAGAATAAGAATAAGAATAAGAATAAGAATAAGAATAAGAATAAGAATAAGAATAAGAATAAGAATAAGAATAAGAATAAGAATAAGAATAAGAATAAGAATAAGAATAAGAATAAGAATAAGAATAAGAATAAGAATAAGAATAAGAATAAGAATAAGAATAAGAATAAGAAT
Source organism: Pherbina coryleti (assembly GCA_943735915.1). Lineage (NCBI taxonomy): Eukaryota > Metazoa > Arthropoda > Insecta > Diptera > Sciomyzidae > Pherbina > Pherbina coryleti. The sequence goes on along the minus strand of OX030948.1, from coordinate 186,665,186 downwards.
AAGAATAAGAATAAGAATAAGAATAAGAATAAGAATAAGAATAAGAATAAGAATAAGAATAAGAATAAGAATAAGAATAAGAATAAGAATAAGAATAAGAATAAGAATAAGAATAAGAATAAGAATAAGAATAAGAATAAGAATAAGAATAAGAATAAGAATAAGAATAAGAATAAGAATAAGAATAAGAATAAGAATAAGAATAAGAATAAGAATAAGAATAAGAATAAGAATAAGAATAAGAATAAGAATAAGAATAAGAATAAGAATAAGAATAAGAATAAGAATAAGAATAAGAATAAGAATAAGAATAAGAATAAGAATAAGAATAAGAATAAGAATAAGAATAAGAATAAGAATAAGAATAAGAATAAGAATAAGAATAAGAATAAGAATAAGAATAAGAATAAGAATAATAATAAGAATAAGAATAAGAATAAGAATAAGAATAAGAATAAGAATAAGAATAAGAATAAGAATAAGAATAAGAATAAGAATAAGAATAAGAATAAGAATAAGAATAAGAATAAGAATAAGAATAAGAATAAGAATAAGAATAAGAATAAGAATAAGAATAAGAATAAGAATAAGAATAAGAATAAGAATAAGAATAAGAATAAGAATAAGAATAAGAATAAGAATAAGAATAAGAATAAGAATAAGAATAAGAATAAGAATAAGAATAAGAATAAGAATTAGAATAAAAATAAAAAAATAAAAATAAAAATATATATTAATATAAAAATAAAATTAAAAATAAAACTAAAACTAAAATAAAGAATAAAATTATGATAAAAATGAAATTAAAATAAATATAAAACTAAAAATAAAGACAAGAAAAAATAAAAATCATTGTAATAATAAAAGAAAAGAAAATGTAAAAACAATAAAGGTAAGAATAATACAATAATTAAAGCAAAAATATAAGTAAGAATTTTAATAAAATTAAAAATTCTGAAAATAAAAATATGAATTAAATAAAAATAAAAGTAGAATTAAAAAAATTATAATAAAAATAAAAATAAAAATTAAAATTAAAAATTATTAAATAGAAATAGAAATAGAAATAGAAATAGAAATAGAAATAGAAATATAAGTTGTGATAGAAATAGGAAAATAAATAGAAATAGGAAAAGAAATGGAAATAAAAATTAAATACAAATGAAATAAATGTTAAGATCAAAATTTAATTGGAACAAAAATAGAAACAAAAATACTAAATAAAATTGGAAATATTAATAACAACAAAAATATAATAAAAACAAAATATCAATACAAAATAAAAATTGCATTAAAAAAATAAACAATATGAACAAAACTAAGATTAAAAAAAATAAAAATAAAAACAAAAAAAAAAAGATAAATAAAAAGAAAAATTAGAGAAAAAAATATAATAACAATAATTATAAAAACAAACACAAATTAAAACAAAAATACTTATACAGATACAAATACAAATAAAAACAAAAATAAAAATAAAAATAAAAATGAAAACAAAAATAAAAATATATATTAAAATAAAAATATACATTAAAATTAAAAATAAAAATAAAAATATAACTAAAAATAAAAATGAAAATTAAAACAAAAATTAGAAATAAAAATAAAAACAAACATAAAAATAAAAATACAGACAAAAAAAAAAAATAAAAATAAATAAAATAAATAATAAAAAAATTTAAAAAATTTTAAATTAGAATAAACATAAAAACAAAAACAAAAAAAGTAAGAATAAGAATAAAATTAAATATTAAAAAATAAAAATACAAATGCAATACACATACAAATTCAAATACAAATACAAATACAAATACATACACAATTACAAATGAAAAATATCTGAGAACAAAGATTTTGACAAGGATTAGAACAAGGATCAGGACAAAAAGTGGAAGAAGGATAAGGAGAGGGATTTGAACAAGGATTAGGACAAGAATTTGGACATAAATTCAAACTTGAATTTAGACAAGGGTGAGGACAAGAAGTAAGACAAGTATTAGTTTAATATATGAATAAGGATAAGGATGACAACAAGTTAAAGGATAAGCGAAAGGATACCGATAAAAATTTGGACTATGGTAAAAACAACATGTCACAGCAAATAGCTACGGGAGTGTCCATGGCACAGAAAACTTCATCCTTTTTTTTTGTAAAAAAAATACAGGGTGTTAGAGTATATAATCAAAATATATATGTATATTGAAAAAATATATTTTTAAAAAACCAATATACATACATCAGATTCGTGCTCTCGATATCAACATTTACCAGCAACAATTATTATTTGGATTTGGATCCTTTTTTCCCCTGTTTTCAACTTTGCATGTTAGAGGGTTAAGCTTATTAACCCTGTGTTTAGAAGTATATGTGTAAATTACCAATCAACAATATATAGAAAAACATAAAATTTTATAAAATTTTAGAAACTGTACATTTTTGTTTATTACTGTTCAAATAACTGTTATTTGCATAATTGAGCTAGTGATATTCTTGGCGTCATTATTGATATGATGTTCATGAAACGAACGATTATTCGTACTTGTATGTCCACTTTGACCCTTTTATACTACTATACATGCGTTTACACAATCATGCACGTAAAAGGCAGGAAAAGCTTTAAATCATTTGCTGTTAAAGTAAATTTACCGGAAGTGCCATCCTAAGCTGGCTAGCTTGTTGTAGCATCTTAAGAGATGGGTGGTGCCATATGAACCATAGTGTGTATATTTTTGTGGATATGTGTATCCGTGTGTGTGTGTGTGTGTGTCTGTTACCAAAGTATCAATGTCTGATGTGTGAGTGGTTGTTGCCATGTATTTTGTGTATTTTGTGTATTTTGTTATTTTCCAAATACATTGTGTTTGTTACTTCAACTGCATGTGATACTTAATTCCATTTGTGGTTGTATGTGAGATGTTGAAGTAACTGTTGTAGTTGTTGATGTTGTTGTTATTTTAGTTGTTGTTGATTTCGTTTCAGTGTTAATTAACATAACATCTCCAACATGTTCACCGCATTAAGCCACGCCACAGAATTTATTACATTATCATATGTATTCAATATCGAACGTGCTAAGGTGACCAGCTTTTGTCTGGTTTTGGTGTTTATGCGTGTTGAGGAAATTCAATCTGCAGCTGGTAATCTTATATGACCACCAACCTAAATAAGTGATTTACTGATGCTGCAGTGGGCAATTGCGTATAAAACGCGTGTCAAAAATGTTCTCATTCCCTTTTCTATTCCTAATCCTAATCATATTCCTACTCCTATTCCTTTTCCTATTTCTATTCCTATTCCTATTTCTATTCCTATTCCTATTCCTATTCCTATTCCTATTCCTATTCCTATTCCTATTTCTATTTCTATTTCTATTTCTATTTCTATTTCTATTTCTATTTCTATTTCTATTTCTATTTCTATTTCTATTCCTATTCCTACTCCTATTCCTATTCCTATTCCTATTTCTATTTCTATTTCTATTTCTATTTCTATTTCTATTTCCATTTCTATTTCTATTTCTATTTCTATTTCTATTTCTATTTCTATTTCTATTTCTATTTATATTTCTATTTCTATTTCTATTTCTATTCCTATTCCTATTCCTATTCCTATTCCCATTCCTATTCCTATTCCTATTCCTATTCCTATTCCTATTTCTATTTCTATTTCTATTTCTATTTCTATTTCTATTTCTATTTCTATTTCTATTTCTATTTCTATTTCTATTTCTATTTCTATTTCTATTTCTATTTCTATTTCTATTTCTATTCCTATTCCTATTCCTATTCCTATTCCTATTCCTATTTCTATTTCTATTTCTATTTCTATTTCTATTTCTATTTCTATTTCCATTTCTATTTCTATTTCTATTTCTATTTCTATTTCTATTCCTATTTCTATTTCTATTTCTATTTCTATTTCTATTTCTATTTCTATTTCTATTTCTATTTCTATTTCTATTTCTATTTCTATTTCTATTTCTATTTCTATTTCTATTTCTATTTCTATTTCTATTTCTATTTCTATTTCTATTTCTATTTCTATTTCTATTTCTATTTCTATTTCTATTTCTATTTCTATTTCTATTTCTATTTATATTTCTATTTCTATTTCTATTTCTATTTCTATTTCTATTTCTATTTATATTTCTATTTCTATTTCTATTTCTATTTCTATTTCTATTTCTATTTCTATTTCTATTTCTATTTCTATTTCTATTTCTATTTCTATTTCTATTTCTATTTCTATTTCTATTTCTATTTCTATTTCTATTTCTATTCCTATTCCTATTCCTATTCCTATTCCTATTCCTATTTCTATTTCTTTTTCTATTTCTATTTCTATTTCTATTTCTATTTCTATTTCTATTTCTATTTCTATTTCTATTTCTATTCCTATTCCTATTCCTATTCCTATTCCTATTCCTATTCCTATTCCTATTCCTATTCCTATTCCTATTCCTATTCCTATTCCTATTCCTATTCCTATTTCTATTTCTATTTCTATTTCTATTTCTATTTCTATTTCTATTCCTATTTCTATTTCTATTTCTATTTCTATTTCTATTTCTATTTCTATTTCTATTTCTATTTCTATTTCTATTCCTATTCCTATTTCTATTTCTATTTCTATTTCTATTTCTATTTCTATTTCTATTTCTATTTCTATTTCTATTTCTATTTCTATTTCTATTTCTATTTCTATTTCTATTTCTATTTCTATTTCTATTCCTATTCCTATTCCTATTCCTATTCCTATTCCTATTTCTATTTCTATTTCTTTTTCTATTTCTATTTCTATTTCTATTTCTATTTCTATTTCTATTTCTATTTCTATTTCTATTTCTATTTCTATTTCTATTTCTATTCCTATTCTTATTCCTATTCCTATCCCTATTCCTATTCCTATTCCTATTCCTATTCCTATTCCTATTCCTATTCCTATTCCTATTCCTATTCCTATACCTATTCCTATTTCTATTTATTTTCCAATTCATTTTTGTGTTGGGTTTCTCATTAAATTTAAAACTTTTTCATTAACATATTGAACAATTTTATAATCTTTTCTCAATACATCTTTCAGAATATTCATTTCGTCACATTTAGGAATTTTCTTTCTTGATGAGTGTTATTAACATACCAGGACAGGGTAAAATGCCCCTGAAAAAATAAAACAAGAAATAATTTATTCAGTCAAAACTTATTTTATTCATCAACAAAATCTACCGATAGCTTGACACATTTCGTCCTTTTGATCCCTTCCGAATAATACGATTTTGGCAATCCTTCAACACAAAATTCGTTTCAGCGATGACCTCGTTGGGGCCAAATCTCTTTTCGTCGAGCCTTTTCTTCAAGTCTTGAAACAGACAAAGTTCGAAAAAAGCCTCAAGAACACGATGACATACCAATTTATAGCCCATCTCATGCAATTTGACCATTGCGACAACAGCCTTGTATTTACTTCGGTGCTTTGTTCTTGTGTGGAAGAGCAAAGTTAAGAAACAACTTATATATTTGCAAGATTGCCCACCTCTACAGTTGATTCAGTCAAATTGTATCAATTTAATCTTATTAAAAATGTTCAAGTTGAACTAAACTCATAGAATGCTGGAGAAACGTGCTAATGTATAGCAAAGGATATTCTTAAAGCAATTCAAATTTTATCAAAGGTCTAGTAAGGACATTGTTTGCTTCTTATTGCTCACTCTATGACTTACTCACTACTCTAGAAAGCATATAGGCTGAGCCTTCTCTGCGAAATACAAAAAAGTAGAATATTTAAATTATCTACAGAAGACATGCAACTGAAGCATGGAAAACTCCAGTTGATGAAGTTGTTGTTATTGCGAGGATGTTGTACGCATCTATACAAGCTGATTACATCATGGTATCAGTAGCTGTTGATTGAGGTTGGTTCAGAAATGCAGAAACAAAAGTTAACTGAACACAATTAACAGTTTATTTCGTACATTCATGGTTTCAGTTTTATTTCTGCTGCTTACGACTATTTTCGTATGTGTGATAATTTTATTATGTACGTTTCTCGTATGCATGTATTTATGTGTGTACTGTTGTACTGTTGTAGGGCATGAGAAAAGTTTTGGGCTGATTGACAAGTCCCAAAAGAGGCACACATACATAGAAATGTGTCTCAAGATTAGTAAAAATTTCAAGTTGTACGTCATTGAAATGGAGTAATAGAAAGTGGAAGAGAGAGAGAGAAAGAGGTAGTGAGGGAGAGAGAGAAAGAGGTACTGTGTAAGAGTCAAAAGCAGCATATTTTATATGCTTTGTTGAATAATTTATGGGCTTATTTTAATCAGTAGATATACACACACAAACTCACACCCACGCGCGAGAACACACATACTCTTGCATGCTCTAAGCCAACACACTTAATTTAATGTTTGTGTCGGTTTGGTTCTATTGTCAAAGGCATTAGATAAGCAAAGCAGAATCAAACATTAGCCTATTATGGGTGGGTATAATTAAATGAAAGTCTTTGTAAGTGAAAGTAGGCAAGGAGATGAAGGTTATGGAGTGGAGAATAAGTGCTTGCAACTAAGCTGTGGCCGCACTGAATGCATGGCCCGCCTGGTCTGGCAACTTTGTTGTTCGGTGACATTTGTATCAATTTCTACATAAAAGATAGTTTGCTTGTTGCTTCTGTGCTAATATAATTTATTATTATTTAAGATGTATTTAATTATAAGTAATAACACAGTGCAACACGAAAATAATTACGAAGATTTTTTTTAAATATTTTCATTATCTATATGCATCCTAAACTAAGTTTGTTCTACAAATTTATACATTAGCCGGTTTGGCTGGAGATAGGAGGCTGTAACAGAAAATTCTAAGAGATAGGTGAATGCAATGCTTTTGTTGAATGAGAACCAAATTTAGACAAAATATTAATTTTTTTTTTTTACAGGTTTCCAAAAATTAAAAAAAGTCATTTTTTCAAATTTAATCGGCGTTGAATTGTTACTTGCTGAGTATAGGTGCTATAAATAACATTTTGGTACGACCGTTAAAGTTAATTCTTTGATTTCCTTATAAAAATAAAACAAAAATGCAAACAAAACGTCATCGCGACGCGGTGGGAACTGCTTAAGCAACGCAACTGAAAATTTGTTACATGGAATTATTACTCGCTGCGCTATAAGCGCTAGGATGATACGCCATGATAGGCCTGCTATAAGCCCTTACAACAAAATTAGACAAAAAATTTCGGACATCATGGTGCTCTTTCACCGCTCAAAGATCGTTAATGAAAAATTCATGCAATACAATGCCTTACAATAGCGTTGCATTGAATTTTTACTCGGTGAGTATATAAGCTACGATAAATGTTTAAAAAGGAGAATAATGGATTTATGCTTGGCCTTGCACCAAAAATAAAAAAAGTTCTGACGTCGTCAGGTCGTGAAGATAGCAGCTTATGTAACAGAAATATAAAATCGTTGCATGGAATTATTACTCACACAGGAGACGTGCTACAGTAAATTTTCTTTTACGACAGCATTGATGTGTTATTACGCCTTACAACTAAAATACAAAAAAATTCTTATCGTCTTGATTTCAGAGTGGCAACCATATAATGCAGTAAAAATGCTACAACAATGAAAAAACGTTGCATGGAATTTTAAGCTTGTAACTACTGACATGGTAAATTATATGAAACGAAAATGAAGGTGAAATCTTCGGGCATATCGGCGGTCCCTACAAAGACTATCTCTTCTTTAAACGCGATCCTTTTTTTTTAACTGTGGCGTCAAAAAGCTGTTTTTACAAAATGCGGCGAAAAAAATTCGTTTTTTTAAAATCCGGCGAAGAAAACCTCTTTTTATGAAATGCGGCGAAGAAAATCCACTAGGCACTACAACAAGAAAATAGTAACTGAGTGCTCAAAGTCACGCTAAATGTTTTTGTTTTCAAAATTCCATCGTTCGCGAATGCAGAGTATAATGAAGGCAGTCTTTTGTTTACCTTCCAAACTCCACAAGGCATAGCAGTATAACGTATCTATTCACAGGAAAAATGTGGTATAAAGAGATTTTTGAGTTCTGTGTACGAAAACAATAATTTTCTTAAGATTTCTAGGGTTATTTGGAGTTTCATGTTCGACAATGAAAAATTTCGTGTACGAATATTCCGCTGAATAGCCGAACTCTAGCAATATACATATAAAAACTACGCTATAAAAGTCTTTATAATGCTTATCAGTTATAATCTCTTGATGAAAATCAAAATGAATATTATGATATTGTTGAGTTCGCTGTCTAACACGCTGTCTAACGCGAAAAAAGTAAGCATAAAATAAAAAGATTTTTTTCGCCGCATTTTGATAAAAGTGATTTCTTTCGCCGCATTTTGATAAAAGTGATTTTTTCCGCCGCATTTTGAAAAAAGAGATTTTCTTCGCCACAATTTTCTGTCGGAAGATTTTTTCGTAAGCACCGTCGATATGATGAAAATAAAATAAAAAAATTTTCGGCGTCATGAGGCCCCTCAGAGAACAGCATAATGTGATGCATATGCATAATTTTTGCAGGATTAATTGCATGGAGCTAAGGCAAACGAAAAGCACAACCAATGGAGAAGCAAATAAAAAAAAGCAAAAGAAGCAACACCAACACCAACATCAACATCAACATCAACATCAACATCAACATCAACATCAACATCAACATCAACATCAACATCAACATCAACATCAACATCAACATCAACATCAACATCAACATCAACATCAATATTAACATCAACATCAACATCAACATCAACATCAACATCAACATCAACATCAACATCAACATCAACATCAACATCAACATCAACATCAACATCAACATCAACATCAACATCAACATCAACATCAACATCAACATAAACATCAACATCAACATCAACATCAACATCAACATCAACATCAACATCAACATCAACATCAACATCAACATCAACATCAACATCAACATCAACATCAACATCAACATCAACATCAACATCAACCTCAACATCAACATCAACATCAACATCAACATCAACATCAACATCAACATCAACATCAACATCAACATCAACATCAAAATCAACATCAACATCAACATCAACATCAACATCAACATCAACATCAACATCAACATCAACATCAACATCAACATCAACCTCAACATCAACATCAACATCAACATCAACATCAACATCAACATCAACATCAACATCAACATCAACATCAACATCAACATCAACATCAACATCAACATCAACAACAAAAATTTATTTAGTTATGATTTCAACAGTTTTTCTCGTGGTAACGAACACTGCTCACAAACAACAAAATAACACAATGAGACCGGACTATGGATCCGGAAAAGGACATGAATTGGGATATGGATTAGGACAAAAATTTAGATACGTCTTAAACACACCTTTCCAAAGTAGGAAAGGGATTCGGTATATTTGATTAAGACAAGAATTTGGTCATGGATTAAAACAAGAGCTTGGACATGAAACAGAAGTATAAAGAAACACCGTCACGGCGCTTCGCGGTGGTGCTGTGTACACGTATTGGGGCGGATCGCTCGCTTCACCCGTCACCCTTCTCTCCACCCCTTCACCATCATTATTCCTCTTTCGAATACTTTGCCTACAAAACAAACATCTTGTCTTGAAAAGAGTTAGTATTTCCCTTGTACGAAATGTTTTTATAGATAAGCATGAGTCATTGAATTAAAATGGGCCTTGAAAATTGTGCTCATTTCGTATAAGGGGAGTTTATCTCCAGGGAATAATGCAAACAAATTTTTTTTTGTGAATTTTCGTTTTAATTTTTTTTTTATTTACCTTTTTGTTGGGTGAAATTTTGTTTTTTCTTTTTGGCCCATTTTCTATTTTTGGTTGATTTTTATTATTTTTCTTTTTTGCAATTTTTCTTTTGGGCTGTTCAACTTCCTGTTAACGTTTACTACATAACAACATGAATCTTTAATGTCTTCCGAAATGTGACTCAATAAAATCAGACAACCAAATATGCATTGAATTTTTATAACTTTACATTTTTTAACATGCCGTTCATTATGATCACTTATTGGTTTTACTGAGGCGTCCTTTTTTTAATTATTTCTATGCAACCAAAAAATTGACATACAGACTGATGCCCTGCTTGGTCTAGGTTAAGAGCTACGAAAGCTTGAAAAACTGTGTAAAGAACTTAAAAGACTACTTTCTAGAAAATAGTTTGTCTTATATCTTCGCAATAAGTCTCCTTTTTGATCGGTACATCTAATCCAGCGTACGGTACATTTAGTCCATGAAATGAATATCTAACTTTGGATTTTGTCACTTTTTTAATAAAGTCCCAAAACGGCAAAATCCAATAAGAGAAATTTCTCACTTTTCTAAATAGGGTGGTGTTTATGCCAATAATGATGTTTATGCCACACTTTGAGCTTTTGATGTCTTAAAGTATTAATCGTACAGTTTTAATTTAAGCACTTCTCACTGGGAGAGAAATTCATGTTAGAACTCTCTAACTATATAAATTATTCGCAATAACATGAAACATAAACCCAAAATTTGATGTTTTTGCTTGCTATTCATAGTTTTTTGTATGAACTTTACTTCTTATATCCATCGCAAGAGGGCATCGCAAAAGGTAATACAATCGAGAGCATTGGTTTTTGTATGTACTATATTACTATTAGCGTACTGAGAACTGCTACTTAACGCAATTTATCAGTAAACAATTATGTGTCAACATTTAATAGATACATACAAATAATGGCTCTGACATGAAATTCGTTACTTTTGGCACAAAAGATATCAAATTTGTTTCACTTATTATATGTTTTGTTTTCTTCTTTTTAATATAATACCATTTAAGGCAAATCAAATATCAACATTTACCAATAAAAATTATTGCTTTTATCGCTTTGAGACGCTTGTAATTCGATAAAGAGCCGCACATTTTTCTACAAATTGTCGCACGTAACAATGGGTAAGTGCGAAATGTGAAAATCACATTACAGACACACACATCTAGAGATTGTGCTAACACACTCACACATGTGCACTGACTAACACAAATGCATTCTACATATAAAGAAGTATTCTTTTGAAGCATGAATACGATTATTCAACATAAAGAAGAGTTGTTTTTTTTTCCCTACGCTGTAGATATAAGAAATGCAGCAGCACGATTTACGGTTGGCACGTAGATTTATTATAGCAATGGAATCGTTGCTGAAACACTTTGTTGTTGTTTTTGTGACACTTAAAAAATGATTTGAATTGCTGAATTCTAAATTGCAAAAGTTTGAGTTTAACAGCATTCAAGCGCTTTCCGCCCCACACACACACACACACACACACAAAAAATAGAGTATCAAGTTTTTAGCAAAGAATAGAATAAAAATAAAAATCGAAATGAATTCAATTGGGATCAAGTTGAAGTCAGGCAAGTCATGTGAAGAGATGCAGTAAAATATGTTAGTGTAAAAAAAAAAACAAAAAAAATATGTGTGTTTGTCAAAAACTCTAACAAAACTTGTTGAGCCATGTTAGTGAAAAGAGCTTTCGAAATGCCTATTCGGCGTTAAATGTTAAATGTTAAATGTTAAATGTTAAATGTAAAATGTTAAATGTTAAATGTTAAATGTTAAATGTTAAATGTTAAATGTTAAATGTTAAATGTTAAATGTTAAATGTTAAATGTTAAATGTTAAAGGTTAAATGTTAAATGTTAAATGTTAAATGTAAAATGTTAAAGGTTAAATGTTAAATGTTAAATGTTAAATGTAAAATGTTAAATGTTAAATGTTAAATGTTATATGTTAAATGTTAAATGCTAAATGTTAAATGTTAAATGTTGAATGTTAAATGTTGAATGCTAAATGTTAAATGTTAAATGTTAAATGTTAAATGTTAAATGTTAAATGTTAAATGTTAAATGTAAAATGTAAAATGTTAAATGTTAAATGTTAAATGTTAAATGTTAAATGTTAAATGTTAAATGTTAAATGTTAAATGTTATATGTTTAATGTTAAATGTTAAATGTTAAATGTTTAATGTTAAATGTTAAATGTTAAATGTTAAATGTTAAATGTTAAATGTTAAATGTTAAATGTTAAATGTTAAATGTTAAATGTTAAATGTTAAATGTTAAATGTTAAATGTTAAATGTTAAATGTTATATGTTAAATGTTAAATGTTTAATGTTAAATGTTAAATGTTAAATGTTAAATGTTAAATGTTAAATGTTAAATGTTAAATGTTAAATGTTAAATGTTTAATGTTAAATGTTAAATGTTAAATGTTAAATGTAAAATGTTAAATGTTAAATGTTAAATGTTAAATGTTAAATGTTAAATGTTAAATGTTAAATGTTAAATGTTAAATGTTAAATGTTAAATGTTAAATGTTAAATGTAAAATGTTAAATGTTAAATTTTAAGTGTTAAATGTTGAACGTTAAATGTTAAATGTTAAATGTTAAATTTTAAATTTTAAATGTTAAATGTTAAATGTTAAATGTTAAATGTTAAATGTTAAATGTTAAATGTTAAATGTTAAATGTTAAATGTTAAATGTTAAATGTTAAATGTTAAATGTTAAATGTTAAATGTTTAATGTCAAATGTTAAATGCAAATGTTAGCTTTAAAGAAAAATTTCACAGGAAATTTTTGAAGCTAACGCTAAAGAAGGAACGTGTACAAAACTACAAAAACTTCATGTTATTTATTTGACTGTCTCTACCATATGGCAAATGGCACGTTTTGTGTATATGCTCCTGTAAGCTTTCGAAATGTATTTTGAACGAATTTTGAGATGGGACCGCCTTTCGAAAAGTAACACCTACACACAAAATGTAAGGAAAAATGGATTTTTTTTTTGTCCATCAAATATTTCGGTTCTCTTTTCACGTTTATACGTTGACGACAAACGCTTTTTGTTGCATTTTTCATAGCATTTTTCAGATTTGCTATGTAATTCTGTTTGAGAACTTATGTTGTGGTTGTTGAAATTGCATCCGTTTTGTACTGCGTTGCGAATGTGTCTGGAGATCACTAGTAAAAATGCAAATAGTTTCCATTTAACTTTGCATCTTAAATGTAGCATTTATTTTTGACGAAGTGACTTCGCATGCACCTTAAAAGAGATTTAATCAAATATTTCTGAGATACAAAGATGTTTGCATATTTTCTTTGAGATATATTTAAAGTTATATATATTGCAAATTGTATAATTTTCAGTTTAAAAAAAAAAAAACAAAACACTCTCAATTCAAAACATAAAACAATTCTTCTCACATCGCTGGCAGTACAATTAATAGGCTCACAAATAGAACTGCTGTCCTGTCAACATTTGCTTAGCCACAGTCAAGAGCAGAAAAATTGCACAAAAATGTTCTATGTTCGAAGTTGAAAAAAAGGCTTAAGCTATGAGGCTTAAAATGGTTACTAGGCGACTTAGCGTGAGAGGGTCCATCCCTTCACTTTGCTGGCTGATTGTTCTGGATGATGGCTTATGTCAGATTTTGTTCCTTAAGCTTTGTTTTTAGCTTAAAAATAAGCAGCCTTTTTTTGTGACACACTCAACAAGCTACTGTGTGGCATATTACCAGTGATGCTGCCTGTTTTAGTTTCTTATTGATTCTATCGCAAACCCTAACAATCTTCAACTGTGTGGGTTTTTTTCTGTCCTACACTTCACCACAGCTTAAGGAGAATATTTTTATTTTTTCCTTTTTGTACATATTAGTTCAGATCGATTGGCATTAGTCTATAGACCTATAAAAATATTATCCCTTATCATGACACAAATCGCTATTTAATTTGCTTTAAGCTAAATACATTTTTTTTTTAAACCATTGTATTGTTGACAGTTTCGCTTTGAGCTGCTGTCATCTTCTTTTGAGGTTTTTTTTTTCTATCTTTGTTAGTTTTGATTTGTCACATAGCAAATAGAGAAATTTTATGCCAGGATTTCTAAGGTTGATTCAATGCAATAGAATCTAATATTTTAAGGTCACATTTAGCAATAATGACTTTGTTATTTCGAAGACTTTGTGACTAATTTTTTTCTTCCATCTTCTAACTAAACCAGTGGGGCCCAAAAAATTTTAAGCGCGGGCCAATGGTTAAAAAAGCAAAAAAACAAACATAAAATGTTGCTCATCGTTGCGTTTGGCAAAAAATCAAACAAAACAAAAAACAATTACAATGCTATAAAATTACATGTCATGAAAAATTACTCGACACTCAAGTTAAGGGAAAATCAGCTTTAGCATCGACATCATCGAGTGTGCGTTTTTTTATTTTGGCTTTGCATGAATTTGTTTTTGTGAAGTTCGCTGGAAAATGTGCTGAACACTGAACGAGTGCGGTTTGTGTTGTTGTTTTTTGCAGGCGTTCTTTGATTGTTGCTCATTGCCAAGACAAAATTAAGATAGACAGAAATTTGTATGAAGGGCCACGCGGGCCATACAGGCCACTTCGTGTACATGGTTGAACTAAACCATCACCCTTCTTCGGAATCAACTCAATGCTTATGAATTTAGAGGGGGCAAGATTTTGAGATAACAAGATTTTGAAACCACGAAATAGATAGCCCTGTATATTGACTATAATTTTTATCTTGAAAACAAATTTGAGATTTAGGCCAAGTAACTTGATAACAATACAACATGAAGACAATGAATGCAACAACCAACAACAACAACAACAACAACAACAACAACAACAACGGCTTTGTATAGAGAAAATCACACAGCAGACTAGACAGACTGTTTCGCTGGCAGTTACATAATAACTGAAGTATGCGACCGACTCCCTCCCTACCAATTCTAAACAACGTACATCAAGAATGATAGAAACAAGATTACACGTTCCGCAGTACCGTTATCTAATGCTCTCTTTCTAAATTGAGTGCATGACGTCACACATTACTTTTGCTTGACAAAAACGTATGCAAATGTGCGATCACTTAGGCAAATTGACGAAATTGAAAATAAATTCTTTCGGAAAAGTAAAGTAAAAATATCTACTCATCTGTATAAAAATATGAATATTGTCGTATACGAAAAATATGAATATTTTCGTATACGAAAAATATGAATTTTTTAAAATTTTAAGATTTTTATCTCCTAAACCATTTGAGACCGACAAAATTTTATTGCACTGATAGGTTTAGGAAGTCCATCTACATATTATAAAAATAAGAAAAAAAAAACATATTTAGGCGCGGGCCCAAAGTAAAATTATTCCAAAGATAATATCGCTTGTGACGTTATGCTCTCTCTCTCTCAGTTGCGGAACGCGTAATCTTGTTTCTATCATTCTTGAACATACATAAGTTGTTGTCCTTAGCATGATGCAATTATAAGGTAAGCTTATTTGGTAATGAGCTCACAATAGACCTCACAAATGGGGAGCTACAAACGTCAAACGACAGAAACAACAATAACAATTAGAAAAACTAAAAGTTATGAGCTTATTTTGACAGCTAGCTCACCCTGCTCTCCAATATGAGCCTACCTTGCATTTGTATTAACATATGGTCCTAAGCAAGCTTTGCTTTGATGCCGTGATGTGTAATTCCGTGGTTGTGCTAGGCAAACGTGTTTGGTGAGCTTTTTCGCTGTTAGTCTTTTATGCATAAAATGAGAAATAAGCTTTTCTCTCCAGCTCTTTATCTCGCTCTCACGTCAAAAATTTTTGTTTGCTGCTTAAAACAGAAAACACTGCAAACATTTCACAATCGTCGAATTTCTGTGCCCATTTTTTTTTCAATTTTTCTTATTTTTAATGCAACTGAACAGCAAACAAAACATAACCACTAAATAAACATTTGAGCAGAAGCAGAGTAACAAGAAAAAAGCTCACCAAACAGCATAGCCACGACATAAGGCATAACCACATAAGCTATCAATTGACAATAATTTATACTCATTGACAAACCAATGTTATACTTCACAGATAGTTTTGGATAATGTTTATTTAAGACAGGCGACTTTTCACTCGAGTCAGCTCTTTTTGGTTTCATTCCGTAAAACAAAATTTTGTAAAACCTAATTTGTAAAAAGTAAGACAGTCAGGTGTTTGAATCGTCCATTAAGACATATAGAAATATTAAACACTTGACGTTGGAAAGTGATGCTTTGAGTTGTATGCTTACTCCCTAACTCTCGTAGCTCATCACTGTGTGCCTCATTGCCAAGTTGGAGTCACAAGATGACATCTGTAAATCAATCTCTGGTATCAGGTTGAGTGAACAAGGTTTTACTACTGGGCCGTGGTAACTGTTTCACTACCCCATGGCATAGATCTTTTAAACCATATTCTTCATTCTAGAGTTTTTAAAGTACATAAGCAAAAAGGGCATTAAATCCAGTTTTGCCAGATTGAGGTTAGTTTCCCTAATTGAGGTAATTTTTGACTCATTTTTTGGGCAGAGGTAAAATAGGTAATTTTTGACCAAAAGTGGTAACTTGTTTATTTTTTGAGTTATTAGAGTAGGCAGCACTGTTACCTCTCTGAACATACTCACAAGTCGTTTAAGAGCCCGAACAGAACCAAAGCGGTTGTCAGTGATCCTCTCTCGAAGAAATCGACTGAGAACTAGTCCAGAACATGATACAATTATACAAGGTAGGAGTGACAACTGGCTATTTTCTCACCAGTGTCTTGTACCGACTGTAATTTGCCTGTATATTTTACTTTCTATTTTCTTTCTTACTTTTTTCGTTCTCTAATTGATACTACTTTTGACAGTTGGTGCAAGACGAAAGAACTATCACTCCTACCTTGTATAATTGTATCATAGTCCAGAATAGGAGCAGTTGTCGGATCAGCGTTGCTTTTTTCTGTGTGAAGTGGACAAATGTTATTTTTTCATGTTTTTGTTGTTGCTTTATAAATACATGTATACTAACAAAAAGATTATAATGGTTGTTAATCATTAAATTAAAATTTTTTATTTTTTTTTATATATTTTAGGAAAAGGTAAATTTTCTCCAAAAATGGTAATTTTTCACAAATAGTGATAAATTTCAGTTCATCTCTCTGGCAACACTGATTAAAGCCTCTGACCTTGGTTCTGCCACTGAGGCAAACCTATCAACTTTTTAATTTTCATCTTAATATTTGTATACGGCCTTTTCATTATTTATATTGAAAACAAATGTTTTTGAGCTTTAGGCCAAGCATGTTGACAACAAGACAACATGAAGAACAAAGAAGGCAACAACCAACAACAACAACGGCTCTGTATAGAGCAAATCACACAGCTTGACTATACGGACTGTTTCGTTGGCCGCTACACCAAATCATCAGTAGCCTCTGTATGACTTTACACTGTGATCCACTCAAGCTACTTAGGTTCTACATATACTGCCAATATGCCGAGAAAGTTACCGGAATTTTAGTTATACTTTAGCTAGAACCTAAGTCGCTTGAGTGGATCACAGTGTAAAGTCATACTAAGGCTACTGATGAGTTGGTGTAGCGGCCAACGAAACAGTCCGTATAGTCAAGCTGTGTGATATGCTCTATACAGAGCCGTTGTTGTTGTTTTTGATTGTTTGTTCTTCATGTAGTCGTGTTGTCAACATGCTTGGCCTAAAGCTTAAAAGCATTTGTTTTAATACTTTTTAATTTTCAATAAATGTCACTTATATTTTGCAAAAGATATCTATAATTTTGATATATGTATGTATGTATATTAGAGTGGGTCGAAAAAAAAAAGTTTGAAAAAACCACCCCCTATTTCAAAGCTGACCTCGAATGGATTCCAAAATAAAACAAAATTTCTTTTTGGACCATCGGAAAAACAGCCGAAATGGTATTTTTTCTATAACTTAAGCATAACATATCCGATCTCAAAAAATAATATGTCGTTTAAAGGTGCTTTAAGAGTAATCCATTTTCTCTTCAGAACATTTTTACTTCCAAGGTCATATTTGACTAGTAAACCTCGTTAGCCCGATTTACTCCCCCTAAAATTCAGAAAGTAATCATAGACGTGTTGAATGTGCAAAAGTATTCTCTGGACCACTTAGTTGCCATCAGCCGTGATGGCACTGCTGTCAATACCGGGCACAACAATGGAGTAAACGCATACTGAACGATATTTGCAACGGCCATTATAGTGGAATGTGTGGACACTATAATTATTTAGTTTATAATTTTTTTGGGAAACTTGAATATATTGTCACGATTCGTGGAGAATTTTGTTTGAATAACGTTATTAACTCGTTTTTATACCTAAATATCTTAAGAAAAATATATTATTTTAATTTTATTACTTAATTTTTAAAAATAATTCAGTTAATTTTCAATTTTGTTTGAATTAAAAAATAAATTAATTCATACATAATGAAAAAAGCATTGTACCAAATATTTGAACCATTATAACTTCTTTGTTTTTAAAGTTATTGAATAATTTTTTGGGACAAAATGTAAACAATTTCTTAGGACTTTAGTTTTATGAAAAAAAAATAACAATTTTAGGGGGGGGTAGGCCGGGCTAACGAGGTTTACTAGTCAAATATGACCTTGGAAGTAAAAATGTTCTGAAGAGAAAATGTAGTACTCTTAAAGCACTTTTAAACGACATATTATTTTTTGAGATCGGATATGTTATGCTCAAGTTATAGAAAAACGACCATTTCGGCTGTTTTTCCGATGGTCCAAAAAAATGTTTTTTTATTTTGGAATCCATTCGAGGTCAGCTTTGAAATTTTTTTGTATGGAGGCCGACCCACTCTAATGTACATATCAAAATGTATCTTTTTTGTAAAAATAATGCCTTAATTATATCATTTGTAGAACATTTCCTATATCCAGCCATATTTAACTTCAATAAACCTTAAACAATGCTAAGTTAATTTTTTACGTAAGTTTATTTAGAGAAATCAATCAGTATTGTCCTATCCTTATATGCACTTTTATGCATTATGTAGAGTTTAAAAGTATTATACGTTATTTCTCTACAGCTGATTAAGCGCTCGCAGGGCAGTCATAAGCAAGGAACGCGACCTGGAAATTCGCCGTTTTCGCAGTGAATGCAGGCGTGTAGGTCCCGAACGCACATTACGCTCAAAGCTGCCAACCGCATAATGACGTTCATGTCGCATGCGACGCTGTCCTCTGGCCATTCTTGCAGCGCTTGATCGTGCTCTAGTACCTGGACGTGGCATTAGCGATGGTCTGCGAAGGCGTGTACTTGGCTGGCGCTGTGTATACGGAACAGGATTGTGCAGCAGGGAATGATGAAGGCCACCACAACGTTCACAGGTCTGAGATATCGCACAACGTGCTGGAGTATGAGATCGGGCAAGACAATTAAAGCAAAGTTCATATCGTTTGATTATCTTCTGACGACGTTTTAAGGACATAGCTATGAATTTGGGACAAAATGCTAAAGTATGGGTACACTCGCAGAGTACGCATTGTTGAATGACCAAAGCTTGTTGCCCTTCTACTTCTTCACTGTTAAAAATGAAAAAAATCAAGCTATATCTTAAAAAAAATTCGGCTGTTAAGGAACTTACTTCATATTTTTATTTCAGGTTGACTGTTTGAAAAAAAATGGAGTATCTTGTAAAATACAATGAATATGAGGAATTACGCTCTCAACTGTGAAGCATTTGAATACGATCTGCTTATGAAGCCTATCGTACCCAAAAGTGCTCTCTTATACCAGCTGCACATAGTCCCAAATAACAAATTCAGGTAGAAATGCGAATACAACAGGTAAATTTTGAATACCTGCTTTACGCCTATCTTCATTATGAACTATTTTATGACTTCTTTTTCAAAATTTTTTTTCCATTCTTCCAGTAATAAAACAATTAAACAAAACAAACAAAATTGTGTCAATACCTTCAAGAATGACTGTAATTAAAATAATTCTAATGAGTATTCTGAAAATTTAATTTACTGATAATGAGGTTATTTATTTTATTGAGGGCTCCATAGCTTTAAGTAAATTAAGATAAATTTGAATTCTGGACTTCCATTTGTAAGAAGTTGCATCGAATATTGAGGGTTTTTTGACTGACCAAAAACTGACAAAAGCCATGAAGTGTATCGAAATAAAATTAAAAGTTTCACCAAGAAAAAATAATTTAAGAAAATCCCAAGTAAATTGACAGCTTATTTTTATTTACTACAAACACAATGGCCCTTAGTAATAGAAACGTAAAAACTCGCTTCTAAACTCAAATATAGTTAGGTGATTCTAAGGTACTTTTTAGGTTTCATAGTAATAAAACAAATCTAACAAAAGTCGACTTCAGTGCTTCTACTGTGAACTGATCTTAAATTTCATCTCTGAACGTACCCTTTGTTCTGTTTGCTTTTGACAGCTGATTTTATTTATTAATAATTTTTGCATACATCATGCAAAACAAATGGATGCCGCTATAAAAGTAAGTTGATTCTTTTGTTTCCTTAAGCTCTTATTCATTTATTATTTCTAGATGCATAAATAATCTTTCATCGTCCATATTCACTGCAATAATTTCAAATGTCACTTTGAAATTGACTTAGAAGCCGGCGAGCCACAATTAGATGTTTCCTAAATTAGAAGTGACTTTTTGTTATTATTACTACCGACTGAACGTTTACGTCGAGTTTAAGATAAATTCGACTTAGAATTTCTTTATTACTAAGGGGCAATAAATTGGAGCTCCAGCTAATTCCCGTTTTTCGAACTATACGTAAGCACTAGAGATCTCTGTGAAGTTTGCTTTTGAAACACGAACTTGAAATATGCTCGAATGGTTCCAATGCTCCAATGACAACCTTATAGGCTGGGCTTATCGCAGTTACAAGATGGGTCAATCATCTCATGGTCATGGATTTTATGGAACTCTTGCTCATAAAATAAGGATTCTGTATAAATTGGATACACTGGGACTAGGTAAGATAATGGATCCGCATCTGTGGCTAGGAAAATGCGCACGTTATTGTCGAGAAGCCGATGCATCCACAGAGAGTGACAGTTTAGTACGGATTGTGGAGTGGTGGAATCATTGGACCATTTTTCTTCGAAAATAAGGCTGGGAACAATGTTTCGGTCAACGGTGATCGCTACAGAGCAATGTTAACGAACTTTTTTTTACTGAAATTGGAGACATGAATTGGGATGACCTCTGGTTCATGCTGGATGGCTCGCCATGTCATACATACAGCCTATGCCACAATCGATCTTGGAAAATTGGAGTGACAGAATGCGCTTATGTAAAGCCAGCCGAGGCAGCCACTTGAACGACGTTGTGTTCTATAATTAATGGGAATGTTTGCTATTGCTAATAAAGCCATACATATAAAAAGTTCAATTTTGTGCATTTTGTTGTATTTAAAAAAAAACATGTATTTTTTCCACCCTGTATATCTATACTATTCTATAAAATTAAAGTAAACATTTTTTGTTGCCACTAAACTGCAAAAGTACTGGTCCGATTTTTATGAAATAAGTTTTAAAATATCACATTTGTGCTGCAAAGGGATATAGGGGTATTTTCTTTACGAAATTTTAATAATAAGTATCTCAAATTAAAGAGTAAAGTTTTTTAAAAAAATCATCCACAATGCCATGCATTGCTTGATATTTAGCTTTTCATCCGTTTGTGATGCGAAAGCTTCAATAAACTCCATGTTGCTCTCCACTCTATGCTCTCTTTGTTCTCAACAAGTACAACACAACTAAATAAACAAACAAATACATATACATACATACTTTGTTACGCTTAAAACAAAAGAACAAATGACTTCACTACACCAATTGCCAATTGTTTCGAAGTAGATGCCAGTATGTTGAAATTAGTTTTGATGTGGTGAATTAATCCAACACAGTTTTCTTAAATGGGGATTCACGGGCCAACTACAGCATGTTCAAGAATTGTTTTTTTTTATATGGAGTTTTTTGGCTCTATCTCTCTATACTTTCGATGAGACTCAATCCGCCTTGATGTATAGTATAACATATATGTATGTATGTATGTTTATTTGTTGTGCGGCATGCAACTTTTCTACAAATGCTTTGACCGTGGTTCTCCTGTAATTTATAAATGAGCAAAAGAAATAAACGGCTGACTTTTTACTTTTATAGAAGTGGCATTGTGCAATTCAATAAGTTTTTTTATATAAAATGATAAAAATAAACTATTGATATACACTCAGAAAAAAACCCATATCTTTTCTCCATAATAAAATCTTTATTTTTGATAATAGCAATTTTCTCTTTTTCAAATAAAATTTCCTACAATTAGAATAAATTTTCACATATTCGAAATAATATTTCTTCACTTGTAGGAAATGAAAATATTTCAAGCCTCTAATAATGATAAGTATTTTTCTCGCACTAAAAAATTCTTATTTATAGATAAAAAATTCTCATTTATAGATAAAAATTTCTAGAAAATGAAAAGTTTTCTCTATTATAGATAAACAATTCACACCGAGAAATATTTTCTTCAATAAAAACAAATAATTTCTCAAAAATAAAAGTCTTTTTCTCTAAGAACGATATATTTTTGTTATATTTCACTTTTTCATGGAAGTTTTTACCATTTTTAAGGAATTTTTGGGATCACAATTAGAGAAAAGCATTTTCTAGAGCAAACTCTATACCATTTTTCTCTTAATATGATGCCTTTTTTATCATACTCCGGGAGACTTTTTTCTGAGTGTAGAGAAAGCGTCAATGGCAAAACAGCGGACCACTGTGGCCTGGTAGTTTTTTTTATATAAAATAGTAATTTTTATCTTAGCCATTTTGTCGCCATGACAGAGTTTCAAAAGTTACCAAATTTTGGGAATTTGATTAAGAAAGTATGGTTCTATACGCCAAACTTATAGAGCACTTGCACCATATTACACCCGACATATAACATACGTAATCGACATTCATATACCGCTATTCGCCTTATTTTCCTATTCGCCTATTTTCGCAAAATATTTTCTTTGGATGCTGCAGTTGTACCGTGACTCATAAGAAGAGTCCGTACTGAAGAAAGAATATTGATAAATACCCAAATTTATCAATTTGACCACGTTTACAAGAGCTCTGTCTTTCTTCTGTCCAGTTCATAGGAAATTTTACACAAAAATCTTGGTTTGAAGATTTTTACAGGATCCAGCTTGTTCAAAAATTCAACAATTGCAAGATGAAAAACTAATTAATCGCTATTTCATAAAATTTCATGTGTTTTTTTCAAAATCAAAATTAGTACTACCTAAAAAAAAAAACACCCTTTACGTGCTAACTGCGTTAGCGCGGAAGCTTTAAAATATATTCGGATAATTAATTTACTTTTTATATGAAACTTATTTAATCTCGTCCCCTTTCTTACTACAAAACAGCTCCAAAAAAATAACATATTATTTTATGACAAATCCAACATCACAAATCAAATCAATCAGAATTGATTGTATACGACCTGCTTATAATTAATTTCTAATTATTTTGTATTTCAACATTATTCGATAAAAATTCAACAAATGCATGTTTTAGAAAATCGAAAGTATAACAATCTATCAATGCCAAGAACAGAGAGCATGGATGATGCATGGCTTTCTAATTAGCCAATGACCAACATTGAGAAAACCGCAACAAAATGAGGCCTCAAACAGAGCGCCTATGTGTGGGTGTAACAACATTTATGTAGCGAACAACAGCGACAGCCGTTTCCAAGTGAAAGATGAGTTACAATTACAAATCAACACATGCTCATGACAAACACACACACGCAACAGCAACAGCAACAGCTGCCCCAACTCAATACGCTAAAGTGCCCACAAGGGCGGTCATGATGTTTGGTTGCTACAAACGATTGATATACGCTGACATCATTGCTGACATTAATGACGAAACTCATCAGCAACAACAATGGCCACACTAGCAGCAGCACCAAACAAAGAACATCAACACCGCACACTGACGCATAGCTGGCCAAAGCATGTCATTGCTTTGGAATCATTGCTTGGTAGAAGAGCAGACCAACAGAAGCGCAACCAAGCAGCATCGCATCAACCAAAGCAAAGTGGACACAAAGTATCAAAATACACTAAAGCAGCAGGGCAACCCTTTAACTGAGCTCAGACAGATTGTTGGCTCTGCCGCTGTAGATGATATCGATTTGATTGTATTTGACGCTGTCATCATATTAATATCACATCAATTACACGGTGTTACAAAATGAAAACAAATCAAAAAACTTGCCTCGAGACATAGAAGAGGTAGTAGGCCTGGTTGAACATAAGATAACTGCATACTTAGTTTTTTGAATATACCCTCAAAATCGGGATTTGTGGTCAAAAAACCGATTTTAGGTAGGTGCATGTATAGTTTGTTATGTAACTCCGTTATATCTAGCTCAATTTTAAAAATTTAAACATTGATAAAAAGAAGAAAAATATACCCTTAATATAATATATAGACCGTTTTTTTACAAAATGAATTGACAAAGTTACAGGTAAAATCATTTGAAAATTTCTCATTTTTTTTTAATTTTTTCAACTTCAACAACGTTTTGTTAACAAATTTTGTTTTGTGGCACTATTAGTTTTAGCAGGATTCTGAAAGCCTGTTAAATTTTGTGTTCAACAAGCTATCATTTACTTCAATTGGCTAAAATACAAAAGCACTATCGTATTTTAAGTATTCGTAATAAAATACAAAAAAATTTTTTTTTTTTTTCTAAAAATGTTTTTTTGACCTTTTTCGTTTATATATATTATCATAAAGCTGGTGTATTGCCCGGATGTGACGGAACTGTTTGCAGTTTTCAACCACAAACACGCTCCGAATGAATGGCGTTTGTTTATTGAGGGATCTTGCAAGAGTATGATTTATTTAAAAAATTTTTCTGTGATTCTTGATATGTTAAATTCTGATATATGTATGTCGCCGACTTAAAGGCTCTAACGATACTGTTTGGAATGCAAGGTGGATATACCAAGTATCCTTGCATTATTTGCGAATGGGATAGTCGTGCGACTAATAAATATAAGCAAAAGGAGTATCCACTGATTGCTTCATTAAGTTGGCAAAAAATATGTTTTGAATACTCCACTGGTGCGACCTGAAAATGTAATCCTACCGCGGCCTCGGTAGTCGAGTTGGTAGCGTGCTCGACTGCCACCCCAGAGGTCCTGGGTTCGATTCCTGGCCAGGCCATGGTCCTTCGCTTTTAACCTTTCTTTATTTTCTATCCTCATTTCTAATTAACTGAAATTAAAAATTCATCAATATTTACGACATGAAGTTGTAGTTGATGGTAGAGAAGTTTGTGGATGAAATTGACTTATAACTTGAATTGACTGAGGTAAAGGCATAACACTTGCGTCTGATTCAAATTCATATGTTTTTTTGGCTTTCCACCACGCTTAGAACATCCTACACGTGTTTCACTTGATTGCCCTTTCCTTCCCACTAATCTATCATCCCATTTTCGAACCAAGGCAGACTTGACTGAATAGGTATTCCACCTCGGACCAAGGCAGACTTGACTGAATAGGAATTCCACCTGAAATCCTTGGTTCAAAGCTAAAAAAAAAAAATCTGATTGCAGCGTTTCCTAGGTTAAGTGAGGCCAAAATCAAAGAAAGTATCCTGCACGTTCAAATCTTTTATAAAAGTTATTTATTCATTTCGGTTATTCTAAGGTTTATTTGTGGGCCCACAAATTCGGAAAATTTTCTTGGACACTGATTTCGTTTCTAAATTAAATCCAGTTGAAAAAAAGAGCTTGGAATTGCTTTATTTCGTTATGCATTTATTTCCTCGGCAAGAAGAAGAGTCGAAATTACTTAGATGTTGTAAATGAATTTTTAAAAGCCTACGAAAAAATGGGCTGCATATAGCTGCATATAAACTTTTTCCCGAATAGCCTTGGGCAGTTTAGTGATGAACAAGGAGAAAGGTTCCACCAGGAGATGGAAGCTATAGAAACCGGCTTTCAGGGAAAAAATTCCATAAACATGCTGGCAGACTACTGCTGGTCCCTAAAACGTAAAATCGATTTTAATATATATAAACGAAAAAGGTCAAATAAACATTTTTAGAAAAAAAAAATTTGTATTTTATTACGAATACTACAAATTCGATAGTGCATTTGTATTTCAGCCAATTGAAGTAAATGATAGCTTATTGAACGCAAAATTTAACAGGCTTTCAGAATCCTGCTAAAACTAATAGTGCCAAAAAATAAAATTTGTTAACAAAACGTTGTTAAAGTTGAAAAAATTAAAAAGAAATGAGAAATTTTCAAATGATTTTACCTGTAACTTTGTCAATTCTTTTTGTAAAAAAACGGTCTATATATTATATTAAGGGTATATTTTTCTTCTTTTTATCAGTGTTTAAATTTTTAAAAGTGAGCTAGATATAACGGAGTTACATAACAAACTATACATGCACCTACCTAAAATCGGTTTTTTGACCACAAATCCCGATTTTGAGGGTATATTCAAAAAACTAAGTATGCAGTTATCTTATGTTCAACTAGACCTACAACCTCTACTATGTCTCGAGCCGAGTTTATTTTCGCTGTTACACCGTGTTATTATTCCTTTAGATCCTATGCTCGAATCGATGCAGTTGATATAAAATACATAGATGTGGAAGTAAAGTTAAGTTGTGATGTGCTGGACTGAGTTGGATTGAGTTGGATTGAATATGATACGAGATGAGTTGCTATCGTTAGATGGCGATACTTTTAGCCTTTACAACGCATAGCAATGATATTGTGAGAAATTGATTTATATCTCTAGCTGTTATGAGTTTTGTCATTAAATTATCATTATTTTGTTTTTTTTTTTTTTTTTGTAGTAATTTTGTAATTCTGTTGTATTGTGGTAACAGCTGCATGAATTGTTAAATGAGGCTGCAATTGTAGAAAAGTAATGATTACGTTATATTTAGACATTTGAGTGGAAACACAATGTTATATATGTATTTATTTATTTATTGAATTCAGTCAAAAAAATCAGCTCTATTGTATAACCAGGGTTTTCTATGAGACTTTTCCACCACATAAATATATAAATATTAATACAAGATAGATTTTCTCTGGACTGGCAGGGAGTAGGTTTGATTACAGAAATATATTGGGGCCAATATGATGTGTAAAGAAAGGGTATGGTACTTTCTTTACTCCAAATTGTTACTTTTCAAAGTATTTCCTAAATGAAATGAGGCTATCAAGAGGTGTAGGATTTGGGTTTTTAATTAAATAACAGCCTTTGGTCAGATGTCTCTCAAATTTTTATTAATACTGTTATATAAAATGAAAGTGAACATTTTTTGTTGCCGCTAATCTCCAAAACTATTGGTCCGATTTTTATGAAATAAGTTTTAAAATATCACATTTGTGCTGCAAAGGGATATAGGGGTATTTTCTTAATGAAATTGTAATATAAATTGGTATCTTTCATTAAAGTGTAAAGTTTTTTAAAAAAACCATCCACAATGCCATAAATTGCTTGATCGTAAGCTTTTCATGCGTTTGTGCTGCGGGAACCTCAATAAACTCTATGTTTCTCTCTACTCTACTCTCTTTGTTCTCAGCAAGCACAACACAACTAAATTAACAAACAAATACATATAATTTAGACCGTACCAAAAAAAAAAAAAGTGCGCCGTATACCAGCGAATATGACGCATTTGTGCAAGACAATTACGAAACAAATTTTTTTTTTTGTCCGAACGTAGGGGTTGCGCATTGACATATTTCTTCATATCTCTGGTGTTTACAGTCTGATTTTAAAGTTTGGTATATCAATGTCTCAAAGAGACGCATTTGACCTCTATAGATGTGATTGACCTCAGGTGCCCCGTTCTAGTACTTATCCTCAAGATCTCAGTTCCTACCATCCTAATGTGCGACCCTGAAAACAATTTCTTAAAATATCATTAATCTTTTGCTCGGAAAGTAAATCGATATTTCCAGCAGAACTATTTTTAAAAAATTTTTAAAATTTTTTGCCGAACGTAGGGCTCCCTTTTTTCATTTTTATTATATCATCGGTATTAAAAGTCCGATCATATTGAATGACACATGCCGAAAGGAGCCCTACGTTCGGCAAAAAATTTTCAAAAAATTTTATCTATAATGGATAATAAAGATATACCAAACTTTAAAATCTATCTGTAAACATCAGAGATATGAATAAATATGGCAATGCGCGACCCCTACCTTCGGTAAAAAAAAAATTTGTCTCGTAATTGTCTTGCAAAAATGCGTCATATTCGCTGATATACGGTGCACTTTGTTTTTATTTCATAGGAGATGGTACGGTCTAATATACATAGTTGTCTGCTCTTAAAACAAAAGAACAAACGAATTCACCACACCAAATGCCAATTGGATCGAAGTAAATTCTAATATGTTGAAAACCACATCAAAGGAGAATTAATCCAACACAGTTTTGTAAAATAGGAATCAAATAACCACCTTCAGCATGTTCAGGAATTTTTTTATATGGAGTTTTTCCGATCTATCTTTTTACACTTTCAATGAGAATCAATCCGAATTGATGTATAGTATATGTTATATTTAGTATATTTGTTATATTTGTTTCGCGGCATGCAGCTTTTTTTGGCCGTGCTTTTCCTGTAATTTATAAATGAGTAAGAGGAACAAACGGCTGAGTTTTTACTTTTATTAAAGTGACATTGTGTGATTAAATAAGTTTTCTTTATAAATTGATAAAGATAAACTATTGATAAAGAGAAAACGTCCGTAGTGAAGCTTCGGGCCACTGTGGCCTGCTAGTTGGATTATGAAGTAGAACCATGGAGATAATGTACAAAATACAATATCTGTCAAAACTCTCAAGCGACCAGATGTTAAATAATATGCTCTGCAACCCTACTACTCTTGTTGATGCATCTTGTAGCTGTTTTATTTGGAGATCGATCGCAAAAAATGTTTTGAGAAGCAAGTCAAAAAATTTAACTGGTAAGGAATAAATATATTATCTCCGGCTTGGGTGAAGTTAAAATTGCCCCACAATCGTGTGTAATATGTAATATCTGAAGTTATGAAGGTTTAAAGGCTGAATTACAATACTGCGTTTCTAAGATTTTCATAGGATTATCGTGGGAATTTATAATTGATGTGAGTTTCTTTAAGTTTTGTGCTGTTAATAATGATTTTAATGAATTTAATATTATAAAAATATAATTTAAATATATATCCTATTAAATATTTAAATAAATTAAATGTATTTAAATATATACGTTTAATTACTTCTTCAATAATAATCCTCAATCTGCATTCATTAAGAGTTGCAATATTTGGGGAAGAGATATGTTTCGTGGGATTTCTTATATAGCTGCTTTTATTGGCAACTCCAAATTGATAGAATCACGATCTGTCAGCGCAACATAATGTTTTGCAAAGTTTCAGGTCGTCCGTTTTGACAACTTGTATCGTACAGTTCTTATAACGTAGACCAACGTACGATCAGCGCACGACCGACCTAACGCAGTATTGTAATTCAGCTATAATTGTTTTATGGCGTTAGCTTGTATGGGGTGTAGGCGTGGTTTTTATTCATCGTAGTAAATTTCAACATTTATTCATTGTACATTTTAAATATCAAAGTTTATGTGCGAAATATCTCCTGATAGATTTATTTTTGTGGAATTCATTAACATTTTGCTATTTTGATGACGTCATTTTCCATGGGAAGTAGGCGTGCCTTTCATTCAATTTTGATTAATTTCAAGCTAATAGAGATATTAAACCATAAGTAGAAAATTTCAAGTGTTAAAGTGATAAATTTTCTGTGGATTTTTCAAAGATTTAACCATTTTGATACCGTCAATTGGAATAGGAATAGGCGTGGTTTTCATTCGATTTTGCCAAATTTCGCAATTGCAGTGCGAATTTGAAAGTAAAGCTTATCTGCAAAATTTTAAGTTTAAGATTAATTTTTATCGAATTCGTAACTATTTTTTTGATGACGTCACTTTGTATGGGAGGTAGGCTTGATTTTCATTCGATTTCCACAAATTTCATATAAGAGTGTGTTAAGAACAGTGATGGGCACACGCATATTACCATATATTTTACTGAAGCAGAGTGAATCAGAGAAAGCAGAAACAAGTGTGCGTCTGGATTTGCTCAGCCAAAATGAAAACAAAACAACCCAGTGGGAAAAATCCTAAGGTGCTCACCAAATAATTCATATTTTTCTTTTGCTAATGAAAGTGAATATAGAATTGTGTAAAATTGTGTATCTTGTTTGCTAGATTTGGAGCACCTAATATGTTCTTAGAGTGGACATTTTTTTTTTTTTTTAATAACATGTTATTCGCCCCCTAATTTTTTTCTTTTGGGCACAAATAAGATATTTCCAAAACTGTAGACTGTTTGGTCAACGTTAAGGCGTGGCACATGCGCCCTCAAGTTGACAAGAAGGGATTTTGCACAATTTAATAAGAAAAAAGTTATAACTTCATTATTATTTATCAAAATTTATGTTAAGTATCGATATTATATTTAATTTTGACTATTATTTTAATGCATGCCCCTAAAAAGGCGTGGCACCTTATATAATTTAAGTAATATATACGAAAATATGTAGTTTTTGCTTCAAAATATGATGGAATCTTACATATGTATGTAAAATTTATTTCCTAAAAGTCATTAAATAAATGCCGGCAAATTGCTACTGCTACTAACAAATGCAGCTCTGTGCTAATTAGTTGCGATCAAGCAAACTTATATTTACATAGAAGTAGCAACACTGATATAACGATGAAGCAAACTTATATTTACATAGAAGTAGCAACACTGGAATAACGGTATCTAGTACACATGTGCTTTTGTTAAGCTAAAAAAGAGCGTTGATAATGTGTTGTTATACATGCAAATGTGAAAATATTAATTTGATTTGATTGAAAGATAAGGTTTATAAAATTGGTAAGTTTAAACAACAAAGTGCTCGAAATTTTCAAAATATAATAACATATTTAATATTATTAATGTAACTCAAACAGCAATGGAAACAAGAGCAAATGAAAAGTTATTTCTGCTTGGGCACGACGAAAGTCAAATCATTGGGTGCAAGTTACCATCAAAAGGGCAAATATTGAAAGTTCTTTTTTACAATATGCGGAAAATTAAGCTCAATATCGTCCGAGTGCATATCTTGTAATTAAAGAAGCAGAAGTACTCTGGGATAAAGCACATATTCCCACAAGCCAGAATATTCGTAGCGTTCAGAAAGTGGAAGCTCTATATCATCAGTGGAAGACACTTCAGAAAACTTGTAAGCGCCGTACAGCTCTACAGGAGAAACGTGAGCACGATTTTGTGGAAGAATTAGACGATTTGTTTGATATCGCTCATTGTGATGCGTTAACCCGAATTGTCCCAGCGGCTCCATATGGAGCCACAAAAGATGCTCGTAAACTTTGTATTGTTTAAAGTCTGGAGAATGTTATTTTATTACTTTAAAGACGTCAATATCTTACTAAAATATCTATTATTTAGATTTAGTAACTTTTTTCTTCCTAGGTTGCATAACTTTTTCACCACACTCGTACTAAAAACCATTAAAAAAAAAAATTGCTGAAAATTGCTGTTTTTGCAAACATGGTAATGAAAAATTATTTTTTTTATTTATTACGAAAGTTTTTTCCCATAAATAGTTATATATTTCGAATCAGAAAAAATGACATATTCTGCCAAAATAAACTTTTTTTATTTTTTTTTTCTTTTAGTTTAAAAAATTCAAAGATTTTCTTAGCTGGTCCCATATGGAGCCGCTGGGCACAACTGCGTATTTGAATTTGTAAAATGAAATATGCAGTTGTGCCCAGCGGCTCCATATGGTACCGCAATAGCAGAGTGCATATTTTTAAAAAATAATTTTAAAAAAACTGTAATTAAATATTTAAACTGAAATAAAAAAATTATTCATATTAAATAGTTATTTATACTTTTTTTACTTAATTTTAATAAAAAATATAAAAATACCCAAACCTTATTATGTTTTGCTCTTGAAAAGTAAAATGCACAGTTGTGCCCAGCGGTCCCATATGGGACCATGCTTTTCCAAAAAAACTGAGAACAGAATATTGAAAATTAAAACAAATTTATTCTTTCTAAGGCCAATTGACCTTAATTTATGCAAAAAAATCGAAAAAATTCACAAAAATAATTGTGGGACAAATAGGGTTAAGTATTATTCAAATCGAAGAAGATAGACTATTTCTACTTAATCAACGGAAAAAAGGCAGACCAGGTGGTATGATTGGAAGCGATCGAGCACTTTTTGAAAGAGAGAAAAGAAGAAATATGCGTGAAGAAAGAGAACTGATAAGGCAAGAAAAGTATCACCAGGAGCAATCTCAAAATTTGGTTGCAAGTCAGGACTACTCAGATGATGAAGGACAATTGGCTGAAATAGACAGTGATGAGCTTCAAGACAATTTTCAACAAACATCTACTGGAAATGTGGGAAAGAAACGTAAAATGAAAAACTTTATAACACCCAAGCTTGTTGCGACTCTGGACAAGTGTAAAGGTAGCGACAGAGATGCTGTTCGAATTCTCATAGGCACTGCTGAAGCATTGGGCCATGATTTAAGTCAGTTAGCAATAAATAAAAGTACAATTAGAAATTGCCGTAAAAAAATTCGATCTGAAACAGCTATAAATTTAAAGGAAAAATTTCAAAACATTTTACCGCAAACCATTACAGTACATTGGGATGGAAAGCTGTTACCATCATTAACTGGAAAGGAAAAAGTAGACAGATTGCCAGTTGTTATTACATCTACAGAGACAGAGCATCTACTTGGAGTTCCTGCATTACAGGCTGGTACAGGAAGGCAACAGGCTGAAGCAATAATCCAATTATTAAAAGAGTGGAATTTGACAGACAAAGTTCAGGCCCTGTGTTTTGATACAACAGCAACAAACACGGGAAGACTTCAAGGTGCTTGCGTGATATTGGAACAGGAATTAGGAAAAGATCTTTTGTACTTGCCCTGTCGTCACCACATCTACGAAATTGTATTAAAGAGCGTATTTGAAAAAAGAAATTTGTCTTCAAGTGGACCAACTTTGTCAATTTTCCAAAAGTTTAAAGGGTCCTGGGCGATGATAAACCAAGAAAATTTTAAATTTGGAGTTGATGACGAGAAGGTAAGTCAGCATATTAGCGTTTTCGAATTAGAAGATCTAGCCACGTTTTTCCGCCAATATTTAAAAATAAAACAGCCTAGGGCTGATTATAAGGAGCTTCTGGAATTAAGCCTAATATTTCTTGGGGAGCACGAAAGGAATTATAAATTCAAGTCACCAGGAGCATGTCATCACGCTCGTTGGATGGCCAAGGCGATTTATTCATCAAAAATGTTTTTATTCAGAGAAGAGTTTGTCATGTCGTCAGATGAAATAGACGCCATACGCGATGCTTGTTTATTTATTGTGAAAATTTATGTAAAAGTCTGGATAGAAGCGTCAATAGCTGCCAAAGCGCCTAATCAAGACCTTCTTTTTATTAAATCTCTTTTCGCCTACAAAAATGTCAACGAAAACGTAAGCAATGCAACTTTGGGAAAATTCCGTAACCATTTATGGTATTTAGCAGCAGAAACAGTAGGTTTTTCGTTTTTTGATGAAACCATTACTTCTGAAACAAAAACTCGTATGATAAAGAGACTTCGTGTAGAGTCAGAAAATGAGAGCAAGCGGCTGATTACTGATATACAGGACTTACAATCAAAATCAATTGAGGACTTCGTAACCAAAAATACACTTCACTTCTTTGAACGTTTTTCGATTGCAACCGATTTTTTACAAAAAGAACCCTCCCAATGGCAGAACGAGCCAAGCTATATACAGGGCGTAAATATCGTCAGTAAAATGAGGGTAGTTAACGATACTGCCGAACGAAATGTTAAATTAATGGAAGAATATAATAATTCATTATCAAAAAATGAAGAAGAAAAACAATTTATCTTACAAATTGTAACTGATTATCGAAAAAACTATAAAGGTATTAATAAATCAGATCTCATGGAACACTAATCAATTTGTGTTTTATTTTAACTTGCCGGCATTTATTTAATAACTTTTAGGAAATAAATTTTACATACATATGTAAGATTCCATCATATTTTGAAGCAAAAACTACATATTTTCGTATATATTACTTAAATTATATAAGGTGCCACGCCTTTTTAGGGGCATGCATTAAAATAATAGTCAAAATTAAATATAATATCGATAC
Organism: Pherbina coryleti; assembly: GCA_943735915.1. Classification (NCBI taxonomy): domain Eukaryota; kingdom Metazoa; phylum Arthropoda; class Insecta; order Diptera; family Sciomyzidae; genus Pherbina; species Pherbina coryleti. The sequence goes on along the minus strand of OX030948.1, from coordinate 186,630,915 downwards.
TTAACATAAATTTTGATAAATAATAATGAAGTTATAACTTTTTTCTTATTAAATTGTGCAAAATCCCTTCTTGTCAACTTGAGGGCGCATGTGCCACGCCTTAACGTTGACCAAACAGTCTACAGTTTTGGAAATATGTTATTTGTGCCCAAAAGAAAAAAATTAGGGGGCGAACCACCTCCTACAAAAAACAAAAATAATTCCATATAAAAATTGTCCACTCTAATGTTCATATTATGATTTCAAATGCAAAAAGAATGCGCGTTTGAGCCGAACGTCTCTTCGTGTGAGCATTTACATATGTACTTTGTTTCGTAAAGTAAGAGTCATGCAGCGGAATGCCGATATAACGGTTTTAGCGACTGTTTCAAATAGAAGAAGTGTAGCAACAAAAAACAAACAAAAAAACGACTATAAAACAAACGTTTGCTGATGCAGTGGCATCAAATTGTGAGTTGCATAAAAATATTATGACATTACAATAACTTTTTGGTTTTTTTTTTCTAGGTGAAAAGGTAACTTGGCATAGCCAAATTGGTGTTTTGCATTGCTTTTTTTTAAATTTTTTTTTTCAATTATTTTATAATTGGCTATTTTCTACCCTCCTGATTTACTTACTTACTTACTTATCTGGCGCTTACAACCGTTAGTCGGTTTTGGCCTTGTATAAGAAATTGCGCCAGCCATTTCTATTTTGCGCTTGCTGGCGCCAGTTGGAAACACCAAGCGTGGTCAGTAGCGTGGCCGTTATTTTTTTTTTTTTATTTCTTATACTCTCTCCCCCCAAATTGGTTCAGTTTTATGTAAAAAAAAATACAAAAAATTTTCAAAGCGATAAGTTGTGTTTAAGGGGTGTCGCCCGCCCCTCAAAGTTGGCCTTCAAGCCCATTTATTCAAATGTAGTTTGTTTGTATATGAGTATCTTTTTAAAAAAACATTTTACAAGAATATGATGTATGGCAATATTTTAGCTCTTTTAGTCAACAACATTAGCCTCAAAGAAAGTTTTTTGCTAAAATTAATATTTTAGAAAATAACCAACAAAATACCAAAAATTATATGTACCAAAATTAAATTTATATGGAAATTATTTGTTCTAAGCATGTGCGGTAAAAGCTTATGTCTATTAAATTATTTCATACATATGTAGCTATACTACGTATAGTCAAAAGAAAACTAAACAAAAACAAAATTATTGAGTTATATTAAAAAATTTATAACTCTTGACTTACAGTAGATTTCTTAGAGTTCGAAAACCGGCGACGATAGTCGTTAACAACCTGCAGTACAAATTGTTTTTGCTCTTCATTTCTTGTAAAGAGCTTATTATACTCCTCCATCAACTTCACTCCTCTTTCGGCGGTATCATTGAAGACTCTTAATTTTTTTAATGTTTTTACCGCTGTCATTTAGCAATCCTGCGCAGGCCATTTGGACGGAGTTAATGTCATGAAAGACGTATCAATTTGAAATCTCTCGAAAAAATTTCTTGTTTGAGAAGAAACAAACTGCTCAAGCCCACCACTAATGAATTTTGAAACTGTTTGTTTTCACATTGTGGCGCGGTTAAAGTTAATTTGTTTTGTTGCAATTTTCTTTTGTTGCATCTACGACATTGTTGTCAAAAAACGCAAATGCAATAGCCTCCCCATTTAAATACCATAACTGGTTTTTGAATTTTTTGACGGCAACCTGCGAGATTCCTAAATCAATATTTTCAAAATCTTTTAATTTTGACAAAACATTTAAGTCGGTGTATGGTGCTTGTATTGCTAAGGGAGCAGAAAACCAGGCTTCAACATATACGGCGACAATAAAAATGCAAATTTGACGTAGTCCAATGCTTTCAGATTCTGTCAAGTTAAACTCTTCACGGAACAAATATATTTTCAAGCTGTAAATAGCTTTTCCCATCCAACGCGCATGATGATAAGCACCCGGTGAACAAATTATTACACTGTTTGGCGGTTTTTTTAGGTTCTCACCCAGGAATAGCAAGGTAAGTTCTAGTAACTCCTTATTATCCTCTCTAGGTTGTACTTCTTGTAAGATTGTGTTAACAAAACTTACAACTCGAGATTTTTTGTTTTTCAAATAATTATTTACCACTTCATCTTGCATTCCTTGCTGCCAGTTGTTAACGTTTAATTTTGGCCATGCATTTTAAAATTTTTCAAATATTATTACGTTAGGGCTTGAATGATTTTGAAATTTTTCCTCAAACACACTTCTCAGTACAACTTCATAAATGTGGTCGCTTCATAAAACTTCATAAAAGAAAATATGGTCGCTGGTTTGAATATTAAAAAAGAAAAACAAATTAACTTTAACCGCGCCACAATGGGAAAACAAACAGTTTCAAAATTCATTAGTGGTGGGCTTGAGCACTTTTTTCTTCTCAAACAAGAAATTTTCGAACTCTAAGAAATCTACTGTAAGTCAAGAGTTATAAATATTTTAATATAACTCAATAATTTTGTTATTGTTTGGTTTTATTTTGACTATACGTAGTATAGCTATGTATGAAATAATTTAATAGACATAAGCTTTTAACGCACATGCTTAGAACAAATAATTTCCATATTAATATAATTTTGGTACATATAATTTTTGGTATTTTGTTGGTTATTTTCTTCATTATTTTCTAAAATATTGATTTTATCAAAAAACTTTCTTTGAGGCTAATGTTGTTGATAAAAAGAGCTAAAATATTGCCATACATCATATTCTTGTAAAATGTTTTTTAAAAAGATACTCATATACAAACAAATTACATTTGAATAAATGGGCTTGAAGGCCAACTTTGAGGGGCGGGCGACACCCCTTAAACACAACTTATCGCTTTGAAACTTTTTTGTATTTTTTTTACATAAAACTGAACCGATTTGGGGGGAGAGAGTATAAGGAATCAAAAAAAAAATATTCTCCATACAACTAACGGCCACGCTAGTGGTCAGGTTATCCTAACACTTGATCCTTTCAACCATCCTGATTTGCTTTTATAATTTTCTGATTCCGTTCGATCTGTTGCCTTACGCTCACCTTATTTTTTAAGTTAAAACGTAAGCAGTGCTTACATATTCCATTGTGGGGAAGGCTGAAATGGATAATGTGCTCGTTTTATGTAATGAACCTTACATCTACCTTACGTTTTCCTTCATACATCCAGCTTATCAATTAAAGTGCATTAGCATAGAAACCCGAACGATTCCGACCGTCGGGAGTACATTCGCTGCACTTTACTTTAGTGAAGAAATACGTAAGAACGTATGATGCTTTTCATACTTTACAAAAGAAAGCTTACTAGAGGTGGCAAAGCCTTTGTGAAAGTAATGGGGATTCGTAAGGGACGTTTGCATTCCCCACCGATGAAAAGGCAGCAGGGTATAATGCATAATAGAAGGATGGTTTTTCTAATGGGAACAGCCGAATGCACACGATCGAAAGCTACACGAAGGAGCTTAAATTTTGAAATTAAACCAGAAATTTTTAATAACTTTCTACATTATACTGCATCGAAAAGAAAAAACCCGAATTTTCGTATTTGTTCAGTTTTCCTTGTTAGCTGACGATATATTAAATTTCATTACGATAACCTCAAAATTACTGCTTAATCGTGACAACGAGCAGACACACACACAGACCGAACTTTGCTAAATCGACTCAAGAGGTGATGCTTATCAAAAATATATGTACAGGGTGGGCATCTAGTGGTTTATTTTTAAATCATAGGTTATTTTGACACTGACAGCTGTTTCCGGCTCGAAATCTTGACATTAAGCCAGTATAATACCTCCGCCGAAAGAAATGAGTCGCTTTACGCTTGAACAACGTTGGAAAATATTCGAAACTTATTTCCAAAGTGAGTGCTGTGAATCCCAAACAATGCTTTATTTGAAAAGAAGATGATATTCTTTTGAAGAAGAGTCAAAAAATCATGGCGCATTTTCATCTCGGTGGCTACGCTAACAAAAAAAGTGCCTGTTTTAAGTGTCTGAATCATTCTAGATTATCCGCATAGCATCGATAATTAAAAGCATAAAAAAAGAGTCTGTCGGGGTCAAGTTTTTCGAGCTTAGTATGCAAAAGATCGATTGTATGTCTTTAGATCGTTTGGGCTGTTTGAAAAAGTGTACTATCTTGCTGTAGCTAGAGATTCTCCAAGTTCACATCTTCTATTTCAACCTACAAAAAGTCAATGATCATGGCTCTGTGTCGATTGCCGTTCAACAAAATAGCATTTTGGAAAAAAACAATGTATAAATTATGTCACCACTCCAAAATCTATACAAAACTGTCACTTTCTCTGAGTGCTATTGGCTTTTTGACATTCATGTGCGAGTTTTTCGATCCCCACATGTGGCAATTCTGTTTGTGAATACCTTTGCATGGACCATCCTAAATGTCAACTTCAAAAAATCATTTGGAAGTACCTGTACTCATATCAATTATTTACTTAATTCAAAGGAAAATATATGATTGCTGCTATTAATATATATAATTGGTGTCAATATTTATAATAATATCAAAGTAAATAAAAAAGTTTCACATATCCTTTGTCCAAACTTAAAGCTCAATATTCTGAAAAATCGAACAGATTATCGTTCCAATCATTCTACCCACTCACGTCACAGTTATTTTCACCAAATGTGGAGCAAAATGTAATAAAATATGTTCATCGTTTACGCTACAGTTATTTTATTTCTTATCATATTGTATAAATGTGTTTACCTCTGGTAAATATTATCCCTATAATTCAATGCTTAAGAACAACGTGCCTATACTTCTTTGTTCTTTTTATCCTTAGACAAAGTTAAACATCCGCTTGACAACATGTAAGCAGAAAACAAAACAAAAACAACAATAACAACAACAACAATAACAACAACAACAAAAAAACAACATACACATGGCAACACTCATCATTGTCAAACTGGAAAATGTGCGCCGATTTCACACATTTAGGCAGCATTACCCAAAATCAAACAAGAAAGACAAAAAAGCACTAAAAAAAAACAAAACGATACGACAGGGTTTCATGCGTGCTTGGCGCCATTTTCTTTTATTTTTCTTTTTTTTTCAACTTTGTTACGCTTGGCTTTGTGTGCCAAGGAAATTTTTGTCAATTTGATTTGAAGCATACAAAGTGTTAACATTTTCGTAACATTCAACACATTTGCCAACCTTGCTCGCGACCCTAACTCCTCCATCCAACCCTCCATCCTAAGTAGCGACACTGTTTTATATTGCATTTTGTATGGCGTTAACAAAAGATTTTGGATTTTCTCTACGTACTTCGAACATTATTGATGTGCTTGATTTATTTGCACATTTATATCAAAATGGTAACCAGGCAAAACCCATCCTGGAAAGTTCACGAAATGTAGTAAAAGGCGAACAATAATCTCAGCAGTCTTGATAAATGTCCTTAATGTGTGACAATTTAGTACAAAAGCATTTTTGTATCATGCTGTTTTCTTATTTTGTGCCATAGTCACATAATGTGCGAGTGAGTTCATAAGCGTGCCTGAATGGTTTTGTACTAAAATGACAGTGATTTGTTAGTGTAAATATTTATTTTTACTTATATATAAGTATACCACTAGTTATCAGCATAGCTTTGTGGATTTAAGCTCACATATTTATTTATATTTTAATTTAAATATTTGCATACTTTGTAAATCTTGGTTTTGCAAAAGTAAAAATGTTTACTTTTGCTCTCAGAAACAACAAAAATAAAAAGAAATAACCACAAAAAATTCTCTTGGAAAACTTCATAATTTAATAAAATGCTCCAAACAGCAAGCCACCCAGTCAACATGAAGGATAATTTATCTTAGCGCAGGATAATTAAGTTATATGGTCATTGCAGGCAAACAAAATGCTACGATACAGTCTGCTTTGCAGATGTTGTTGTTGTTGTTTGCACTCTTATGAAATATGATGAATTGTGTGCCGGATTTAATGCTTTAGCGCAAGCATTTACAGCATTAATTTCATTATTTAGTGAAAGTAATAAATATATTTAGACATTTCACGCATATAGAGAAAAATGTACCAAAAGTCACGATATTTTTTATTTTGCCTTAACTTCGAAGTGAAAAACCTAAGAGTTCTTTATTAGGACAAAATCTTATTTGGAATGAGAAAATGTTAAGGAAAACAAAGTTTTCTCGAAGCTTTGACAAACAGGCTTGCCTTATTCTACATAATTTCTATGGATTGGATTTGACAAGTAGCATGCTCGGTTCCTCCTTAAAAACCATTTGCAACCGAGCCTAGTATGCCTACAGAGGGAAGATATAACAGATAAAATTGATATCTAAGTGTTTTTCCTAGAATTATTTGACTTGAATAAGGCTTGAAGGATTAAACCTGACCAAATCAAATTGATTCAAAATATTGAGTTAATTGAAAGGATGCACTTGACTATCTCCTAGCTTACGCCGTATGTAGTTTGACGTGAGAACGTATCTTTATCCCCTTGTCCTTATTCTAATCCTTATCCTTATCCTTGTCCCCTAACTTATCCTTATCTTACATATAAATATGCAAACATCGAATGTTTTTGTACAATTTTTTAATTTTTAATTTTTAATTAAAAAAAAGAGAATGATACTGTAGTATATACATATATATATATATATATAAATTGTTAAGAACCTTTGGCATATTTTTCTCAAAAACTTAAGTCCAACAGAAATAAAATATTCTACTTTCGACAGAAACCTTTTAGGAATATATCGCGCTGTCAAACATTTTAGACACTTCTAAGAAGAAAGACAATTTGTTATCTATACAGACCACAAACCTTTAACATTTATCATAAGTTCAAAAACAGACATATCACCCCGACAAACATGACACTTGGAATATATAGCACAATTTACAAACAACATACAATACATTTCCGGAAAACAAAATATAGTTGCATATCTACACAAGACATTAATTTTCAAACACTATACAAAGAACAACAAGATGACAAAACGCTAAAATCTCTCATTGAGTCTCCAAATACAATCTAAAAGAAATTCTAATCCCTATCTAAAATATTAAAATTTGGTGCGACATTTCTAATAAAAATTGTCGACCTTTTGTTCCAATTTCCATGCGAAGAAGTATATTTGACAAAATTAATTCATTATCTCATCCTGGCGTACGGAACCACTAGACGATTGATACAATCAAAATACTTTTGGCCAAATATGTTAAAAGATACAAATAATTGGTCATCAAATTGTATCAATTGTCAAAAGTCTAAAATTAATGTGTACATGAGAACACCCATCCAAAAAATCGAAATTCCACCAGGCAGGTTCGAACATATTCACATAGATCTGGTGGGACCATTACCTGCATCAAATGATTTTCGATATATGCTAACTACCATCGATAGGCATACACGTTGGACAGAAGTATACCCTCTAAAAAATACTTCGGCTGAGACAGTAGCAAACACTTTCGTAAAAAATTATGTTCCACGTTTTGGCGTTCCTCTCAATGGATAAAGGCACACAATTCACATCGAAATTATTTTAAGAATCAACAAATTTACTAAGTGCACACAAAATTCACACCTCACCTTATCATCCACAATCAAACGGGATGGTTGAACGTTTTCATCGACAACTCAAGACGTCAATTATATCTTCAGATGATTCAACACATTAGTAAGAACTTTTGCCTTGGATACTTCTCGGTCTACGAACCGCAATCAAAGAAGACTTGAATTGTTCTTCTGCAGTATTGGTTTACGGTCAGAGTTTAAAGTTACCGGGAGAATTAGTTGTCCCAAATAATTAGTTGATACCATAAATATGGATTTTACACTTCGAAAGTTAAGAGAACAGTTTTCCTATAATCGTTCGAAAATTGTGTATCATAATAAAGATCATAGTCATGTTCCAAAATCGCTTAGTACTTGTGAATATGGTTTTGTAAAAATCAATCGTTCATCGGGACTTCAACAGCCATTTGAAGGTCCTTTTAAAATTATTTCCAGACACGAAAAAACATTTCAAATTCTATATCATTTCAAACCAGCATACACTAGTAACAAATCACAGATACCTAACACAAATTATTCAAATTCACCCATTCAGAAGAAAGTAGCTTTTAACATAGTATAAATGTTTAATTGGAGGGGGAGTATTTGTAGTGTATATGTATATATATATATATATATATATATATATATATATAAAATACTTTAATTGATCTTACTTTATATTTAAGTTTTTGAATTTTAAAAATGTTATAAAAAATTTTCATTTTGAAAAGTTAGAATAAAAAATATATCAAACAAAATAGTCCAAATAAAAATTATAAAATAAATTAAATAAAATAAAAACAGTTATTTGTGCACCAAAATACTTAATCATTCGAAAGATACTCTGTCACAGATGTGCCGAAAAATAAAAATAATAAGAAAGAAAAAAAAATATATACATATTGTGTGATAATTGTATTTAAAAATAAAAAGTACACATTTTCATACCCATGGCTGTAGTTTCAATCTCTCTCCATTTAAAGTTTTGCAAACAATTATTGCTGCTCTCTCTTTCTTTGTTTATAGCATTCCACATTAGAGCCTGAACTGAACCAAAGCGTTTCGGTTGGCGGTCCTCTCTCGGAGAAATCTGCTAAGTACACGTCCAGAATAGGATCGGTTGCCGGATCTGCGTTGCTTTTCGGTGTGTGAATGGTACAAATGCGACGCGCACACTCAAAACGAAACTTCAGCTCATGGAATGCAACACACACACACATACAAATCAAAACAAAACGTCAGCTCATGGTAAAAACTCAAGAATGATAGAAACCAGATTACGCGTTCCGCAAATGAAAGAGAGAGAGAGAGAGAGAGAATGACGTCACAAGCGATATTGTGAGACTTTGGAATAATTTTACTTCCACATCCACGCCTAAATATTTTTTTTTTCTTATTTTTATAATATGCATATGGACCTCCTTGTGGCGTCCGTGGCCTCTATGTCAACGAACCTTGAGACCCGGGTTCAAACCCCAGCAGCGAAAGAAAATTATTTGAATTAAAACAATTTTTCTGTACGGCCGCCACCCCTCTGCAGACAATGGCAAGCCTCAGAGAGTGAATATTGCCATGTAAAGCTTCTTGGGAACAAGAACGTTCCGTTCAGCGCCGTTCGGAGTCGGCGTTAAACCTGTTGGTCCGTTTCTCGGTTAATTGTTTACAAACTTAATAACACGCACAACACAATTGATCATAACAAGCTAGGTCAAAGTCCTTTCAAGGGCTGAAATGGCCAGTTATTTATTTATTTTTTTTTTTTATATGGACCTCCTTAACCCACTGGTAAAATAAAATTTTGTCAGTCTCAAATAGTTTAGGAGATCAAAATCTTGAAAGTTTAAAAAATTCATATTTTTCGTATACGAAAATATTCATATTTTTATACAGATATTTTTACTTTACTTTTTCGAAAGAATTTATTTTCAATTTCGTCAATTTGCCTAAGAGATCGCACATTTGCATACGTTTTTGTCAAGCAAAAGTACTGTGTGACGTCATGCACTCAGTTGAGAAAGAAAGCATTAGATAACGGGACTGCGGAACGCGTAATCTTGTTTCTATCATTCTTGGTAAAAACTAAGAATATAGCACTGAACACAGCCAATTCTTAGCTAAAATATGGCATCACTTACGTCACTCAAAAAGAGATCCGCCAGCCGTCGGAGAAAAAATAAAATAGATTCTATTCTGGCGTTTTTCCGTCGCGGATTTCTACGGCGATTTCATTTATGGCAACTGCAAACATTTTCATGTATTTTGTTGCACAGCGCACCCGACAACCAACAGCCGCTTTGGTTTTGTTCGAGTTCTCAACCATGCAACGGCGTTGCATAGAATTATTACTTGGAGTGTATAGTATGTGCCAAAATAAATGTGATGAAACAAAAATGAAGTCTTTTTACTTGGTCTTAAAAAAAAAAGAAGAATGGTTGTATGAGCTCATTAGGCAATAAAAATGCAGAAATAATAAAAAAATGTTGCATGGAATTATTATTCCATGACTGTTGGCGCTACGGTAAATTTTATAAAACCACAGTAAAGCTGAGGTTTCCGTCAAATGATTAAAATAAATAAAAAAATGAATGGCGTCATAAGGTCTCTCAAAGAACCACTGAATGCTACAAGGCAAAATTAAAAATAAAAAAATAACATAATTAAAAAAATAAATTAAAAAATAAAATAAAAAATATAGGATAAGGATGTGGTTACACGCAAAGAAATTTTTCGTTTACCACAACTGAAAACTTGACCAACTATACTTCGTTTGGGAGCTGTATTTGCCGCCAACGAATATTCAGTTGTCACAACTTAAAAATATATCTTATATACATATATATACCGCAAGCTATTTCGATCATTATTATTTATTATATTAATAATCTTTCTCATTATTTCCGTCCGTCTTCTTATGGATTGCACCTCCGTTGCTATCACCGTCCGCGTATTAAGCAAACTACCAATTTCCTTGTATAGTAACAATTTGTCCAAAAAGTAACTCTAAACTATAAGCGTTATGTTTATACAACGAAGGGAAAAATAAACAAAATTTTCAGTTGGGAAAAACGAAGTTTGCAATTGCTGCAATTTAAAAATCACTCGCGTTTATGACAAACGAAATTAATTTCCTGCAACTATATGACGCGTTTCTCGCAACTGAACGGTTATTATGACAACGTTATTATATTGAAACGTTCGCAAATAACGATTTCAAGCACGACAAACGAAGTTCGTTTGCGGCAAACTGGCGATAAACGTTTTTTTTCTTTGAGTGTACGCATTAGGACAATGATTAAACAAGGGATGAGAGCAAGCATTTGGACAAAGACTACGATCAGGTATAAGATAAAGAGTAGGACACAAATTTTAACAAAGATTAAGGTATAGAATTGGACTAGGATTAGGACAAGAATTAGAAAGATGACTTCGACAAGAACTGAGACAAAGGTAAGGACAAAGATTGAGACATACCTTAAACAATATTTGGGACAATATTGGGAAAAGTATAAGGACAAGAAATGGCACAAGAAATATAACAAAGATTTCAACACACTAAGATCAAGAGTTTGGAAAAGAAAAAGGACAATTATGAATAAATAAATATAAATAAAATGGCCATTTCAGCCTTTGAAAGAACTTTGAGCGAAGTTTTTAGAATCAAATTGTGTTGTACTTGTTATTAAATGTTTGTACACAATTGATGGGGAACTAGACCTATTAGTTTTATACCGACTCCGAACAGCTATTGTGGATGTTCTCAAGAAGCTTTACTCTCTGAGGTTTGCCATTGTCTGCTTAGAGGTGACGATCGACCAGAAAAATTAATTTAGAGGATTCGAACCTCGGACCTCGCGTCTCAAAAATTTGCACCGAGTGGTTAATGTACTAGGCCACAGCCGCCACCAGAAGGACAATTATTAGAACAAATATATGAATAAGGATAAAAATGAAAGAAAGTTTGGGAACAAATAAAAGCATAGGGACGAGAATAACGAAAAGGATAAAAATAGACTGTCACTTCAAAATTTACGGATGTGCCCACGTTACATACAACTTATTTTTAACTTTTCCTAGCGTTTTTTAATAAAAATAAAAAGAAAACAAGGGGAAAAATCGATTCCGATATGGTGGAATTTTGACTTCAGGCAATACTAGTTCTAATTATTATTCGTTTCTAAATCCTAGTTCTATATTCTTGTACTAATACTTTTTCAAATCTTTGTTGTAGACCTAATTCTTGTCCTAATATTTGTCCTAATCTTTCTGCATGTCTTTCTCCATCTTCCAAATCCTAGTCCTTGTCCAAAACTTTGTTCTTACCTGTGTCAAAACCTTTATGTTACCTTGCCCTTGTATTATTTCTAGTCCTCATCTTTCTAATCCTTGACTATAATTGTTTTCCCAAACCTTATTCTTATCATTCTTCTTCAGACTTCAGGCCAATAAGCATCTTGCCTGTTCTGTCCAAAATATGTGAATCTCTTATGGCTAACCAAATATCGGCATACCTGAGTCAAAACAATCTTTTGTCACCATTCCAATCAGGTTTTCGCGTAGGTCACAGTTGCTCTACTGCAATGATTAAAGTATTGGATGATATAAGGTCCCCTTATGATGATGGTCAACTAACTCTATTGTGTTTGCTTGACTTCTCTAAAGCATTTGACACTGTAAGCCATGAACTATTTTGTCAAAAACTGAAATACCTGTTTGGGTTCTGCGACAACGCTATTCGCCTACTAAGTAGTTATTTGACTGATAGAAAGCAAAAGGTAAAGGTTGGCACTAATTTTTCTAGTCACAGAGCTGTTTGCTGCGGTGTGCCCCAGGGAGCGGTTCTTGGTCCTTTGCTATTCTCTATATTTGTGAATGACATTTTTCGCTGCTGCACCTATTCATCAATGCATGCTTATGCTGATGACGTTCAGATTTATTTGTCTGGCAAAACAAACCTTATGGAAGATCTAGTCTGTAAACTTAATGAAGATCTCCACAGTATAAGCCTATGGGCTATGAATAATAGTCTCCATCTAAATGTCTTAAAGTCCTATATGTTGCCTATCTCTAAAGTAAAAATTAACCCTACCACAATTCCACATGTATTAATGGATGATAAGATAATTAAAGTTGTTAATAGTGTTGTTAGTCTTGGTTTTCATGTTAATGCTTCTCTCACATGCACAGATCACATCAATGGCGTAGTTCGAAAAATATATTATGTATTGCGAAATCTTAGAATGTCGTCTGAGTACACTCCCACTGATATAAGACGAAAACTTGTAATCCAGCTAATTGTTCCGATCATATCGTACTCCGAACTTGTGTATAGTAAGTTAGACTCACGGTCCCAGCTTAAATTACAAATTGCCTTTAATCATGCTACACGTTATGTCTATGGGTTACGTAGGTTCGATCATTAAGCTGAATTAAAAAATTGTATACTGGGGTGCGACATAATAAGTTATACTAATATCAGAAATTGTATATTTTTACATAAACTTATACACTCCAAAACTCCTTCTTACTTATTTGAAAAACTACAATTTAGTAGATCACATAGAAGCCAAGTTCTAATTTTGCCAACTTTTAACTACCTTAACTCCACAAGACTATTTTTTATTAACGCCATTCGAATTTGGAACTCATTACCAGGTCAATTAAAATCGATTCAGTCAAATACGCTTTTCAAACGCTCAATACTAAGGCATTTTTCATCGCCTTATTCTTAATAAAAGGTCAGTTCTCTTCCATCTCTTTCTTATGCTTTATCTCAATCTCTATCTCTCTCTCTTCATACTACATCTTACATTATTTTTGATTTTTCTTTTTCTTCTGCTTAATAATTAAATTCACTTAGTTGTTTAAGATTGCTATAATGTTTTAATTTTAATTTTAAGTTAAGCTTAAGTTTAAATTAATATTAATTATTGTAATCCAAACTATTTGTCATCGATCTTTGTACTTTAAAAGAACTATGTTCTTAGTGTACTAATACAATAAAGGCACAAATTATTATTATTATTCTTATCCTTCTTTTTATCCTTGTACCGAAAGTGGACATAATCCTTTTCCCAAGCCTTGTACAAATCTTGTCCTAATTCTTATCCTTATCCTTGTGCAAATCCTTGTCCTTGTTCTATTCTAGCACCTTAGCTGATTTTGAACCTGATTTATGTCCTTATTGTTTTGACACAAGTTTTGATTTTGATTTTGATTTTGATTTTGATTTTAATTTTGCTTTTATCTTGCTTATGCTTTTGATTTTGATTTTCGTTTTGTTTTTGCCTTCGCTTAACCTTTCACTAACCTGTCTCTGTATTAAAGAAATGTATTTTCCCCGAGACCCACATTTCTGATTTTCGAAATTTAAGACAAGAATTTAAATATGAAATACAGTGTCTAGGACCTTCGGACATCCACTTTGAATTTCTAAGTTCTCAGCATATATTTGAAAAAACTGCTGTATATCTTTCCATTAACGTAAATAAGTTTAAATGGAATATTTTTTTTAATAATGGGGTCTTGACCCGGGACTACCATTATATAAAAAGTTTTTTACTGAATTCCAAATTAACATCAAAAAATATTCAACACCGAATTGAAGCAATCTTAGTTCCGTGGAAAGTTTTCGTTATCTGATTGAGTGAAATGTTGTAAAATAATATCCTTAGCGAAACAGAAAACCAGCGAGAGCTCCCACAAATATACGAAAATGCCAACTTTATGATGTATTTCTCAACACGCATTATGCAGCAATAATTCTTTTATATCCTTGAATCCATCGCTGATGCCAACACCAGAGTTTATGTTAAGTGCTATCAATGTCGGAAATATTTTCTTATCTAAAATATGTGTTCCACAATCAGATTCGACATGATGTTGCTAAGTTTAAAACTTTTACAATATTACGCAATCCTGTGTAAGCATACCTGCAATTTTTGGGGGATTTCTAGAAACTTCTAGGCAATAAAATTTAGCATCAAATCAAAGATTATGTCGTAGATAAACAAAAAAAGCACAAACAACTACAAGAACAACAACAGTACCAACAACATGAACAAGCTGTGCACATCATAACAATTGAGAATATTAAATCGGCAGAAATATACGAATGTATGTCAGATAATAAAAGGATATTCGTGCAAATACCGGTTATAATGAAACAAAGCCAAAGAGGAAACAGTACAATCTGCCAGTTATTTTGAAAGTAAAGATAAGACCCACGAATTACTTGTTTGTCTGTCTGTCTGTTTGATTGTTTACTTATTTGTTTGTTTGTTGGTTTGCTTGTTTGTTTGTTTATACGGCTGACTGACAGTTGTTGGCATAACATTGACATTGAAACATCATGACGTGGGTGTCATATCGGTGCAGAAGAGAACAATGACGATGATGTTGATGATGATGATGATGAGCACGCTGCTTGGTGTTGGGAATTTTTCGATTTAACGGTGTGCAAAGAATATAAATGAAATTTTTTTTTGTATTTTTCCCCTCCCGACAGTGTAACAAAACTTGGTCTATATGAAGTGCCGGCACACCAGGGAGTCACTTGAATAACTGTAAAATATGAAGAAAAATCTTGAAATTTTGAAGGAAATATACAATATAATACAAAAAATATATGTCGGTCTGTTTGAAGTTGATATACAATGAAATACCATTTTATTGAAAAGCTCTCCTGGGTGCATTTTGTGTGTATGAATAAATAAATATTTATAAATCTTGTATCAATAAATCTTGTTCTTTGATTTGTTTGTTGCTCGCATAGTACTTGTCTAGACTGGAATCAATAATGGCTGCCAATACTATTAAACAAAATTCATAAGGTCTGACGCATATATTATTCTCTATAGATATTCAAATTATTATTAAACTTTACAATAGAAATATATTCAAAATACTTCTCTCATTGTCCATGAGTTTCAGATGTAAAACGGGGGAGCATTTTCAGCAGGTATGCAACGTATTCAATATGTATAAATTAGAAACGAAAAATATAAATTCAGCGAGAAAATTCCATGAAAATTTGAATTTACTTCAATGAGTAAGAAAAGAATTGTATAATCATATTTCTTAGTTAAATTAAAGGCAAACGTATATAAATTTAATGCTTCTGAATCATGCTGTTACTTTGAACTGAATACTCAAGAGCAAGAAAAATAAGAAAGATTCAATTTATTACCCGTAGGTTTTGACGTGACGGTCTTTCTTTATACTCCTATTTCATGTCTAAAGTCTTGTTTTAATCCATGACCAAATTCTTGACTTAATCAAATAAACCGAATCCTTTCCCTAGTTTGGAAAGGTGTGTTTTATGTTTGTCTTAATTTTTGACCTAAACCATATCCTAATTCATGTCATAGTCCTTTTCCGGTTTTATAGTCCGGTTTCATTGTGTTATATTGTTATTTGTGAACAGTGTGGGTTGCCACGATAAAAACTGTTGAAATCATAACCAAGTAGATTTTATTGTTGCTGTTGTTGTTGTGATTAATGATGTTGATGTTGATGTAGATGTTGATGTTGATGTTGATGTTAATGTTGATGTTGATGTTGATGTTGATGTTGATGTTGATGTTGATGTTGATGTTGATGTTGATGTTGATGTTGATGTTGATGTTGATGTTGATGTTGAAGTTGATGTTGATGTTGATGTTGATGTTGATGTTGATGTTGATGTTGATGTTGATGTTGATGTTTATGTTGATGTTTATGTTGATGTTGATGTTGATGTTGATTTTTATGTTGATGTTGATGTTGATGTTGATGTTGATGTTGATTTTTATGTTGATGTTGATGTTGATGTTAATGTTGATGTTGATGTTGATGTTGATGTTGATGTTGATGTTGATGTTTATGTTGATGTTGATGTTGATGTTTATGTTGATGTTGATGTTGATGTTGATGTTGATGTTGATGTTGATGTTGATGTTGATGTTGATGTTGATGTTGATGTTGATGTTGATGTTGATGTTGATGTTGATGTTGATGTTGATGTTGATGTTGATGTTGATGTTGATGTTGATGTTGATGTTGATGTTGATGTTGATGTTGATGTTGATGTTGATGTTGATGTTGATGTTGATGTTGATGTTGATGTTGATGTTGATGTTGATGTTGATGTTGATGTTGATGTTGATGTTGATGTTGATGTTGATGTTGATTTTGATGTTGATGTTGATTTTGATGTTGATGTTGATTTTGATGTTGATGTTGATTTTGATGTTGATGTTGATGTTGATGTTGATGCTGATGTTGATGTTGATGTTGATGTTGATGTTGATGTTGATGTTGATGTTGATGTTGATGTTGATGTTGAAGTTGATGTTGATGTTGATGTTGATGTTGATGTTGATGTTGATGTTGATGTTGATGTTGATGTTGATGTTGATGTTGATGTTGATGTTGATGTTGATGTTGATTTTTATGTTGATGTTGATGTTGATGTTGATGTTGATGTTGATGTCGATGTTGATGTTGATTTTGATGTTGATGTTGATGTTGATGTTGATGTTGATGCTGATGTTGATGTTGATTTTGATGTTGATGTTGATGTTGATGTTGATGTTGATGTTGATATTGATGTTGATGTTGATGTTGATGTTGATGTTGATGTTGATGTTGATGTTGATGTTGATGTTGATGTTGATGTTGATGTTGATGTTGATGTTGATGTTGATGTTGATGTTGATGTTGATGTTGATGTTGATGTTGATGTTGATGTTGATGTTGAAGTTGATGTTGATGTTGATGTTGATGTTGATGTTGATGTTGATGTTGATGTTGATGTTGATGTTTATGTTGATGTTTATGTTGATGTTGATGTTGATGTTGATTTTTATGTTGATGTTGATGTTGATGTTGATGTTGATGTTGATTTTTATGTTGATGTTGATGTTGATGTTAATGTTGATGTTGATGTTGATGTTGATGTTGATGTTGATGTTGATGTTTATGTTGATGTTGATGTTGATGTTTATGTTGATGTTGATGTTGATGTTGATGTTGATGTTGATGTTGATGTTGATGTTGATGTTGATGTTGATGTTGATGTTGATGTTGATGTTGATGTTGATGTTGATGTTGATGTTGATGTTGATGTTGATGTTGATGTTGATGTTGATGTTGATGTTGATGTTGATGTTGATGTTGATGTTGATGTTGATGTTGATGTTGATGTTGATGTTGATGTTGATGTTGATGTTGATGTTGATGTTGATGTTGATGTTGATGTTGATGTTGATGTTGATGTTGATGTTGATTTTGATGTTGATGTTGATTTTGATGTTGATGTTGATTTTGATGTTGATGTTGATTTTGATGTTGATGTTGATGTTGATGTTGATGCTGATGTTGATGTTGATGTTGATGTTGATGTTGATGTTGATGTTGATGTTGATGTTGATGTTGAAGTTGATGTTGATGTTGATGTTGATGTTGATGTTGATGTTGATGTTGATGTTGATGTTGATGTTGATGTTGATGTTGATGTTGATGTTGATGTTGATGTTGATTTTTATGTTGATGTTGATGTTGATGTTGATGTTGATGTCGATGTTGATGTTGATTTTGATGTTGATGTTGATGTTGATGTTGATGTTGATGCTGATGTTGATGTTGATTTTGATGTTGATGTTGATGTTGATGTTGATGTTGATGTTGATATTGATGTTGATGTTGATGTTGATGTTGATGTTGATGTTGATGTTGATGTTGATGTTGATGTTGATGTTGATGTTGATGTTGATGTTGATGTTGATGTTGATGTTGATGTTGATGTTGATGTTGATGTTGATGTTGATGTTGATGTTGATGTTGATGTTGATGTTGATGTTGATGTTGATGTTGATGTTGATGTTGATGTTGATGTTGATGTTGATATTGATGTTGATGTTGATGTTGATGTTGATGTTGATGTTGATGTTGATGTTGATGTTGATGTTGATGTTGATGTTGATGTTGATGTTGATGTTGATGTTGATGTTGAAGTTGATGTTGATGTTGATGTTGATGTTGATGTTGATGTTGATGTTGATGTTGATGTTGATGTTGATGTTGATGTTGATGTTGATGTTGATGTTGATGTTGATGTTGATGTTGATGTTGATGTTTATGTTGATGTTGATGTTGATGTTGATTTTTATGTTGATGTTGATGTTGATGTTGATGTTGATGTTGATGTTGATGTTGATGTTGATGTTGATGTTGATGTTGATGTTGATGTTGATGTTGATGTTGATGTTTATGTTGATGTTGATGTTGATGTTGATTTTTATGTTGATGTTGATGTTGATGTTGATGTTGATGTTGATGTTGATGTTGATGTTGATGTTGATGTTGATGTTGATGTTGATGTTGATGTTGATGTTGATGTTGATGTTGATGTTGATGTTGATGTTGAAGTTGATGTTGATGTTGATGTTGATGTTGATGTTGATGTTGATGTTGATGTTGATGTTGATGTTGATGTTGATGTTGATGTTGATGTTGATGTTGATGTTGATGTTGATGTTGATGTTGATGTTGATGTTGATGTTGATGTTGATGTTGATGTTGATGTTGATGTTGATGTTGATGTTGATGTTGATGTTGATGTTGATGTTGATGTTGATGTTGATGTTGATGTTGATGTTGTGTTGATGTTGATGTTGATGTTGACGTTGATGTTGACGTTGATTTTGATGTTGATGTTGATGCTGATGTTGATGTTGATGTTGATGTTGATGTTGTTGTTGATGTTGATGTTGATGTTGATGTTGATGTTAATGTTGATGTGAATGTTGATGTTGATGTTGATGTTGATGTTGATGTTGATGTTGATGTTGATGTTGATGTTGATGTTGATGTTGATGTTGATGTTGATGTTGATGTTGATGTTGATGTTGATGTTGATGTTGATGTTGATGTTGATGTTGATGTTGATGTTGATGTTGATGTTGATGTTGATGTTGATGTTGATGTTGATGTTGATGTTGATGTTGATGTTGATGTTGATGTTGATGTTGATGTTGATGTTGATGTTGATGTTGATGTTAATTTTGATGTTGATGTTGATGTTGATGTTGATGTTGATGTTGATGTTGATGTTGATGTTGATGTTGATGTTGATGTTGATGTTGATGTTGATGTTGATGTTGATGTTGATGTTGATGTTGATGTTGATGTTGATGTTGATGTTGATGTTGATGTGGATGTTGATGTTGATGTTGATGTTGATGATGATATTGACTTGAATCCATCGTTATATGCCGCAGATTTCTCAAAGAGATGGCCGAGCATTTCAGGATACACCTCATCTGGGAAACGTGGTATTGAAGGCAAAAGCTAAGTTGATGTTCTGACTGGGAAGGGCAAAACCATGTCGAGATGATCACGGGAATGGTGCCTTTACACAGCCACTTTGCACAATATTTTGCATAAATATCTTAGCCTACATGCCTAATAAGTGAAGTTGACACAATCATTGAAGCCTTAAGACCTTAGAAAACGCCGTACATTCTCTGATTGGGTGCTGGAAATACATGAACAAGACCATGATTTCTCAAACAAAATTATTCTGAGTAATAAGGCTCATTTTCATCTGTCTGGGGCTCCGAAAACCCAAGAGAAATAGTCTAACAACCTCTTCATTCACAACGAGTGACAGTTTTGTGCGGTTTTTAAAGTGGCGGTGTCATTGGGCGATATTGTTTCGAAAATTATGCTGATGCTACCGTTTCATTGAATGGTTCAGTCAACTGAACAATGTTGACTGACTTTTTTTGGCCTGAAATTAATGCTATGGACGTGAATGACGTTTGTTTTCAACAGGACGGCACCACATGCCATACAGCTGGTGAAATAATGGCCAAATTGCGTGAAAAGTTTCCTGGACATGTCATTTCTCGAAATGGAGACTTTTAATGGCCGCCGAGATTGTGCAATTTTACACCATTAGACTTTTTTCTTTGGCGTCCGTGGCGTAGTTGGTTAAAGTGCGTGGCTGCTATGTCAACGAACCTGCAGACCCGGGTTCGAACCCCAGCATCGACAGAAAATTATTTAAATTAAAATAATTTTTCTGTACGGTCGCCACCTCTCTGCAGACAATGGCAAACCTCAGAGAGTAATCAAAATGCCATGTAAAGCTTCTTGAGAACGAGAACATTCCGTTCATCGCCGTTCGGAGTCGGCGTTAAGCATGTAGGTCCGGTTCTCGGTCAATTTTGCACAGACTTAATAACACGCACAACACAATTGATCATAAGAAGCTAGGTCAAAGTCCTTTCAAGGGCTGAAATGGCCAGTTATTTATTTTTTATTTATTTTAGACTTTTTTCTTTGGGGCTACATTAAAGATAAAGTCTACGCCAATGCTCCAGCCAGTATTAAAACACTTAAAGATAATATTAGAGCTGTTATTCGCGAGATACAGCCGCTATTACGCGAAAATGTGATAAAAAAATCAATGTGAAAATGTGAAAGTGATGGTTGATTTCGGTGGAGCAGATTCACCGTAACATTTTTCATAGATAGCAACGCCCTCTATATGCTAGACAAAGGACTTTCAGAACAGCCTAGCCTATGAACATTGTGTTCGAACCTGAAGGGCAAACGCAATCCTTAATTAAGAATAATTCCGACAACCACAGCCCCAAAAAGTTTAGGACAGACAATTAGGAGTATGACTTGTTGTCAGGTAAAAGAAAAATTGGTCTTCTCTTACTATAGACTGCAAACAGTTTTTAAAGTTTAATCTACAAACACGAGTTAAAGTTGTTTTCAAACCTATAAAAAAAACTTTTACTTGACATTTACTTCATAATCCAGACAAATTTCGGTACACACACATAACTACAAACGTGTATGTTTGTATTTGGCGTCTCCAAAAAATTCACTATTCAGGCTTTAAGCATTAATTAGAGCAATCGAACCGAAAATAACGCAAAATCAACAACAACAACATTATAAACAGGAACAACTGGAAATAATAGACTAACATGTAAAGAATACGTAATGTTTGTCACGTAAGAACATTCGAGCAATTTTATGTATTGCTACACACTCAGACTGCGGCAACGGATTTGCCAAGAGATTACATTCAACCTCAGGCTACAATCATGTTCTGCTTGTTTGCTTCTTACTTTTCTTCCGATTTGATTTTTGTTTTTTTTTTATTTTGGATTTTTTCTTTCTTGTTGCAAGATTATCGCCTCAAATCGATTTCGAATTTTACGACATTATGCGACAATTGCTATACGTAAGCGTAGAACTTGCAAACAAAAAAAAAAAAAACCAAAAAATGAGAAAAAAATCCCAAGAATAGAAAGAAAAAAAGTTTACAACAAACTTTAACGTGGTACACCAAGAAAAACCAAACTAAATTCATGCTACTCGAAATAAGTTACGAAAAGTAAGCAAAAACAAGCGAGGACATCAGTGTTCTTCTTCAATTCGCTTCGTAACTTTCTCGCAACTCACGCTCTCTCTTTTGTTGGTTTGCCAAAAAGAAGAGCAATTAAAACTTGTGAATTGAGAAAAATAAATTATTCAGAAAAAAAAAATAAAAAAATAATTAGAGATTACTACTCATCAATCTCTTATTTTATGGCAATAGTGGTCAGCTGGTGGCTCAATTTTGCCAGTTTACTCAATTGGATCATTTGGCTCGATTGGCCAAATTGGCTCAATCGACTCGATATCGATATTTGTATGGAAACTAAAACCAAAACAAACCTTGAAGTATTGATTCAGCAAAAAGGTCCTAACCCCAAATTTGAGTTTAGCGAGCAACTTGTCTTAACAACTAACCAAGCCAAAGAGGTCTCTTTTGTTCAAGATTCTCGTAATGAGCAGCAAAAATATTATTCCTTATCAATACACTGTTGGCAGCCAACCATTTGTCAGTTATCTCTTTCTATTATCAAAATGCAAGGGGACTACGCCAAAAAATTTCTACTGTGTTCCTTATATCTCTAAACTTTTATCGCCAGTTTGCCGCAAGCGAACTTCGTTTTTCGTTCTTGAAATCGTTATTTGCAAACGTTTCAATACTTGTCACAATAATAAGTCAGTTGCGATAAACGTGTCATTTAGTTGCAGGAAATTAATTTCGTTTGTCATAAACGCAAGTTATTTTTAAAATGCAGCAATTGAAAAATTTGTTTTTCCCAACTGAAAACTTTGTTTGTTTTTCGCTTCGCTGTATAAACACAACGCTTATAGTTCAGAGTTACTTTTTGGACAAATTGTTACTATAAATAGTAATCTGCTTAATACGCGGATGGAGATAGCAACAGAAGTGCTATGAGTGCAATCCATAAAAAGACGGACTGACATAGAGAGAACAGTAATAATAATGACCGAAATACTTTGCGGTGTATATATGTATATAAGATATAATTTTAGGTTAATGACAACTGAATGCGAGTTTTATTTGCCGCAAACGAAATGTAGTTGGTGAATTTTTCAGTTGTGGTAAGCGAAAAGTTTCTTTGCGTGTATATTAGCACTCACAGAAACCAATCTATGCCCAGGCAACAAGGGTAAAAACATTTTCGGATACGTGAAATTCAGAGACGATGGACCTGATAAAGATGATCTGACTCTTCAGGTCGTAGTTTAATTTTAGCAATTCCGAATCTATTCGATCCTTCGTTGATTAAAAATGTCGATACTGTTTACTTTGAATTTATATGCAACAAAATAAATATCTTAAAGCATTGTTTGTATTTAGTTTGTCATTTAGTTGCAGGAAATTCATTTCATTTGTCATAAACGCGAGTAATTTTTAAAATGCAGCAATTGAAAAATTTGTTTCTCCCAACTGAAAACTTCGTTAGTTCTTCTCTTCGTTGTATAAACACAACACTCATAGTTCAGAGTAACTTTTTTGACAAATTGTTACTATATGTTGGTAATTTGCTTAATACGCAGACGGAAATAACAATCTGGTGTTATAATTGTCCCTCACAACCCACGTCTGGCTATAAGCTTGCTGGCTATCAGACGCTAACGATGTTCTCTTCGATCTTATTTGATGCGGTTATACGGAAACTTAAACCTCCCTAATCTCAAATGGGTTCTGTCAGATGATAAATGCAACTTTTTTCCTTTGAATCCATTATCTTGAAAAGAAATTTCCATTACTAGTCACTCTTGTCTGTCACTCTGACTCTGGCCTTTACCAGTTAAGCGGAATAACCACCAATAAGGACAAACAACCTCGTGTTTTCACCAGTTATCAAAAACTGCGTAGTTTCTTGTGAGTAAAAACCTACGTTTAACATTGAATCTGTACCATCCACCTCTACCAGTTATCAACTTCTACAACAGTATTAATAGAAGCACCCATTCCGAGCACTTGTACGGCTTCAACCTCCGTTGAAAAACTGATTTTGAAAAACTAGAAACACCTTCTGATTGAAAATTCTGACAGAAAATATTGAAAATACTCTTGCCCTTTATTATGGAAATATCTTTAACTGCTTCACTCTCTCTATCCCTTTTATAATGCAGAAAAACTTCACGTTTTATTCCTCCTGGCATAATAGGGTTTTATGTTCACTTCGGAATAAAATAATAAAACTTTGGCGTACATACTTGATTTCTTGATCTTTAACTGACCTTACGAGATATATTCACCCCTATAACCTTCTCCGAACTATGTGAACACCCTATACAGAGTGGGCCATCTAGTGGTTTCTTTTTAAATCATAGGTTATTTTGACATTGACAGCTGTTCCCGCTCGAAATCTTGACATGAAGTCAGTATCATACTTCCGTGAAAAGAAATGAGTCGCTTGACGCTTGACGCTTGAACAACGTAGGGAAATATTGACAACTTTGGGCTATAGAGCTTGAATCGGACAAAGATTTTGGGAGAAAAACCATCTTTTCTGACGAGGCGCATTTTCTTCTCGCCGGCTACGTTAACAAACAAAATTGCTGCATCTGGAGCTCGAAAAACCCGCACGTTATTGCCGAGAAGCGGATGCATCCACAGAGAGTGACAGTTTGGTGCGGATTGTAGAGTGGTGGCAACATTGGACCATTTTTCTTAGAAAACGAGGCTGGGAACAACGTTTCGGTCAACGGTGGGTGTTACAGAACCATGTAAATCGACTTTTTTACTGAAATTGGAGACATGAATTTGGACGACTTCTGGTTCATGCAGGATGGCACACCATGCGATATTTTGCGCACCAATCGATCTTATGCGCACCAAATTCCCAAATCGTGTTATCAGTCGTCTTGGCGATGTCAATTGGTCGCCTAGGAGCTGCGATTTGACCCCTCGGAAACGAATCAAGCACTTGAGGCCAATATCATCCATTCAATCCGCAAGCTACAGTACGAAACCATCAACAAGGTCTTGGGAAATTGGAGTGACAGAATGCGCTACTGCGAACCCTGCTGAGGCAGCCACTTGAACGACGTCGTGTTCCATAACTAATGGGAATGTTTGTTTCCACGGGCCCAATGACCTGAACTAACGCATGCTGAAATGTGGCTGGTGCGGAATGTTGACCGAAAGGCATAACCCGCCACTGGTACAAGCCAAGCCCCGGTGCAGTGAATGCTATGTATTGTTTGCTGTTTTCCTCCATTGGAATCTGCCAATAGCCATTTTTGAGATCCAATGCACTTATATATTTGGCACTTCTGAGGCGATCTAGAGTCGTGTGTATTCTTGGGAGTGGGTAAGCGTCGGGTACAGAACGTGAGTTGAGTTGTCGGTAGTAAACACATTGTCTCCATGCTCCTGTTATCTTTTTCACCAAAACAATAGTTGTGGACTGTGCGAAAGTTCAACACAGCTTTTGCTGATCAGTTCATCGACTTCTTTGTTTATAACTGCTTGTATTGCTGGATTCCGTGGAAAGTACAAATAAAGCCATAATACATGAAAAAAAATTTAATTTTGTTCATTTTATTGCATTAAAAAAACATGTATTTGGCCCACCCTGTATGTAATCTGTCTTGCCCATCACTGATCCAAAAAATTTCTATCAGTTGATTAATATAATGAGAAAACCTGGTTATTATCAATCCACCCAGAAATTTTCAGAAATCTCCTCGGACGGCTCTGAAATAATCGCAAATTTTTTTGCGAATTTTTTCAGTCAATGATTTACCAGCTAAAATTATACTTCTCGCCGCTAACTTCAGTTAATATTACACTTGGCGATGCCATAGGAAATTTATGAAATTTAAAGGACTATTACTCTCCTGAACTTGATGGGTTCTCTACTATTGTTTTGAAAAAATTTGCGATTGGTTTTGAATTGGTTCTTTTTCAGCTCACCATTTCTCAGTCAGTTTTCCCCAAGTAATGGAAGAATTCGTTCATAAGACGTCTGTATAAAAATAAACCTACTTAGAAATTATATTTCAAATTATAGACCAAGAGCAAAACAGTCATGCGGCATGCGAATTCCCGAATGTATTATCTAACACATTATTCTTTTTCACTGCAAATATATTTTTCCCCCTAATCAACACGGCTTTCTCAACGAATGATCGACTAACACCAACCATACAGAATTTGTTTCTAATACTCTATGTTCTTTGAAAAGCGGTTTTGAAGTGGATGCAGTCTCTACTGACTCAAGTAAAGCCTTTAAAAATATTTCGCACGCTATCATTCATTTTAAGCTTAAAGTACTTTCAAACGCTGTTTATTGCTTGGATTAAATCTCACCTTGTAGATGGTCACTTTAGTGATATCTTTAGATTTTCCAAATAAGTGTTTAAGAGTCCCTCAAGGGAGTAACTAATGTCTTTTATTATTCCTCAAGGTAGTCACTGATGTCTTTTAATATTTTTATTGGCAACATCCGATGTAGATGTTATCACCCAAATCTTACTGTCTATGCTGATGATATACTCATAAAAACCTATCAGCATATACCTACCATTGCTGACTCTAACCGCCTTTAAGATAAGCCAGGTCCCTCAGTAAGTTCTTTGCAGGACTTGATGTTATTTGCAACAAAGAAATGTATTTTCGGTCCCCATATCATAAGAGCCAACTCTGTATTTGGTTTTGTAAAACAATGGTCCGGGGAATTCTACAATCCATACGTTACAAAATCTCTCTACCTCCTAATTGTAAGACCTATTTTCGAATATGTTAGCTAGGTAGGATGCGTATTGATGCCGTGCTGTGAAAATTCTTTTGTTTCTCTTTACGTGGTCTTCCCGGTTCTAACAGTCCCAATCGATCTCCTTATGCTGATTGATTGATGTTGATATGTAGACTCAAGAAACAACGCAAGGATTTCGCCGATGTAATATTTATGCGTCAACTTCTAGGCGGTACCATTAACACTCCTGCTCTGCTCGAACTGAAATCCCCTAATGCCAACCCACGCAACTCTTAGGTCTAAACTCCTTCTATATTCTCTAGCCTTTCTTCTATAGCAGTCTCTCATAATCAGCTATGGGCAGAGAGCGCCCTTGGAGCGCTGAGAGTAAGAATTGCGAGCAAAGGCTTATGTAGCAACACAAAACGCAACAACAAATTAAAGAAAAAAAAATAAACACAGAAACAACACAGAAGCTTTAAATGTAGTGGTGCCCATACCCGCTCATAATGCTATTTTTTTTTTCTTTTCTTCTACCTTGACTTTCATCGTACCGACTATGGATACTCACCTATATCTAGGTGAACCTATATCTATATTGCTCCATGTGGCCAATAGCATGATCCCCGAATTCCATGTGATTCTCCATAATATCCTTCTTCCCTCCAAAATTTGGAAATATTCAGAAAACGGACAGTACTATAACGAATTTTGAATTCATACATTTCAATTTCTTTGTTTACTGGGAACAGTAAACAAATCAACAGTCAGAGCAATATATAAATCACAAATATTTTAAAAGCTCATTTTGGAAATTGTCATTATAGCTGCCATTATGAGAGAAAAGTAAGAAGAATTATAAGTAACACAATTCAAAAAATATTTACAAAGGAATTGTCCGTTATAACCCCTATTTTTATGTTGCAATTGCATCATTTTGCGGTATTTGATGTAAGTAAAAGATTTTCAATTTTGCTTTTTTTGCAATTCAAATATTTTTGCTTTCTATAATGTAGCAGTTCCATGAGATCCTTGTAGCTTTTATAAGCACGAATCTTCAATGCCTTACATAACAAAAACGGGCCTGTGTGGTATGGATCTACGAAGTACATGCTATATACTTGCATGTGTTTTCATGCTCTGGAATCTTATAGTGGGCATTTTAGGTGTACTGGGTAGATAAAAAAATAACATTTTAATATCTATGTGTAAAACAATTCCCATCTGTACTATTTCGTAGATATAAACATTTTTATAACATTTGCGGAGCCAATAATTTATACTGCCATCGCTGCATTTCTCATGGCTGGTATTCTAGTGGTGCGTTTATTGACAAACAATATTTACTGATATATCCCTGACTTTTTCATATTTCAGGAAATACGTTTGCTGCTTATTCCATGGATGTTGGGAATATTTTTTTCAATAGGTCTAGCGATTTATTTTATTATCTGCAATTTTCTCGGCGAATTTTGTTTTTTTAGCAGCGACTACCCACAACATGTTCAAAGTATACATTTAACCAATATTCTTTTTATAGTTTATTATTGGACGAAATTGTGTGAGTCATTCTGTGGAGGTGTTTTAATTCGACTATAAGTGATAATATTATTATTTTCTCATAGTTATTGAATTAAGTGTAGTCCGCTTTATTCTATCCTATTACATTCATAAAGAAGAACTACATAAATCTTCGCGAACCAATAGATTATAAGCCAAGGCAGCGATAATTAACTTTATTGAGCTAAAAATAAGGAGTGAGAAGTTTGTGGAAATGTACATCTTAAATTATACTCAGATAATTTTAATATATTTATACATATCATGTCTATATCATGTCTTCAACTCACATTTTCGCAAAAAGTCTGATTGTTCAATTTAAAAGGTATGAATTCATAATTAAAGTTTTAAAATACGATTAATTTCGCCATAATTATCAAAGGATATTCTAAATACTCATTATTATTAATCATCTATACAAGATCTATACAAGATCCTAACTGCGAAACCTGCAACAACTCAGACCGGTATAGGTGCTGTATGAAATGCGGTACAGAGAGCGGAAGCAAGCTGTTCTTTGTTTAGAGAGTAAACGCTTACAAACAAACCATCGTACTGGAACCTGGAAATGTACCTCCTTTACAAGAGCTAGCAAAACGAAGAGGAGATGAGACTTCTACAGTTGAACCTCAGCAAATGTCGCGCACCGCAAGACCTCTTAACGCAAACCGTCCAAGACCTTAGCAGTCACGTGGCTATTTTGTTCCAGCCCTATAACGCAAAAACTCCAGGAGTTTGGGCGTCGGAAACTTCTGGCAGAGCCGCCATATGGTCCTGTGGACGGCATCCTCCCACAATAAGGCAGCACATACGGGCAAACGGTTTTGTTAGCGCTGAAGTTATGGGTATACATATTGTAAGCTGTTACCTTGCACCAAGTTTATCCATAAAAGAGTTTTCTGAGACTGTTGACGCAATAGTTGACGATGCTAGAGGAATCAGACCAGTTCTTATAGCTGGTGACTTTACACGTGGGCCGTAGTCTGGGGAAGACAGAGAACGAACCAAAGAGGGCTAATTATTCTGGAGGCTTTTGCTTCGTTAGATGTTGTCCTTTTGAACACCGGAACGTAGAGCACATTCGCCAACGCAAATGGTAACTCAATAATAGACTTGGCGTTTGCCAGTAGTGACGTGTGCACGCAAACGCAGTGGAAAGTAAGTGATGTCTTCACGCAAGCAATCGTGTATACACTAGCAATGCAAACTAACCGAAGGAGCAGAGACCCGCAAAGTGAAACATCATACAAGGTCGAAACGCTAGACGAAGGTATATTTACAGCAATGATGGCTGATATTAAACTCACGGGCACAGCACAGGATATGACAAGGCAAACAACAGCGGTATTGAAAAGGGCTTGAGACGCGGCTATATTGTTGCGAAGACCAAGCAAGCATCACCACGAACCTGTGTACTGGTGGCATACAGAAATTGCTGAAGTACGCAACCAATGCCACCAAGCCAGAAGAAGGTACTACCGCGCGAGAGGGACCGGCAAGTTTGATGAACTCCGTGAGGTCTATAGAGAGCGCAGGAAGCTGCTGGAAAATATGATCTCTTCGAAGAAGCGCGAATGCTTCTTACAGCTATGCGATGAAGCAGACGTCACCCCATGGGATACGGCATATCGGCTGGTCATAAAGTAGACGAAATCATTCCGGCGACCATCACCCAGCGCCCTTCCCTCAGCAACCATGGATACAGCCTTTCACTGTTGATGGCAACGTGCATCCCATTTCTATGGTTACCGCTAAGGAGATCATGACAATTGCCAATGCTGTCCATAACGACAAGGCCCCAGGTCCAGATAAAATTCCATACAGCGCACTCAAATCCATTGCCATCACGTTACAAGCACAACGAATAACGCTTGTCTTACAGAGGGCATATTCCCCGCACAATGGAAGACGCAAAAGCTCTTGCTTATACCAAAAGGTAGCGGCTCTCCGGATGATCCCTCGGACTACCGACCTATATGTCTGCTCGACATGATAGGCAAGATCTTGGAGCGAGTGCTGTGCAACCGCCTTGATGAAGCAATCCAAGCCAGAGGAGGACTTTCGAATCAACAGTTTGGGTTCCGAAAGTCACGTTTAACATCCGACGCCATAAATCTTGTAACAAACGTGGCAGAGAAAGCTATTGAAGGTAAAAGATGGAAGAAGGGTTCAAAGCTGTACTGTCTCGTGACAACGCTGGATGTGTGCAATGCCTTTAACTTCGCAAACTGGGAGAATATAATAAAAGCGCTCGCAGTATTTGGTATTCCACGCTATCTTTCTAGAGTAATAGCGAACTACTTCGATAGAAAAGTAAAGGGTGGTTAAATTTTAAGGGCCGATGTTGAATGTGAACCACACCTAAACGTCAAGTATTTTTCTGCAATTCGCAGGGCAATTCAGACTAACTCAATTTAAACTATGGAAAGATACACAATCGAGCAACGCGTTAAAGTTATTCATGCTTATTATGAAAATGGGCTTTCAAATCAAAATGTATATCGTGCAATTCGTGATTTTTTTCGGCCAATTTAATCGTCCAAATGTGCGTACAATCGGAAAAATCATGCAAAAATTTGAGCAGACCGGGTCTGTAGCATGGTCGTATAGCTCGTAGTGCAGAAAATATTGCTGCTGTTCACGATAGTGTGGCTGAAGAGCCGTCCACCTCAATCGTAGAGCCCAACAATTGCACCTCTCACGCTCGTCGTTGATGAACATTATGCATAAAAACTTGCATTTACACGCTTACAAGGTGCAATTGACTCAAGAACTAAAGCCTCTTGACCATTTCAAGCGTCGTCAATGGTTCAGAATGGTGGCAATGGTGGATGATCAATTTGCGAAGAAAATCATCTTCAGTGATGAGGCACATTTTCACCTCAGTGGATTCGTCAATAAGCAGAATTGCCGCATTTGGACGAATGATAATCCAAGAGTGATTGTCGAAAACCAATGCACCGACAAAGAGTGACTCTTTGGTGCGGTTTATGGGCTGGCGGCATCATCGGGCCGTATTTTTTCCAAAATGAGGCCGGTCAGGCAGTTACTGTGAATGGTGTTCGCTATCGTGAGATGAAAACGAACTTTTTATGGTCCGAATTGAAAGATATGGATGTGGCCGATATGTGGTTTCAACAGGACGGTCCCACTTGCCACACAGCTAACGAAAAAATGGCTCTTTTGCGCGACAAATTCAATGGCCGTGTTATCTCACGTGGTGGCGATGTCAATTGGCCGCCAAGATCATCTGATTTGACACCGTTGGACTTCTTTCTTTGGGATTATTTGAAAGAAAAGGTGTACGTCGATAAGCCAGCAACAATTCAAGAGCTAAAGGATGAGATAATTGAGCACATTAACGGCATAGAACCTCACTTAAGCCTCAGTGTCATCGAAAATTTGGACCATCGGATGGAGGTGTTCCGCCGAGGTCGCGGCGATCATTTGGTCCATATTTTGTTCCATACATAATTGAACCATACCAATATTATCATAATAAAAAGAAATGACAGTAATTTCCTAAATAATTTGTTTTTATTCAAAATCAACATCGGCCCTTAAAATTAAAACACCCTTTACAACGCTACGCAACAGGCGAGGGCACCAAGATGTATAACGTCTCTGGTGGTGTCCCTCAGGGGTCGGTCATAAGGACCCTGCTGTGGAACGTTATGTACGAGTAACTCTAACTCTAACTCTAACTCTAACTCTAACTCTAGCTCTAGCTCTAACTCTAACTCTAACTCTAACTCTAACTCTAACTCTAACTCTAACTCTTACTCTAACTCTAACTCTAACTCTAACTCTAACTCTAACTCTAACTCTAACTCTAACTCTAACTCTAACTCTAACTCTAACTCTAACTCTAACTCTAACTCTAACTCTAACTCTAACTCTAACTCTAACTCTAACTCTAACTCTAACTCTAACTCTAACTCTAACTCTAACTCTGACTCTAACTCTAACTCTAACTCTAACTCTAACTCTAACTCTAACTCTAACTCTAACTCTAACTCTAACTCTAACTCTAACTCTAACTCTAACTCTAACTCTAACTCTAACTCTAACTCTAACTCTAACTCTAACTCTAACTCTAACTCTAACTCTAACTCTAACTCTAACTCTAACTCTAACTCTAACTCTAACTCTAACTCTAACTCTAACTCTAACTCTAACTCTAACTCTAATTCTAACTCTAACTCTAACTCTAACTCTAACTCTAACTCTAACTCTAACTCTAACTCTAACTCTAACTCTAACTCTAACTCTAACTCTAACTCTAACTCTAACTCTAACTCTAACTCTAACTCTAACTCTAACTCTAACTCTAACTCTAACTCTAACTCTAACTCTAACTCTAACTCTAACTCTAACTCTAACTCTAACTCTAACTCTAACTTTAACTCTAACTCTAACTCTAACTCTAACTCTAACTCTAACTCTAACTCTAACTCTAACTCTAACTCTAACTCTAACTCTAACTCTAACTCTAACTCTAACACTAACTCTAACTCTAACTCTAACTCTAACTCTAACTATAACTCTAACTCTAACTCTAACTCTAACTTTTACTCTAACTCTAACTCTAACTCTAACTCTAACTCTAACTCTAACTCTAACTCTAACTCTAACTCTAACTCTAACTCTAACTCTAACTCTAACTCTAACTCTAACTCTAACTCTAACTCTAACTCTAACTCTAACTCTAACTCTAACTCTAACTCTAACTCTAACTCTAACTCTAACTCTAACTCTAACTCTAACTCTAACTCTAACTCTAACTCTAACTCTAACTCTAACTCTAACTCTAACTCTAACTCTAACTCTAACTCTAACTCTAACTCTAACTCTAACTCTAACTCTAACTCTAACTCTAACTCTAACTCTAACTCTAACTCTAACTCTAACTCTAACTCTAACTCTAACTCTAACTCTAACTCTAACTCTAACTCTAACTCTAACTCTAACTCTAACTCTAACTCTAACTCTAACTCTAACTCTAACTCTAACTCTAACTCTAACTCTAACTCTAACTCTAACTCTAACTCTAACTCTAACTCTAACTCTAACTCTAACTCTAACTCTAACTCTAACTCTAACTCTAACTCTAACTCTAACTCTAACTCTAACTCTAACTCTAACTCTAACTCTAACTCTAACTCTAACTCTAACTCTAACTCTAACTCTAACTCTAACTCTAACTCTAACTCTAACTCTAACTCTAACTCTAACTCTAACTCTAGCTCTAACTCTAACTCTAACTCTAACTCTAACTCTAACTCTAACTCTAACTCTAACTCTAACTCTAACTCTTACTTTAACTCTAACTCTAACTCTAACTCTTACTCTAACTCTAACTCTAACTCTTACTCTAACTCTAACTCTAACTCTAACTCTAACTCTAACTCTAACTCTAACTCTAACTCTAACTCTAACTCTAAGTCTAACTCTAACTCTAACTCTAACTCTAACTCTAACTCTAACTCTAACTCTAACTCTAACTCTAACTCTAACTCTAACTCTAACTCTAACTCTAACTCTAACTCTAACTCTAACTCTAACTCTAACTCTAACTCTAACTCTAACTCTAACTCTAACTCTAACTCTAACTCTAACTCTAACTCTAACTCTAACTCTAACTCTAACTCTAACTCTAACTCTAACTCTAACTCTAACTCTAACTCTAACTCTGACTCTAACTCTAACTCTAATAAACTCTTTCTTTAACTCTTAATTGAACTATTACTCTAAATTTCGTAACGCGCTCATTGCTAAATTTTAGAGAGCACTGCTGCTCTATTAAATCAACTTAATTTTTGATTTATGGCAAATATTTTGTATTATTTCTATTAAAAATCAAATGCACTATTTGCGCCACTAAAAAGGATCGTCATAAATTTTTCCTGCTAATAATTCATCTCGCTATTTTGCCAAAATAACTCAATTCCTAAACCACAAATTAAACTTTAGCTCTATTCATACAATTAAGCGAGCAAATCGAGCGTAAAGCTGAATAATAATCTAGCTACAAAATTGAAAGAGCTCGCCTTTTGCTTAACCCCAACTAATGCGTTTTATTGGCCACATCATTAAAAAGTTATAATTCAGTAGCGAAATTTTGCTGAAAAGAAATAAATCAAAATTATCCGAAAAAACAGCAATCAAAAGAAAATTCGACAAATATTGCATTGAATAGCCAATATAATGCTGATACATATTTTTTTAATTTTTTTTTTTTGTGTTGGAAAAATTGTGCTATTGGAGTATTATTTAGAAAAGAAATCCAATTTATTGCATTGACCGCGAATAAAAATTGCAATTTCTATGAAGTGAAACTCTCCGTTGATTGAATGGCAAATTCATGTTTCTCGTGAGGACCAGGACCACTTCACTCCCCAATTTCAAACGCCCATCCCTCCCCCCAACCATTGAATTTGGAGCTGTTTGACTTTCATATTAAGTATGGGTACAAGTTGCTTTGGCTGGTTTGAGCTCGATTCAGATTCTGATCTGAGTCGATTGATTGGCGAATGAATGAATGTTTGTTAGTCGAATGCTATGATTTTTCATTTCTTAGCAAAAATGAAATATATGAAATATATGTTTTACTTGATTGCAATGCTCGAAATCTTCAAATCATAATTGATGAAAAATCTATTTGTATGCAAGTGTGTCAATGTGCTTGTAAGGGTGTGTGTCTGGACAAAGAAATAGTTCATTATAATTAAATAATGATATCCTTTCAAACAGTAATAAATGCATGTGGAGCCGGAAGAAATATGGCTTGATGCTATAATATTAAGAAGATTTTTGTTTTGTGTCCGAATAGTAAAACAAATTCTAATCGAATTAAGCGGAAGGGGGGAAGAGGGTAAGGTTTGAAAGTCGTAAAAAGGCATATTGTCATGATATTTTTTTTTTTTAGATATAAATAATGTTGGTTTACATTATATACACGTTAAAGTTTAACATCTGAAGTATTTTTGGAAAAATTTTCAATTAAAAATATCAATAAATAAGTCCGTGACAACGAAACTCCGGAGCCGCCTCGAAAAAAGCTCTTATGCGGAGAAATCCAGAACTCGTTACCGGATCATCTGAAACAAGTAAATTAAAATACGTTTAAATGTGATATGTTTCCCTAATTTTTTAGAGGGAGTTTTTTTTATTTTGGCAGCCTTTGGAAGTGAAAACCGCGATTTTCCCTAAAAAATTTCGGGAAATTTGTTATAAAAAAAAAAAAAAAAAATGGAAAAAAATTGTAAAAAGCACTCCCTCTGATTACCTGTTGATTTGCTTAAAATTTCAAACGGATCGGTCAAGTAAATTTTGAGTTATAATATTCTCGAACTTCAAAAAATTATGTGTGCGAGAAAATCAATTTAAAGTTTTTTATACTCGAATTGAATCATCCCAATGCATCTTTTTGCTCTTGCCTACGTTGGATTCTACTAGGTAGGCGCGTCGCGCAGCTTACCAGAGGGCCAGTCGCTTGAAAAGTTTTGTTTGCTTCGATTTACTTGACATTTTGACACAATACTCTCGACATGTTGTACATTCAGAAAAAAAAAAATTGAAAAAAATTAACAACAGGTTTTAAAACCTTACAAAGATTTGGGCCAGGAATTATGCAAGGAATAGAATCAAGGTTTGGACTTGGACAACATAGATAACATAGAATAGGACAAGGATTAGGACAAAAATTGAGACAAGAATTGGGAAAAGGGTAAAAACAAAGATATAGACATACTTAAAACAATATTTAGGACAAGAAAGGGAAAAGGATAAAAAATAGAACAATGATTCGTTCATAAAAAGAACAGGATTTTGGTCAAAGATTGGGAATAGATGTGGGACACGGATTAAGAAAGGGATTCGAACAAAAATATGTAGGTCAGGAATTTGGGCATCGATTTTTGTCAAAAGTTTGGACAAAAACGAGTGCAATTATTTGGACATAAATAATTTTTATTGGACATAAGAATAAGCACAAGGATGAGAATAAGTTTAGGATCTAATGAAAGGAAGGAGACAAGAATAAGGACAAGTGTAAAGACACGCCCATACAAAAGTTGATAAAAATTAGAAGTGGTGTTCCTATGATATAGAATATACTTGGTTAGTTTAAGCTTCTTAAGGAAAATTTCAAAAGTTGTTGAAACCGGTCAGTCCCTAGGGGTACTTCCCTTGGACCGATATTAATTATTTTACATGATTTTGTATAGGAGGTATCTACAAACGTTGATCAATCAACGAAAATCGGCCAGAATGTTAAAAATGTAGTCTACTAGATGTGTGTAAAAAATATGGTTGAAATTGGTTTCAACCGTTGGACCTGAGGTATCCCCCGTGGACCTACATTAATGATTTAAAAACAAAATATAAACTGGCCATTTCAGCCCTTGAAAAGATTTTGACCGAACTTCTTATGATCAAATTGTGTTGTGCGTGTTATTAAATGTGTTTTTGTTACACAATTGATCGAGAACTGGACCTACTAGATTTATGCAAACACCGAACGGCTAATGTGCATGTTGTCAAGAAGCTTTACATGGCATTATTTACTCTCTGAGATTGGCCATTGTCTGCAGAGAGGTGACGGCCGAACAGAAAAATTAATTCAATTGAAAAAAATTTCCTATGTCAGATGGAATTGAACCAGGGTTCTCTGGCGTATGGGTCACGCATTTTACCCACTGCGCCACGGCCGCCAAATATTAATGATTTACATGATTTATATGGGAAGGTGTAAACAAAAGTTGTAAAAGAATGTAAAAAATATAGTCTATTATATGTGTATTAAAAATGGTCGAAATAGGTTAGACCCAAAAATCTGTTCAAAATTTAATTAATTTTTTTCTTACAAATAATCTTTTGTAATTTTTATAGAAACCAAAAATAAAATTCTTTAGATGTTTTGAAAAATTTGCTTTGAAAAAATATTTTTCCTAGATGCTCAAAAACACAAAAATCTACATTGTAGGCTAGGTTAGGTTAGGTTTTGATGGCTGAGCCGGCAGGCGACACGTAAACTTAGGCTAGTGCACGCCCGTTGTGATACCACATAATGTCTTGTGACCTATGAGAGATATCCCTCCTCAACAAACCAGTTCGAAAGGATTATGCATTTTATTATATCTGGATTATGCATTTATCTGCAGAAATCATTTGTTGTAAGTCCCAATCGAAAAGCATGTGTTCCGATTAGACAGGGACCCGTGAGGATTCCTACTATTTTTGAAAGATTTACCCTGCTTAATTCAAGTAGTGATTTAGTGCATTCTAGGTCGTAGCGAGGCCACGTTAGCTTAGCTAACCTACATGTGCCGAAAGTTCAAGACTCAAGGATTTGTTCTTGCACTGGAGTTTCTAAGAGGGCATGGGTATACCAATAAAAGCCTCATTTAAGGCCTCATTTAAGAGGGTGTTTGAGGTCATACCCTTCCTTGCCAATTCGTCAGCCAGATTATTGCCCTCGATATCCCTATGACCGTGTACCTATATGAGGTGGATCCTGAATAACCTTGTCATCTCGTTAAGAGATCTGCGGCACTCAGTGAGAGTTATAGAGTTGTCAATATGCGAGTTCAGCGCTTTTAGCGCAGCTTGACTATCTGAGAATATGTAAATATTCTTTCCCCTAAGGTCTCTCTGACCTAAAATCTTAGCGGTTTCCAGATCTTGGGAGTAAATTCCTCCCCCTACCTGCTTTTGAAGCTTGGATCCATCTATAAAGATTTTAATTCCGTTTATTTTAAGGGGGGTCTTGTTAGCCCAGTCTAGCCGTGAAGGGATGAGAACGAGTTCAGAATTACCGTGTCCTAGGTACTTCGTGCTATTTAAGGGGGGTCTTGTTAGCCCAGTCTAGCCGTGAAGGGATGAGAACGAGTTCAGAATTACCGTGTGACCGTAGCTGTTACCTATCTAATTTCCAGATTCCCTGAGTCTGAAGGCTGCTGAGTTAGCACACTCTCTGGCAAAGATATCTAGAGGAGGAAGGTGAAGCATGTCAATACAGAGAAATTTCTGAAGTGCAGTTGCCTTATCAAGAGCCCTCCACCATACCAGTTAACAAGTATGAATAAAATCCAGCTTACTATTTTGGGGGAAAAACCCCATTTTTTACCTATAGATTTTTTACAGGCAAATAGAGCTGTATTTGCCTTTTTAACGCGCTCCTTTATGTTATCATTCCAGACAAGTTTCTTAACCAGAATAACTCCTAGGTACTTCGTGCTATCACTAAACAGCAACGACGTGCTATTCAGACGCGGTGGGGATTTTATATTTCCTAGTGAAAAGGATGATATAAGCTGTTTTCGCTGGATTTACGCTTAATCCACAAGAGGACGCCCATCTCGAAAGGATAAAGAGTGATCTTTCCATGAGTTGACAGAGGATTTGAGGAAATTTCCGTTAAAACGAGAGCAATATCATTGGCATATGCAATAACCTTGTAGCCTTCCCCCTCCATGTTCTACATTGTAGATTCTACAATAAAAAAATTGTCAGAAAGAAGTGATTTTGAAGGGTAATGGAACCCACAAATATTACTTTTTTTGGATTGATAACTTGAATCCACTTTATTCGAAGTATTTCCTTTACAACGATACCCATTTTGTTGGGTTTTGACACAAAACATTTGTGAATTTTGTCCAAGTTGACAGGGCTCTACAAAATCTTAATCGCAACTTAATCGCTTGACAAGTCTACGATGACATAAATCACGATTGGAGTATTATGATTATAGCTTCCACTGCCATAGTATTCATGGTTGCTTCATTTAAATACCATCCAGATCAGTTCCACTTGTGGTTATAGATCCGTCCATATATAAAAAAACATGTATAAGACAAACATGTCGAGGAAACATGCCGATTCATCTCGGTTCCAGCAGTTTTTAAGGTTGACGGCATTCATGAAGCTTTAATTAAAAAAAAAAAAATATAAATTCTTAACCCTCTAATGCATAACAATGCCTTTAGGCACACTTACGTTTGTATTCAAATCTAGAACTGAAAACTTTTTTTGCAAATTCAGAAGTCAAATCATAGATTATATATCGGTTCTATGCACTTCGGGTAACATTTTTTGTAACGGAAATTTTTTTTAGCTTAGCACATTTTGTAATTATTGTCAGTTGAAATTTTAAAAGTGAGCGTTTCGCACTCAAAAATCATGCAGTAGAGGGTTAACCGTCATTATGTCAACAACTTGCCATCAGTTTTGCGCCATTTTAACTTTGCATGGAACGCTCTTAAATGTGCTTTCAATATGATCATTACTCATAACTCAGCCTAGCCTGGCTTTTTCAAGAAGCGGCTGTGCGGAACACTAAATTTGTTGCTAATTCAAATGTAATAGATTCTAATACGATTTCCTTGCCACTCGCTAGTTTTGCTTTTATTTTATCTTGGGTGTTTGCTTTGAAAGAAAGCAAAAACAAAAGAAACAGGTACTTATGCCGCACACACACTTCAACGCACCAAGGTATAGCTCAGTCCTGAACATATGTTGCAAATGGCCTAAATATGCGGCCATTTTCACAAAACATACAAAAAAGAAAAAAAAAAGGCAAAAGGCGACAGACACAGCATCATCTACATTAAAACACACACACACACACACGAACACACTCAGATGAACACTGACGCTACAACGACAGAAAATATGGTATTCAGCCAGCGTCTGTGTCTGAGATAAGGTTATAATTTATATGAACTCTACGAGGTCATTAATTTAAAGCTTATTCAGTTGTTGAAGATTTATTAAATTAACTCAAGAAGTGGTAAGAAGTGTTAGTTAGGCTGGTTCTGTATATCGTCTGTCTATGTGTTTGTTTGATTTGGTTATTTTTTTCTCCTTGATTTCTGCAAGTGTTTGGGCGCACATATTCTATTTAGCTGTTGGTGTAAATGTGTTACAATTGCGCCTGTAAATGTGAAAAATAAAGCATTGGAACGAATCAACCAAGCATGCCAACGAATGCTTGCAACATCTTCTTTACTCTTTTGCCCAAAATGGAGTAGAAAAAAGAAAAATAGTAGCAACATTCTTGGTATTTCTTGCACTGCCTGCTGTGGTGAGAAAAGTTTTTGACGCAAAGCTTTAATTTGTGTAAATGTTTGCGTGTGTGCCAAGTTTTTCAGCTTGGCTTTCAAATGTCAATTAGAACGCTTCCTTGATTACGTTTTTGTGGTAGGTTTGCACGAAGGCTACAAAGAACGAAGGACAGTAAAGAGCACGAACACAATCAGTAATCGAGTGGAGGGGGGTAGGACAAAAAAGTTCTTGAAATTAGAATTTAGTTTTCGGTCAACTTCGATTTCGACTTGAGACTAGAAATGTCTTGGAATGTCAGATTTATATTCAAAGAGGTAAACAGACATTTAAGATTATTCTTAAAACTGTTTAAACTGTTTTAAAAATGCAATAAAATGAACAAAATTGAATGTATGTAATAAAATTAATGTATTATTGCTTTATTAGTAAGAGAATACATTCCCATTAATTATGGAACATAACGTCATTCAAGTGACTGCCTCGGCTGGCTTCGCAGTAGCGCTTTTTGTCACTCCAGTTTTCCAAGACATTGGTGGTGGTTTCGGGCTGTAGCTCACATATTGCTTGGATGATATTGGCCTTAAGTGCTTATATCGTTTCCGGATTGTTTGCATAACATCGGTCTCTTACGGTTCCCCACAAAACAAAGTCAAAAAGGGTCAAATCGCAGCTCCGAGGCGGCCAAGTGATCGCCAAGACTGCTGATAACATGATTTGTGAATTTGATGCGCAAAAGATAGATTGTGACATGGGCTGTGTAGCATGGCTCTCCATCCTGTATGAACCAGAGGTCGTCCAAATTCATGTCCATAATTTCAGTAAACAAAAGTCGGTCAACGCGGCTTTGTAACGCCCACTGTTAAAATAAACGTTGCTCCCAGCCTCATTTTCGAAGAAAAATGGTCCGCACCAAGCTGTTACTCTCTGTAGATGCATCGGTAAATTTTAATTGCATTGAAAATAAATTCGATACAAAATTGATACGAAAAACATATCTTTTTCCATAAAAATTTGGCATCACTTACTTACTTTCCTAATTAATTCGCCACCAGTTCTCTCACTCAGAAGAGAAAACAATGAGAACGGCAAACTGAAAATAGAAAAAGAATCTATTTTGGCGTCAAGTTACTTTAAATTTTTAAATATAAAAATTATTTTAAATCTATTTAATTTTAATTTTTAATCTATAAAACTGCGAAAAGCTTCGTTTTTCTCGTGTGTCCCGTTGGACATTGATTGATATTGATGTGTGTTTTTCAATACATGCGAAAACAAAAATATATTAAAAATAGCGTAGATAGAAAAGTTTGAAGAATTTCATAGCCCTAAAATGCGTAGCAAATGACATAACATCTGAGATTCATAACAGGTGCTGATGGAGAGATCACCAAAATGTTGAAAGTCATTCTCAATGTCTTGAACTGCAGGGAAAAATATAACGCCGAAAAGAACGGGATACATGCAACAGAAGGAGCCGATTTAATTCAGAAAAAATATCCTGAAAAAAGATCACACCTTCATTGCTTAAAGTCCTAGCGCATGGAGAATTATTCGAAAAAGCAATCTTTCTCAACTGAGTACATGACGTCACGCAGTACTTCTGCTTTAAAAAAAACGAATATAAATGTGCGATCACTTAAACAAATTGACGAAATTGAAAATAAATTCTTGCGGAAAACTTAAGTAAAAATAACTACTCTTCTTTATAAAAATATTGATATTTTCGTACACGAAAAAATATAATAATTTTAAACTTTCGCGATCTTTGTCTCCTAAGCCATTTGAAACCGACAAAATTTCATTGCATCCATAGTTTTAGGAGGTCCATATTCATATTATAAAAATAAGAAAAAAAAAAAATATTTTGGCTTGGGACCTTAAGTAAAATTATTCCAAAGTCCGACAAAAGCGCTGTCATGCTCTCTCTTTCTCATTTACGGAATGCGTAAACTTCCCAGCAGAAAAGTGGACCAAATTTGAAATAGTTCTGAACGAGTTCCAAAAAGGACCAGCACTAGTTCCACTACAATACCCTTTAACATTGAACGAACTGACGCTTTTTGCGGGTTGATGTCATAGGAAAAGACAATTGTCCCCAGAAACACTCCTTTTTCCCTATATTTGAACTAGTTGCATTAGGAACATTTTTAAACTGGTTGCTTTCGCAGTAGCCTGAAACTGGTTCTTTTTTAACTAGTTTTAAAGTGAACATATCAAAAGTGTAAGAATTTAGTGCAATGGAAAGGTCCTAAAGATCTCATTTGTACCATATTTTCCATCCACAATCCAGAAAACATTTTGTCTATAAACATTTTTTTTTTATTATTTTTTCTTGTGCGTAGCAAATTTTAAAAAGTAGCCAGAACGCGTTTACTTTTGAAAACAAAAGCAAAGATAACTGTTCTACACTGAACGCCTTTTGTACTTTTTCAGAGCTACTAGGCTTGGCTAGTTCATGAACGAACTAGTTCAATGGAACGATTCCCACTCATGAGCTATGTGAACTAGTTCAGTGTTTCTCGTTCTTTTAGTTATTTTAGTTCTTTTAGTTCATTTTAGTTCAATTGATATTGCAGCGAGTAGCAGCAAAACGAACGAGAACAAAAATAACTAAATTCACCAAGCTATGGTTTGAGTACTTGGTTTGAGAATTTTTGTGTCTGCACTAATAAAAGAACTAACGAACTAAGAGAACAAACGAAGTAAAACATGCAACTAACAAAAAGAACGAACGAACTAAAAGAACTAAATGAACGAACTAGTTCATTACATACGATTGAACTAAAAAGAGCAATCTTTGTTGTGAACTAAAATGCCCAAGCCTAAGAGCTACTGCGAACTGCGCTAGAAATGAACTAGTTCACTTTTTTAATTGACTCCAAAATAACTGCTGGGTTGTTTCTATGTTTCTAGGCGTTAAGTGAGTTTTTGACAAAACCATAATGAAAGAGCGGAACTGTCGATAGTGGTCAAATTGTATTATTTGTTTGTGTTGCTCGATGATAATGTGTTAAAGTTTTTATAGGTAATTGTGCGAATTAAGTATAAAAAATATTTTATGCTATTAAATGTGTCGTGTTGTATGGACAAAAAGTTTTTGCAGTTATCTTCGCCCATTTGCCCAAGTTCGCCATTGAATGGTTTTGCATTTTATTAAAAACGTGTGCCGAAAGGTGCCACCGACATGAAGCTTTGGCCAGCTTGCAAATTGTCTAGCATTCACATCATCTGCTTCAAGAACATATCGAATGCCATGAAAGAATGTTCTATGCC
This sequence comes from Pherbina coryleti, assembly GCA_943735915.1. Lineage (NCBI taxonomy): Eukaryota > Metazoa > Arthropoda > Insecta > Diptera > Sciomyzidae > Pherbina > Pherbina coryleti. The sequence continues at coordinate 186,587,394 of OX030948.1, read as the reverse complement.
TCAACTGATAATCCATCAGAAGAAGTGGACATGGCATTGAGTTTTGATCGACTGCATGTTAGCTGATTTATTTTCATTCAATTTCTTTGTTTACTTAAGTGTTCTCATATTTTTTTCACCTCCACTACAGTGACATCAATTCTACATAAGAAAAAGGCTGCAGCCATCTATGCGTACACATGCGAGTTCTTCCTGCGGAATTATTATCGGCCCATACTGATATGAAGGTCTCATCTTCTACATTTGCTAAAGTTCTTTTCTTCGATTTTTTTTTTGTTTATTTTTTGCAAATATTAAAATGCATAATTTTAGAAACAGCTGTTTTTGACATTTCTCAGAACAAAATCGTTCAATACTCGGAACGTACCTTATCATCTAAAAAGTTACACCTGAACGTACTTTTTTCTCGGAACTTTAGCATACTTTTAGGCATTTCTCAAATTGAGTTTTGATAAACTCAGAAAGCAAATTCAGTTAAGGTTGAGTTTCATTCTGCATAATAGTACTGAAAACTCAAGAGTTTATTTTAAGTTTAATGGCAAAACTCAACTTTGTACTGAAAACTCAAACCAAACACTCTGTGTGAACATAGCATTAGACTTCTTTCTTCGGGTTATGGTAAGAATAAGGTCCACGCTTTTTATGTGAAAAACAATTCCAACTAACGAAGTGCTCATTGAAGTCACCATCGCACATTGGGCCAGGAATTTCAATAAATGGCCAAAAGTCAAATATTTTCTATATACAAATGATTCTTACGATTGATAACGATACACATTAAGGTACCCTGAGACGAAATATTATTAATATAAAATGAAAAATTACAATTGGGGAGGCATTTTAAGTCACAAATTGCAATTATTTTTTATTTACATCTAAAATTTGGAATCATCCACAGTATAACTATTTCTCAAACTTCTTTAAAAGTTTTAGCAGTTTTTTTAACAAATTGAATACAATATTGAAAAAATATACATATATATATATTTTGTTTTGTTTTTAATCCTTTTTTCCACATACTAAATACAAAAAAATGGGATTTAAAAAAAAAAATGCGGTGCCTAAAGAAGATTCCCTGAGATTCCGCTCGTAATTTAAATAATTTACATGCTATTACTTTCTTTAAGATATTTACTTGCACACTTTTGCACGTTTTTATTTACTTTTGAGAAATTTATAAAAAACTAACGTCGCACAGTGTAACGAGTTCTATGGGATGGGGGACAATAATAGAAGGAATCATCGTAGGTACATACATGAAATTAAGCATGTGTCATTATTTCATAAATATATAACTCCACACAAATTTTTATCGATATCGGCCACGCGCTTCACCCACCTCCCATATAAAACTAAGATTAAAAGAGCAATATCTGCAGTTGTAGAAAGTGTAGAGAACAAAATTAACTTGAATTTCATTAAATAGAATAAACACTTTAGGAATCTGTTTAGAAAGAGTTGTTGTAAAACATACTCAAAAATAAAGAAAACCAAAAATGCCTTTTTTTTAATTGCGTTTGAAAAATTTGTAATTTTCCCATATAAATTTGCTCATTTTCGCCAAAACATGCTATAGGGAAAGCGTAATAAAATAAATTTTGATTTTACGTGATAGATCTTTCGAAAATGTGCTTAGAAATGGTTTCAAGTGGCAATTGAGAAAATTTTTCTCTTTAGAAAAATATTATTTTAAACTTTTCTTTTCTACAAATAAAAACCTTTAAGTCCTTCACTTTCTCATTGCACCTGAATTTGAGAATGACTCAGTTCAAAATAATGAAACAATTTCAGATTCAGAAGACGATGAATTAGTCGAAAATGAAAATGATTATTTGAACAATTTGTTTTTTTCGGATGGAGAACAAAACTTCAAGGCAAAATAAATAAAATGTTAAATAAAAAAAACATAAAAAAAAATAATAATGGGAAAAAAATCAAAAAAAAAAAAAAAAAATATACATAAAAAACAAAAAAAAAAAAAAAAAAAACCCGCAACCTCCACGTGTTGACCCTGGAAACTATATACATATGTCATTTATGTATGCTAATTGCTAGTTTTTTGTTTCTTGATTTCATAACATGTTCATAAAAGTGTTATTTTTTAAAACCTTGTATATTTATTTTTAGTTCACATGTCACATATCACATGTCAGATTCGGTAAAAGAAACGTCTTGATTTGTCTCATATCCCGTCTTTTTTTAATACCACAGAATAAATAATAACCAAACTACAGTCTTTATTACATAGTGCCACGCTCCATTGTTGAATCCCACTCACTTTTTCTAAAATTCTCGGAAACGATTGTACCCACTAAAGGGCTGCGTAGATGCACCTATTTCAACGTACACACACTGTGAGTTATTGCATTGCTCTCAGTTGACTGCCTTTCATAACACTTAAGAGTTGGTTTTGCTCAACACCAAATACAAATCGGCAACAACAAGCAATACCCACTCTCTTCTCTCGGCAATCAATGCACGACTTGCTTTTGTTCGGCAACACCACAAGCAATGCAATTTCTTCATAATGAGGGAGAGGATAATAGAAAGTAATAGATGGCAATAGATCATTTGGATCATTTTGATAATTTCAATTAGTTAGGTCGTGTAAAGTGCTATGAAACAAATTTATAATTGATAATTTAAATAACAAATTAGCTAACTTTAGTTTAGTTAACTAACTTTAATTTAGTTAACTTAATTTGGGACAAAGCTCACTTAAATCCCTTAAATCACTTAAAGCCATTATTTTATTTATTTTTTTTCTGTATGACTGGAGGAGAAAATTTGCATGATAGAAAATTTATCAGATTAGCATGATAAATCATCGGATGAGCATGAAAATTTGTGTATAGAAGTTTTTTGATACGGTGCGTGTTTGTGGGCTTTCAATTTTGATCGACCTTGAACACCAGAGGGCGCTGTATTACAAATTTTTTACAAAACTGCCTAAAAACTCACAAACTGCTTATGCGATTAGAATGAAAAGTTGTATACAGTGGTTTTCATTTACGTTGAGTGTCTTGCTGCTTTCTTTTTTGACCTATCTTGAACACCAGAGGGCGCTTTAGTACAAATTTTTTGCGAAACCACCTAAAACTCCCAAACCGCTCATGCGATTAGAATGAAAATTGATATATAGTAGTTTTCATGTAGGATGAATTTTTTGGCAGTATCTTATTTGAACCACCTTGGACACCAGATGGTGCTGTAGTACAAAGTTTTTACAAAATCGTATATTTTTAGTTGTTTTCTTAGGTTACATATGAATATATTTACAAAATATAAAATATTTCTTAAATTTAGTAAAATTAAAAAAATTTTCGTTATTTTGACATCAAAAACATGAACATATCTTGAAACTATGAAAAATTTTACTACAACGATATATTTAATGCAATATCATTGCTCAAAAATGAGAAAAACACAATCAGAAATTCAATTTTGTAACTTTCGATTCAAATATCTCCGCTGATTTTTTATACATTTTGTTAAATGTTTCTTTGTCTTAAAGCTTCATCAAAGTACTATGAAAATCTTATTGCAAAAATACTGTTAATTGATAATATATATTTTAAATATTTTTTTCAAAAAAAGTCTGAAATTTTGGAGTTTTCCTCAAAAAAAGGTTAAAAATTTGTTTTTGTTGTAAAAGTTATTTAAATTTAAATTCACGAATTTTCAACTCTATTTAAAAATGTATAACATAAAAATTAAAAACCATTTTTGTGATTAAAAAAACAAGGCCTATCCCTTGATTTTTTCGAACAAAATTATTTTTTTCCTGTATCGTGTTTTTATATTTTAAAAAAAAAATAAAAAAGCTAAAAAATTGATTTTTTAGAAAAAATTATCTTAGTATCTATTACCAATCAAAAGTTATAGCCAATAATCTTTATCCAAAATATATATACAAAAAGCAAAACGATGTCTGTGTGATGGCTGGAAACTTCAAAAGTTTCAAGAGTTTAAGAAAAGTTTTGAATACACCTATTATGTTCCTATATAGTTGCAGGGTGCAGCAACGCGCGCCGGGAAAAGGCTAGTTAAATAAATAATTTCAAATTAAGATTATGATAACATGATACCTTTGAACTATTAATGAAACCTTTGTGTTATATAAAATTAGATGGAATCCGACTAAGTTACTTAAGAAAACAAAAAAAATAATAGTTGAATAAGTGTGTCAGATAACGAAGAAAAATCTCTCTCAAGCTAGTAGATGATCCAAATCATCTATTGCCACTTATTGTCAGTGCACATGGTTTCATTGCATTGACTGCAGTGTGCTCTCTTACAACGATGTCTTAGAACAACAATGTCTTGGATCTCTTTTCATTTGCGCTCACTTGTTTTGTTCGTCTTCGCTGACACCACACACTTGATTTGTTTGAGGAGAGCAAGACAATGATTGTGGTGTGTTATAAACAGATGTCTTGAAAGCAGTTTCAAGTGCACCTACGCAGCCCTTTAGTACCCACCCCTATACTCAATTTCAATACCCTAGTCCCAACACCAACTGAGATACGGCATTTTACTAATAGTGATACGCCCCTTTCTTAAATCCAGTCCAATTTTTCATCATGCTCGAGAAAAGATCCCACAAAACACTGCACCGAATTTTAATAACCTAGTCCCACTATTAGATGAGATACGGTATTTTATTGATATTGCCACGCCCTATTCTTGACTCCCGCCCACTTTTTATAACATGCTCGGAAACGATCCTACCCACTCCTTTACCCAATTTCAATACCTTAGTCCTAACACTAACTGAGATACGCAATTTTATTAATAGTGACACGCCCCTTTGTTAAATCGAGTCCAATTTTTTATCATGCTCGGAGAAAGATCCCACAAAACACTGTACCGAATTGATAACCAAGACCCACTATTAAACGAGATACAGTATTTTATTGATATTGCCACGCCCCATTGTTGAGTCCCGCCCACTTTTTTCCCGTGCTTGAAGAAGGTCCTGTGTTAAGTTAACCAATTTTTATTTAATTCTGTCTATGCATCGCCAAGATATGAGTTTGAGCCACTTTTTCAAATTTCTGGCCCAATGTGCATCGCTGAAATAGAGCCTCAATTGTGCGTTAAAGTGATTTAAAGTTTCGAAAAAGAATTAAGATCTGCAAGCTAACCCGAGTTCAGCATTTCAAAGATATTTTGTCCCAGTTTCTCCTTGGCCACGACTCTGATAATCTCACTTTTAAACTGTTTGTTACCTAACATAAAACCTATGTGGTAGTTAAGCACATAAAATTATTGATAACCCCCAACACTTCATAACCCAACTTTTCCAAATAAGTAAACTTATTGCTCGACCATTCCGACAAAATTGAATGCTTTTTCCTATTTACGTTTGAAACGCATTCTAAATCTACATTATTTCTCTTTCATACCATTAAATATTTAATGCATTTGCAAACCTTTCAAGAGCTCCAGACTACAAAAAAAAAAAAAAACATGGAATGCGGAAAGCTTCATGGTATTTATTTTAATTTTATTTACTTAAAAACTTAAGTCTGGTTTAGAATTTTCCCAAAGGGTGGGCAACAGAAAATTGTTGTCGTTGTTGTTGTTGTTGTTGTTGTTGTTTGTGTTGTTGTCGTTCGTCTGTTTGTTAAGGCGTCATGCTAATTAGTGCAAAGCTTTTTCAATGTTGTTCTTTTGTTTGTTTGCGGCTAATTGGCAGCAAATTTTTTTTAAAGGTGCTTTTTAAATAGGTAGGTACCCTTGTGTTGCTACGTGACGAGGGTTAAAATTTTATTTTTCCATTTTTCCCCACCTTCTTCAGCCAAGGTGCTGCTAGAGTTGTACAGGCATTGAGCAGATATTCAAGGAGCAATTAGATGCAGCGCGAAAATATCAATGAATATATTTTTTTTTTTGAGTTATCGTTGAAAAAATTTTTAGAATTTAAGCATTTATATATTGAAATGATTCAATACATTTTATTTAAATTTGAAATATTTTCTAGTTTCATGTTAATTTAGCCTCATTACATATCAATAGAAAATCGTTTTACCAACATCCTTACATATGCTTTGCGAACAACGCATCCTGCGAACGGTCCTTCCGCTATTTTAGCTTGCAAACCAAAGCGTGCCGCGAGGTTTTGTTAACTTCTCACCAACGAAGTGCAAACATCAGCAACATCAACATTGAAGGCAAACAAGCGCCCCAAGCGCCAAAGCAGCAGCAGCAGCAACAACAACAGACACGAAGCACCTAACGAGACGACTTACACACACGTCGATGACGGCTACGGTAGACCTAATTTCCCTACAAACATGACACAAAACATGCATGCATACCTATACACATACACTCACACACACATATACATTCACATACTCACGCTCCACTCACCCACAACCGGAATTACCTTGAAGTCGTTGCCTGTTTAGTTTCTAGTGATTGGTAGCTAAACAAAGAGTTAACAAAACTTGGCATCGAAGCGGTGTGTAACGGTTGGTTGTTGAATCATGACAGCCCAACCGCTTGTTGACTGAAGATACGTTAACATCAGTCTTCACAAAGTCTTAAATGAAGCCTGGTTAAAGGTTAAATATAAATGCGGTTAGTAAAACTTTAAGTTGTTGTACAATATTAATAAACTGCACAGTGAGCTTAGCTAATTGAGTTGTAAACGTGATAAAATTTTACACTTAAGTGCAAAGGTATTCGCCCAAATACGCTTAAGTTTTGCTTTTTAACAACTTTTCAAGTTTAGTTGAGTTAATTAACTTGATTTAGTTACGTTATTAAGATACTTCAAATTTGTTAGTTAGCAAAAGTGTTTTTTTTTTTAAATTTCTCATAGAAGCTGCTCTAGATGTCTGTGTTCTAAATTGAAGCTTAGCTGAAATTAACTTGAAGCTACAAGTTTCTGAAAAAAATCGTGGTATTTCTATTACATTTTTTTTAAATGCTTCATCGCTGACCCGTGTGCGAAATTGATTTTTTACTTTTTGCTTTTTTTTAATCTTCAATCTCTCTAGATTGTCCTCCAAAATCTTCAGATCAATAATCGAACTCATTTCTAAAATATATGAGTTTAAAACATCTTTTGCGTTTTTCTCAAAACTAGGTCTTAAAAGTCGGTTTCAACTCTAGATCGAAAAGACAAGATGGATTGCAATAAATATTTTTATAACCCACGCTTTGTCATTTTATTGTTAACGTTGGTATTTGGTTATTGGTATGTAAATAAAAGAATATATGTTTCAAATTGAATGAAAACTAAGTCTGCCTCCCATACGAAATGACGTCATCAAAATGGTAAAATCACTTAAAATTCTAGAAAATTAATCACTTAAACTCTTAAAAATCCTACCAATAAGTCTTGACAACATATACTTTTAGTTTGAAGTTTAATTTTTTCGAAAAACAAATCGAAACGACACTTGCTTCCCATACAAAGTGACGTCATCAGAATAGCAAAACCTTCATTAATTCCACAAGAACTAATGTATTGTCTTGATAATTTCCACATAATACAATGAGATTGAAATGTGTGTACACTAAAGGAAATAACGCATATTAGCATTATCCACGCCTGAGTAGAAATTTTATTTAAATATTTTCGTGGATAAATCAAATGTTTTCCTTACAACTCGTTTTTTTCCCGTATTTGAATTTTATTTATACCACACACGTACACACATATTCCATACAAGCAAGCATCAACAGCATCGCACACGTACACACATATTCTGACAAGCACCAACAGCATCGCACTCTGTTCCTACAGTTTATTTCTTGCAGTTGCAGGTTTCTTATAGTTCTCATTTAGTTATTGTTGCATGGGTAATATAGCCTGGATGTTTTTTGCAAGAAATGAAACGATGTAGGGTGGAGTGACAACTTGATATTTTCTCACAAATATCTTGCACCGGTTGTCATTTGCCTACATATTTTGCTTCTAATTTTCTATATTACTTTTTCTTCCTCTAGTTTATACTATTTTTGACATTTGGTGCCCTAATATTGCACCAACTGTCAAAAATAGTATAAATTAGATGGACGCAATATGAAGAAAATAATACTATCAAACAACAATTAATAACATATTCAATTTAAATATGTTGTTTTTTAAATTCAATATTTTTATATAAATTTTCTTTAAATGCGCTAGTTTTATTTTCAAATAGTAAATATTTTAAAGATATTTTAAAAAATTTCCTGCATAATTTAAATATATTTTTTATTAATTCTGTTTAAATATTTAAATATTTTATTTAATTAAAAAAGTATTCAAATAAATTTTAAATATTTACCTAGTCGATTTATGCAAATGCATTATTGGTGCAAAATTGACTCGCTTTTTGGAGAAATTAAAAAAGTTTTAGGATAAATTTAATATTTTTTTCTCTTAATGTAGTTGCTTTTTAACTAGATAACTTTACAGTTTATTCCAAAAGTTGTAATAAAATACCAATTAGCATTAAGCTAGCCTATCCGAGGGAGAACCAGCCGGGCCGTGCTTGTAAATATATTGTCCTGGCCTCACTTCTTATGCGAACCCAAACTCAAAATAAGGGGATCTAGAAAAAAAAAACAATAACTTCCTAAATCATCCTTTTAAGACTTTTACATATGGTCCTTCTGAGAATTCTTAGTTTCATAACTGTACTTTATTTACAGTTGGTCTAAGACATCATGTCAAGTCAGCATTATCTCAGAGAAAAGTAGTTTTAGTTTAGATACCCAGCATTTATTTTGGAGTCAATTGAAAAAGTAAACTAGTTTATTTCTAGCGCAGTTCGAAGTAGCTCTGAAAGAGTACAAAAGGCGTTCAGTGTAGAACAGTTCACTTTGCTTTTGTTTTCAAAAGTATTGCTGAAAAAAATAAACGTGTTCTGGCTTTTTTTTAAATTTGCTGCGCAGTAGAAAAAATAATAACAAAAAAAAAAATTAGCTAGCAGAAGAGATACCCAGCAGAAAAGTGGACCAAATTTGAAATAGTTCTGAACTAGATCCAAAAAGGACCAGTACTAGTCCCACTACAATACCCTTTAACATTGAACGAACTGACGCTTTTTGCGAGTTGATGTCATAGGAAAAGACAATTGTCCCCAGAAACACTCCTTTTTCCCTATATTTGAACTAGTTGCATTAGGAACATTTTTAAACTGGTTGCTTTCGCAGTAGCCTGAAAGTGGTTCTTTTTTAACTAGTTTTAAAGTGAACATATCAAAAGTGTAAGAATTTAGTACAATGGAAAGGTCCTAAAGATCTCATTTGTACCATCTTTTCCATCCACAATCCAGAAAACATTTTGTCTATAAACATTTTTTTTTTTATTATTTTTTCTTGTGCGCAGCAAATTTTAAAAAGTAGCCAGAACGCGTTTATTTTTGTCAGCAATACTTTTGAAAACAAAAGCAAAGATTACTGTTCTACACTGAACGCCTTTTGTACTTTTTCAGAGCTACTGCGAACTGCGCTAGAAATGAACTAGTTCGCTTTTTCAATTGACTCCAAAATAACTGCTGGGTACATTTAGCAGAATGGCATTAAGCACTTGGGTAATTTCTAAACTCTCACCTAAGAAATCTAAAATCTTAATAAACTTGGAGAAAAAGGATCTTAGAACGATGATAGGAATTACAACTGGGCACTTTTTGTCTAAAGAGCACCTACTAAAACTAAACCTGTCAGTATATTCTCTATGTAGAAAATAAGAAAACAACACATATTCTTGCTGAATGACTAACCCATATACAAAGAAGAAGAGGAAACAATCTAGGCAGGAAAATCAAAGTTATGGATGTTCCAGATCTTATCTTTGAAACTCCAGGGTGCGCCATATTATGTCGATATGTAAACTCGACAAAACTTGACTTGAGTAGACAATTTTTTGAAATGTCCAATTTATGGCGTTCCTCACTGAAAAATGGAACCATTGTGTTCACTTCTTCGGTGAGAGCAGAGTTGTTGCTCTGGATATTTCTTAGGCATTTGACCGAGTGAGGCATAAAGCTCTCGTGTCAAAACTAATTGCATATGATGTTGGTGGTAACTTTACTCGATGGAACACGTGTCTTCTTAAGGACAGATCGATGCGTGTCATGGTAGACGGCATTTCGTCCAGTGAGCACGCCATCGGTGCTGGTTTTTACTTTGTTTCTGGTTTTTATCAACGACCTTCTGTCGTTGACTCACAACCCAATTCATTCGTTTTTGGATGACATCAGCATTTGTCATTCATATTTCAAACAACGCCCGAGCTTTTTAGAAATTAAGAGAAAGAGGAATGACACGTTCTTAATGACCTAAGAAAAAAACTCCGAGTGGGGACTTGCTAATAGAGTAGAGTTTAATGTTAGCAAGACCTAGTGATGCCTGTTAACTCACAAGCGAATTAATTGCCCCTTAGCCCCCATCAATATGAACGGTTTAGATCTCGTGGAGTCAGAAGCTCTTGGCGTTCTGGGCATATCGATTCAATCTGATCTTCGCTGGAATGATCACATTTTCTATGTTTCAAAAGAAGCTAGGTTTTTTAAAACGGTGTAAGAAATACTTCACTCCAACTGATCTACGCGTGATCTATACCTCATATAACATGTTAGGTCAAAAATGGAGTACAGTTCGCACGTTTGGGCAGGAACTTCAAGATCTTATTTGGGGCTAGGGGATGAAAACAATTTATCTTCTCTCAACTCTCTTGGGAATCGACGCAATGTTGGTTGCCTAAGCCTTTTGTACAGGTACTACCATGGGAAGTGATCAAGGGAGATACATGACCTGACGCCATCAGCTCGTGTATTTCCCAGGTCCATTCGGGCAGCGCATCAAGCCCATCTTTATACCATTGCCTTGATGTCCAATAGAAGCTCGCATTACCGAGATAATTCGTTCTTCGGTCGTACAGTAAAATTGTAGAACAATCTCCCTGCGAGCGTATTCCCCGGCAGTTTTGAGCTATGTAAATTTAAAACTAATCTTCACCGACACTACTCTATCTTTCCACCCTCCAACTAACTATCACCCTTCTTCCGAATCAACACAATGCTTTCGCATTTAAAGGGGGCATCCCCTGAGCGTTGGTTTAGTCTAAAAAAAAAAACAAAAAAAAGGGCACTTGGTCTGGCGAGTAGTGTGGTTATGACAACACCATCCAAAGTCCAATAATTTAAGATGACCCGCCAAACTTACTTGTGGTCATGCGTTGGTCGTGATAGAATTGAACTATTTTACGATTAACAAGCTATGAACGATCCGAATATAGATAGATTCTTTCTAACTTTCCAATTGCCGACTATAGGTTAACTGTAACAATACTATTGTAACTTTACTGTATGTTAACTGTAGGTTAATGAGGTTAATATGTTAACTGAGGAAATAACCTTCCTCTGATAAACACATAAAAACCGTTGCGCTCCACATTGTACATACATAATTCGTTTCTCATTTCTTGTCAACATTCCTTTTACTAAGGGTCATGTTCCTCCCGTTTAATGAGCATACTCACGTGCCATCAAATAAAATTCATTCGACCTGGACAGCAAGCTTTCTTACATACCCCAGATTATCGTGAATTGTCTTCATATTGTAGTTGTAATGAACTTTCTAGCTAGGATAGCTGAGGCTCGTACAAAAATAGTTGCTTCGTTGTTAATTAAAACAAAATAGTCTCATTTATTTAAATTCACTCTTTTTTTTTTAAATGTTATTTTCATTTGAATTTCACATTTGTTTTACATTTCTGCAGCTTCTCGATCTCCTTCGAGGTCCTTCGAAATAGAATCCGCGAAATCTGTAGTCCGTTTGTCTGCCCGCTGTGTATTTGAATTTAGGGTGAGCCGTCCGATATGGAATCACTCGGGCCTAATGTAAACTTCGGTCGTAAAATCGTCAAAATTGTTTGAACGAAAGTTACACGTTTACTTGGATGCTTTTAGAGCAGACCGTCTGGTGTGAAATAACTCTAACCAACGGAAAGACTAGCTTTCATGATGCCACTTGGATGTTTTATGATCGGCCGTCTGATATGAAACCACTCTGGTCGACAAGAAAACCACTGTTCACTAGGATGAGCCGTCCGGTATGAAACCACTCGGGCCAGATTTAAGATTCCGTTGTTTATGTGGCACCGTAGGTCCGAACAAAATAGCACGTCTACTTGGATGCTTTTAGAGTAGACTGTCCGGTATGAAACCACTCGGGTCGACAGAAAAAGAGGCTTTCGTGATGCCACTAGGATGTTTTATGGCCGGCCGTCCGATGTCTTTGGTCACTGATGTACTTGGTCATTTTTTCACTGTCCTCTGTCGTTGGATCACTTCTTGTCCTTGGTCACTTGGTCACTCGACTCACCGATGTGCGTTGCTTGCATTTTGGCTTCAAAAGAGGCGCACTGTTGGTTCGCTGACTCCTTTTATCCCCAAAAAGAGTAACGGGATCTTGTTAGTGTCATCAGTCCGATCCATCCGATCTCGACCTTGAATTTCGTTTGCCTAGAACTAGCGGCAACCTTTTGCTCTGCATGTTATTGTTTTCATAGTCGCTGTTTATTGACTCCAATGTATTTTGTTATTGCCACTCGTGGGTGCATAGAATGCATGTTGTTCGTATGTTTTGCTGGTTTTGCTTCATGCGAATTCGTTTTGTTTCTTTGTTGTTGCGCCACTTGATCATCCTACTAGCTCCCTGTATGTTTTGTTATTGTTTGATTGCGGGTCGCACAGCTGCATGTTTATGAACAGGGGCGGTTCGCCCTTGTAACCAGGTTTTTAACCAGGTGCGGTTCAGGTGTGGCGGGGCCCTCTGTGCAGATGCGGTTCAGAGGGAAATGTAAGGCATAAATTGGTAAAACTTAGGTTCCATCGTGAATTGTTGAGTGATGTATATAACTCCTGAGATGCCTTTTTTCATAACTTTCATAACTTTCATAAACTTAAGCTTGCTTTCCCGACTTTCGTACGACTTCCAGCCACGCTAAGAACATCATACACATAATTCACTTGATTGTCCCTTCTTTCCCAATAATCTATCATTTTATTTCAAACCAAGGTAGACATGACTGAATAGATATAACACCTGATATCCTTGGTACCAAAAATACGAAACCAAATCAAATTTGACTTTGACGATGCATATTTTTTTCCACTGTTATCAATAGATCGATAAAGTTCTTAAAAGCTCAGTTGGAAACTGACTAAATAAAAAAAAAATATTCATGATAGTAAAAGGTCCATTAGGTGCTGGCTGAATAACCTGGAAGGTTTTTTTTTTGTCATGACTTTTATTTGTTCTCATTGAATTGAGTTCAAATTCTGCTAAAATTTCATTTTCAATAGGTTATTCTCCAATGACATTTAAATGACTATAAACTTTTAAACACAACTGTAGCAGAAGTTAAGGTGTTCTCGTCCGCAGTCCTCAACAGTCAATCAACCTGTGGCAGCAAAAGTTTCTATGCAATACTTTTCTTTCCTTCTCAGATTGCAGTCAATTAATTATGCACCACTTTGCGGGCAGCATCACTGGCCTAAAGTACTTTCAAATAATTATTAATTCTTTTATGTCCTTGGGGAAATTATGCAAGGACTACATTGTTTTGTGATGAGCTTTAAAACATGGACCTTTCGTGCAGGTCGTCCAGCTTGTAGGCAAAAGTTGACAGTATCAGTCACTGCGTTGAACACTAATTTGTCAGATCAGAATAAATTTGACTGCAGCTGGTACTGTCAACGTATCATAAGTTAATGAATTAAAAATTCTTGACGAAGTAACTCTAATATCATTCATTAAAACTTTTCAATGAGCATGAGCTACGATGAAAGGACAAAATTGTTGGAATGCGCACAGAAAATAGGAGAGAAATGCTTGTGAAACGGTTAAGGGAAATGTAAGACAAAAGAAGCTATCGAAAAGGATAGTTTTAAATACTTTAAGAATAATGAGTTAAAAGAATATGTTATTTCGAAAAACAAGTTATGAACTATACGGAGCTGAGGGTCTTGAATGAAAAAGCTTGCAATTTAAGCTTAATGCTAAAATTATCAGACTTATTTATAAAAACAAAACAAAAAAATAGTACCATGAGAACAATAAAAAAATTATTCACACATCACTTTAATCATCATCATGAATATCATAAACATCAGCCTCATCAATTTTGACATCGTTAAGCATACGTCAAATAAATCGTCACCATCATCATAAAAATCAAGCCGTTAAGTATTTTATCAATAATTTGAGTGCATCTTTCAAGTAAGCAACCCACTGAAACAGCCTTACAGACAATTTAAAAAAAAAGGAAATTTCCTAACCGTTACTAACGCTTTTTAATTGACATATTTTTCCCGCGCTTAGCACAAAATGGCGCACTAAATTATTTAATGTCATTACTTTCAGCGCCATAAAATTCAGCTAAAGCTGTCAAAATTATACACTTTCACTGTTGCTGTCGCTGTTGCTGTCGGTGTCACTTAAAACGTGTCGCACTACAAACACTTGTAGCAGCTCCGAACACACCACGAACTGAGCATGAACTCGCACTGAGAACTTAAAGCAGCAGCAGCATCAGTTCTGCCATCATCGGCAAGCAGCTGTTGAAACGTCGTTATCAACATTCCCATCATTATGATCATCATCATCACTATCACCATCGTCATCGTCATCATCATTTACTTTAAAATGCAATTACTTATTACAGTTATGAATGTAAATGGCTTAAATGCGCAACGATGACTGCCTGAATTAACAACATATTTAAACGCCTTGCCATTCGTCGGGTTCGCCCTGCCCCGTTTTTATGACTTAATCAGTTCTCATCGTTAACGCAATGAAGCGTTCAGCTTGCTGGCGATGCGATAAAAAATAAAAAAATTTATTTAACGATGTGATTATTGGAGCGTAGGAATGAGTAATGAATGGTAATGTATTGTTTAATGGAACGCTGAAATGGAATGGAGTTATATGTTTTCTTGTAAGCAGTTGATGAAATGTAAATGATTTAATATAGTTTAAAAAGCTGTTGAGACTTTAAGTGGGCAGCGGTTTTCAGTGGTTTTCAGCGGTCATAGTCGTGCTGGCGAGTCAGTTAGTCTTAAGTTGAGTTGCTTGATTAGGTGTGGTTCAAACTAGTTGTTTTATAAACCAACTCAAGTGGTCAACGTTCTATAGTTATAAATACCAGGGTTGCTATTTATATTTCTGCCCTTGGCTCAATTGTGTGGCGACATTGACCATCTTACGTTTCTATTCGAAACTTGTAATTGTTGAACATGCCTTTCCCAGAACATTCTTCAGAAAATTTTCCCATTTGAGCTTGATTTGTTTTGATTAAAGTGACTTGAAAAACGGATCTCGGGCAAAAATGGAAATAACTCCTGAACATTTTTGTGTGATTCAAAACAAGAATGCTTCGGTGAACTTAATTCTTTTACGGCTATAGAGAGTCATCCTACAGTTATGTACAAAATTGATATAAACTGGTATATAAATAAAATAAATAAATAAATAACTGGCCATTTCAGCCCTTGAAAGGACTTTGACCTAGCTTCTTATGATCAATTGTGTTGTGCGTGTTATTAAGTTTGTACACAATTGACCGAGAACCGGACCTACATGCTTAACGTCGACCCCGAACGGCGATGAACGGAAAGTTCTCGTTCTCAAGAAGCTTTACATGGCATTTTGATTACTCTCTGAGGTTTGCCATTGTCTGCAGAGAGGTGGCGGCCGTACAGAAAAATTATTTTAATTCAAATAATTTTCTGTCGCTGCTGGGGTTCGAACCTGGGTTTCCAAAGTTCTTTGACATAGCGGCCACGCACTTTAACCAACTACGCCACGGACGCCACTATAAACTGGTATAAAAAGGTATAAAAAAAGCCAGATCAAAAAATTTATTTTGGAGTAACCTCAATCGGAGTGAAAAAAGTGCCTCCAAAATCGGCTCAAAGGCCTACGAAAGTATATTGATCTTCATGAAACCAATTTCAATCATACATAAATATTTGTTTTTTTATTGATAAACCAGAAATATAAATAGCAACCACACTTAACAACACCAAAAATATTACGAGCTCAAACATAGCACACCGAGAAAAAAGTTTCTGCAAAATTAACAAAAAACATAGTATAAAACCTAGTATAACCTAGTATAACCTAGTATAGTATTTATAAGAAGTCTTTGGCGATTCGGTGAATGAACTACTGGGTAAACTGGAACGAGAAGGGTGCAGGGTAAAAGTCTACTGATGACGTTGCTATTGTCATCTCAGGATCGTTGGTATAAGAGTTTTTGTTTTAGCCTTGAACCAAGAATTTCAGGTGTAATACCTATTCAGTCAAGACTGCCTTGGCTCGAAATGAGGTGATAGATTAGTGATAGGGAAGGGGCAATCAAGTGAAACATCTGTTGGATGTTGTAAGCGTGGTGGAAAGCCGTAGAATCATGTGAATTTGAATCTGAGGCAAGTGTTATGCCATTACCTCAGTCAATTCAAGTTATAAATCAATCTCATCCACAAATTTCTCCACACCCACTACGACTTCAAGTCGTAAATATTGATGAGCTTTCAATTTGAGTTGATTAGAAGTGAGAAAAGAAAATTGCAAATGCGAAAGGCTAAAACATAGGACCATGGCCTGGCTGGGATTCGAACCCGGCACTCATGGGGTGGCTGTCGAGCATGCTACCTACTCAAGTACCAAGGCCGCGATAAAGCAATACGTCTTGACTAAAGTGAAAATCCCGAGTGTGGTAATAGGAAAACTGTCTTATGGAAAAAAATCAAATTATGTGTTGACCCAGAACCATCAAAGAAACGCTTATCTAAAGGTAAGAAGTATTCTAGAATCAGCAATTCTTAGCCGAAAATATTTTTGTACAATTTTCCATAGAATTTAGAAAGCATATTGGTTGAGTATAATTTTGACAGATGGTGAAGATACTTCACTTTCTTAATTCGCTGATATAGAATTTCTCACTAACTTACTCAGTTTTGCTCTGCAGCAAGCACCAGTTGTATCAAAATTCACATAACTCCTGAAGTGAATTTCAATGAAGTCCACCGAGGAGTGGGAGATATGTTCAGGCAAAAAGGGTGTGAACCAACTTTCAATATAGGAACATTCTTGGCTTGACTTTCCTACTTACTTAGTTCGTTGACTTATAACACCATTTAAGATATGTTCGAAGACCTTAAGATGGTATCTTTATCCATGAGGTGGAATTTTTTGTATTAAAGTTTGTATGTGCACGGAGAGAAAGAATATTCTTATGTTAAGCAAATATTTTCCTTAATTTAAGCAAATTTAAAATTAAGTCTCATTTGCTCAATTCAAGCACAAAAAACCTTAAATTAAGAAAAATAAATTTATAATGAGCATTTATTTCTTAAATCGAGTAAAAGAAATAATTGCTTGAAACAAGAATAAAATACTTGATTCTAGAAACTGGAACAAGACTTGAATCAAGAAAATATGTTCTTAATTTAAGCAATCGCAGAGAATTGTTTTAGTTTTGAGAAAACTTGTTTACTTGAACCAAGAAATTTTTTCTCACTTCAACTTATATTGGCGTGCTTATAATTCACAGCATGTTTACATGAAAACATGTTTAAGATGGCGCAGATTGACAAACTATGGCATTGTTCGAAGGCGCAGTTTCTTATCTCTTACTTTATTTGGAAAAATTTAAGCGTCTGCAAGATATATTAAGTATATTTGAGTATTTTTTTATGATCGGTTATCCTACATTCTACATCTTTGCTGAAGGATTTTCATTATAATATAAAAATTAAGTTTCTTATATTAGGCAAAACATTCTAGTATTGAGAAAATTGTTTACATGAATCCAGCAAATAATTCTAGTTTTCAAAAAATTTTTTTCTTGAATCAAGAAAATTGTTCTCAATTCAAGGAAAATTAAATTCTCAAATCAAGCTTATTATTCTAGTTGTTAGCAAATTGTTACTTGAATCAAGCAAATTTTTCTTACTTCAAACACATGTAAGTCTTGAATATTGAAGAAATATTCTTTAGTTTTTAGCAAATCTTTCTTGAACCAAGCATTGTTTTTCTTAATATCATGAGTTTTAAATTTGCTCAATTCTAGCAAAAATGAATTGAGAAATTTACACTTGTGTGTAAACTGATAGCCTATTTGCTTGATTCAAGCATAGAATGCTTGATTTTTTTCCCTCTGTGTGTCAAATGTTGCAGACCTTCCAGCATTTTAGATCCAAGTGAAAATGTTAGGTCCAAATAATGTTGTTCCGTTAGTGCATTGGGACTGTGGAGCACTGGTGGTCACTACATGGTTTCCCGTAGCCAGCGGGCATCGTGTGTTGTTGAGCTTGTGCACAAGAAGTGGAAATCGGCTCGCTGTGTTTGAACACTGCGTAAAAGTTTGTTTTTTCTTCTGTGCTTTAAGTTTCAAGTCAATATGCTTTGAACGTACATGTGGTAATGGAGTTGCTCGCTGTTTTATTTGAGAATGTAAGTAAATATTTGGCAATGTTTCTGGAAAAACATTAATACATTATATCCTCAGTTTTACCTTTTTTTATGTTTTCTATGTTAAAATAGCAAAAACAAACATAGAAATAAAAAAGAAGTGATTATATTGAAAATACAACACTGGACAAGATTTCCTTGCACCAAATTTTGTGAGAGCTTTTTACAACTTCTTGTTTCAGTGTAAAGCTTGGCACTCGGAAAGCTCTCTTTGTTGTTGTTTGAACCGTGCGTTGATCACCACTGCGTTAGAGTTTTTCGGGAACTTCGACTTTATTTTAGACTTTCTTTTAAAACTTTCTATTTCTTTTTCGTATTCTAAACAAAAACCTTTATAGTATCTACTCGTATATTGTATCTTGATAATTGTCCACATTTTTGTGAAGCTATAAGGAAATCATCGGCATCATAAATCTGCAACTTTCATAAAAATTAAGCCATTAATTTAAACTGACCTCCATAGACTTTGTTCAAAATATAAAACGTCAACAACAAAACTGTGCCGCACTAACATCGTACTTTGGATGGATACTTTACTTAAAAGGCACACTCTCCAACATACACACATACAAACATAGAACGTATGCTTGACTCATAACAAAAAACCTAACAATATCCTTGTTGACATAATTTTTCTCTGATGACGGTGTTGCTTAGACGCCACCAAAAATATGAATAAAAAAAATTGCAACAAAAAAAAAAAATATTTTTAATCAAAAAAATATATCCATCCAGTGGTGTTTGCAAGCGTTGAGTTTAAGTGAAATGACGTCTAAAAGATGTAGTGATATGTGTCTTGAGCCATGACGAGCTTAAAGACCTCGATGTCTCCTTCCTTAAACGTCTCTGCTCAGCTCAAGTTCACTTGCAGTGTAAAACAAATGAATTTTTTTTTTATATATAAAATAACTTAATTTGCATTAAGTTTGTCAGCTGCAAACGATGTGCATCCGCGTCAGGAGACGCGAAAGTGAACCAGCCAGCAGGTAGAGCACAACCGATAGCGGAAGCGGAAATGCTGACATGCAGCATCATGGGACAGAAAAAAAAAAATACAAAACAACGATGAAACAAAAACAAAAACAAAACAAAGAACATTATAAAAGCTCACTTTATGATGGGTTTGAGTGAGAGGCGGCAGCATAACAAACGACAGCAGCAACAAAATCTACAACAACAACGCTAACAACTATAACTCTCAGCGAAAAGCGGAGTCAATGAGTCACATTGATGTCGTCCCAGCTTAGAACAGCAAACTGAGCGCCACAACAAAAATACCAACAAGAACCAACGACAAAAGGATATCCTAACAGCTACAACATTTTAAAGGCCGTCGCCGACTGCTGGCTGCTAAGCTCTGCTGCATATAAATTATTCGCATAAACAACATTATATGAAGGATGAAAAGTAACAAAAAAAAAAAAAAACAAAAACAAAAGCTTAAAACAAAAAGGAGGTAAAGGACTTTGTACTGCTAGCTTAACGTTGTTCACTTTAGTTTATTTTGGAAATGCAAGCGCATCGTTAGTGTGTGTGTGTGGGTGCCAATGTATGTAGTTGTTTTTGTATGCGCAGCTTCTGTTTGTGTGTGTGTGTGTGTGTGTTATTGTGTTAGTGTGTTGCTTCATTTAATAATAGCTTGGCGCTGAAATATTTAATTGTTTTAATGGGTCTAAACGGAAGGATGTGAAAGCACAAAATTATTAATTATGAAAGATGATGTATAATTTCATTAAAATTATGTGCACAGGAAGGATAAGAATAGCAAAAGCGCTGGGTAGGATAAAAACCAAAGAAGTGCATTAAAAATAATTGAGACGTTAGATAAAAAAGATCACAAGGATTAAATGTGAAAGTACATTGACTTAGACAATAGATTATAAGTTAAGATACGCAAATATTTTTTGATTTAGAAAAAGATTTATATTTGGAGTTGAAGCTGAGTTAGAGTTATATTTAGAGTTACAGTTAGAGTTAGAGTTAGAGATAGAGTTAGAGTTAGAGTTAAAGTTAGAGTAAGAGTAAGAGTTAGAGTTAGAGTTAGAGTTAGAGTTAGAGTTAGAGTTAGAGTTAGAGTTAGAGTTAGAGTTAGAGTTAGAGTAAGAGTTAGAGTTAGAGTTAGAGTTAGAGTTAGAGTTAGAGTTAGAGTTAGAGTTAGAGTTAGAGTTAGAGTTAGAGTTAGAGTTAGAGTTAGAGTTAGAGTTAGAGTTAGAGTTAGAGTTAGAGTTAGAGTTAGAGTTAGAGTTAGAGATAGAGTTAGAGTTAGAGTTAGAGTTAGAGTTAGAGTTAGAGTTAGAGTTAGAGTTAGAGTTAGAGTTAGAGTTAGAGTTAGAGTTAGAGTTAGAGTTAGAGTTAGAGTTAGAGTTAGAGTTAGAGTTAGAGTTAGAGTTAGAGTTAGAGTTAGAGTTAGAGTTAGAGTTAGAGATAGAGTTAGAGTTAGAGTTAGAGTTAGAGTTAGAGTTAGAGTTAGAGTTAGAGTTAGAGTTAGAGTTAGAGTTAGAGTTAGAGTTAGAGCTAGAGTTAGAGTTAGAGTTAGAGTTAGAGTTAGAGTTAGAGTTAGAGTTAGAGTTAGAGTTAGAGTTAGAGTTAGAGTTAGAGTTAGAGTTAGAGTTAGAGTTAGAGTTAGAGTTAGAGTTAGAGTTAGAGTTAGAGTTAGAGTTAGAGTTAGAGTTAGAGTTAGAGTTAGAGTTAGAGTTAGAGTTAGAGTTAGAGTTAGAGTTAGAGTTAGAGTTAGAGTTAGAGTTAGAGTTAGAGTTAGAGTTAGAGTTAGAGTTAGAGTTAGAGTTAGAGTTAGAGTTAGAGTTAGAGTTAGAGTTAGAGTTAGAGTTAGAGTTAGGAGTTAGAGTTAGAGTTAGAGTTAGAGTTAGAGTTAGAGTTAGAGTTAGAGTTAGAGTTAGAGTTAGAGTTAGAGTTAGAGTTAGAGTTAGAGTTAGAGTTAGAGTTAGAGTTAGAGTTAGAGTTAGAGTTAGAGTTAGAGTTAGAGTTAGAGTTAGAGTTAGAGTTAGAGTTAGAGTTAGAGTTAGAGTTAGAGTTAGAGTTAGAGTTAGAGTTAGAGTTAGAGTTAGAGTTAGAGTTAGAGTTAGAGTTAGAGTTAGAGTTAGAGTTAGAGTTAGAGTTAGAGTTAGAGTTAGAGTTAGAGTTAGAGTTAGAGTTAGAGTTAGAGTTAGAGTTAGAGTTAGAGTTAGAGTTAGAGTTAGAGTTAGAGTTAGAGTTAGAGTTAGAGTTAGAGTTAGAGTTAGAGTTAGAGTTAGAGTTAGAGTTAGAGTTAGAGTTAGAGTTAGAGTTAGAGTTAGAGTTAGAGTTAGAGTTAGAGTTAGAGTTAGAGTTAGAGTTAAAGTTAGAGTTAGAGTTAGAGTTAGAGTTAGAGTTAGAGTTAGAGTTAGAGTTAGAGTTAGAGTTAGAGTTAGAGTTAGAGTTAGAGTTAGAGTTAGAGTTAGAGTTAGAGTTAGAGTTAGAGTTAGAGTTAGAGTTAGAGTTAGAGTTAGAGTTAGAGTTAGAGTTAGAGTTAGAGGCAGAGGTAGAATTAGAGTTAGAGTTGGAGTTAGAGTGGTTTTAGTTTAGTAAGAGAGGCCTGAGTCTGTGTCTGAGTTCGATTCTGAGTCTGAGCTTAGATCTGAGTCGGAGTCTTACTTACATCCATTAGCTCAATTCTTCTGGTCCCCATCAGCATAAATCTTCGAAGGCTTCCACTCAAATAAAACATATTGCAACTGTAACCCATCTGTAACAACAAAACAAAAATGAAATATTAAATTCTGACAGTTGAGAAAATTATTTGGATGCATAAATTATAAGTAGCTAGCTAAAAACTTTTAAGCACCGCCAAGAATTCACTGTCGTTGCCCGGCACACCTCGCTTGCTTCATATTATTTATGTTAGTTTTGATGGCAGTTAAATCTGCACCGCTAAAGTTTTTAACATATTGTGCATTTACCTTCAAGTCCTACATAGTTTTTTTTTAGTTTCTTTCAAATTCAAGAAATACATTCAGCAAGATTTTTAACAAGTAAGAAAAACTTTTGTCGGCTTTGAATAGTACTTGTTTTAAGTTGTCGTCGTTGGAGGTTTTTGAGTAGGTTTTCCTTTGCCGTGTATTCAAAGCCCGTCTTGTATTCAGGTGGGTGGTGTATGTGCTAAGTTACTTAATATACAGAATGATATGAATATACAGAATGATATGTTGCAGTTCTGCATTATTTTTTCCACAGATGGTGCGGAGATTTATGTTGACACTGAGTTTGTGTGGGAGTTTTTAATATTTTCAAGTGATGAATATTACGTTCAAATAATCTTTAGAGGGATGTAGCGGTAGCGTAAGAAACCTGAGCTTTTAAAACTTTTTGATTCAATTTTCTTGTGCTTCTGAAAATTGATCCAATGCGAGTTGAT
>OX030948.1:186545673-186564315 GCA_943735915.1 Pherbina coryleti | reverse complement strand
AATATGCAAATATGTTCATTTATATGTAGTTGTTATGTTTGCTTTCTGTTATTGTTGTTTTTGTTGTTGTTGTTGTTGTTGTTGTTGTTGTTGTTGTTATTAATAAAAATTTAATTCCTCACGTGAGGTTCAAAGTTTGCATATCAAAGATTATGAAAAATTAATCCTTGCTGCTGCATTTATTAATGGTCGAATATGCATGTTTTTATTTGTATGTTTGTGTATGCAAATCCATGTGCTGCTGCTTGTAACTTGTTCATTTATTTGAGTTTGCGTGTGTGTATGTGTGTGTGTGGTCACTGTTGTTTTGTTGTTGTTTAATAAATGGAAATTTAATTACTAACAGCTAAGGCGGCTTAATTTTTTTATTTTTTTTTTATCGGTGTGATTGTGTTTGTGTGGCATTTATAATGAAGTAATTAAAAAAAAAACTGAAATATTGAATTTTGACGCAAGTAGGAATAATAAAAAAAACCAAAAATAGCAAAAATGTTTGTTTATTACGTTTAAATTTTTTACTTTACTAGTTCGAACCCTTTGAACTAATTATGTAAAAATAAAATAAAAGCTATCAGCACATTTTTCAACAGTATATCCCGCGGAACATCCAGAATTATGCTGCAATAAATGTCAACGAATTACTCTCTGCTCCGTGTTTCCTTATGCAAGAGTGGCTTTATTAATTTTTTTAATTTTGTTTTTTAACCCTCATCGGTCCTTTGTATGCGCGCGCAAATTCAAAATTAAATTAAGTAAAAAATATATTAAACCTTAACTGATTGACATGAGTTTTTCATGTCATACTAATTTCACGCGACTACAGGTGGCGCTCACGTTTGGAAATGCTCATGTAAACTTATTGACCTACAGGTTCTTAGTATGTGCACGCATACATGTCTATTCTTACATGCATTAAAGTATGTATTTCGCGGTCGAGTCAGCTTCCGTCAGTACATTTCATCTAAGCCGGCAAAATATGGAATAAAAATGTGGGTTCTATGTGATTCGAAATCTTATTACGTCCACACTGTTCAGGTGTATGTGGGGCGTGCTAGAAATGATGCACCTGAGAGAAACCAAGGCCAAAGAGTTGTGCTCGATTTATATGAAGGCCTTTCAGATAGAAATGTCACTTGTGATAATTTCTGCACCACATATCAATTAGCTGAGAAGTTACACAAATGGCGAATGACCATTATCGGAACAATTCGGCAGAATCGAACTGAGATTCCAGCAGTTTTGAGAAATATGCGGAAAAAGCCTGTTTTTACACAAATAAAGGCGGTGTAGATACGCTTGATCAAATGGTTGGCACTTTTCGAAAGGTCAATCGATGGCCTATGGCATTGTTTTGCAATTTACTTGATATAAGTGGAGTTAATGCGTACGTTAATTTCACTTCAATTTCAATCAAAAACAGTAACAGGAATATTCGTCGTAGGCTGTTTTTGCTTGATCTTGGAGACGCTATGGTTAAACCATTCATCGCGAAGCGAATACGTGGTCCAAGAGTGGCACAACCCGAAACACCAATAATCTCAACAAATGTCACAAGAGTTCCAATTCATCCAATGTTACATTTGCAGTAGCAAAGACAATCCTAATGTGTTTGCAACAAGATGTGATAAATGCAAGAAATTCATCTGTGCAGATCATAAATTCAATGCATGCTTGAATTGTGCCAATAAAATATCTTAAAATTATCTAATACTTGCCAAATCGACAAGATTTCAAATTTTTTTTTTTTTGTTTTTACTTTTTTCGAAATGTTTCCAATTTTTGTCCTGTATATCAATTTTTTTATATACATTATTAACTTTATTCATGAAAAGAATAAATAGTCTTTAAATTTTATTCATAAAATTTGTGATATTTTTATTTCTTTTTAAAGTTTTCTGTATGTAAACGCTCGCATACGTTAGGAACCTTTTAGGGTTATGGGTCTGAGTTACCGATGAGGGTTAAATGGAAAATTTCTTGTTTCGAAGGAGAAATCAAATGCAAGCTTTCTAACTTATTTAATGATCATGGTCAGCTATGGACACGGAACAAGCTGTAGACAAAGTTGCGGAGCATTGAGAGCAAGGGCTTATATAGGAACACAAAATGTAACAACAATGCAACGACAAAAGACAAACACTGAAACAACACAGAAGCTTAAAATTTAGTGTTCCCCATACCCGATTATGGCATATGATTACTTTTAAAATCTAATATTGAGTGCTGTTCAATTAAATGTTACTCATACGTCATGGTGTCCATTGTGAAGAGTGTTTCAACAAGACCTGTACGGTTAGTTTTTCTAATAAAACAACCGGTTAATAAGACATATCAAAAGTTTTTATTCAATTATAAAGAAGATAAAGAGTGATTATGTATTAAATACAATATTTTTCAAATGCCTGCCTCGGCTTAGCTTGCAGACCTAAATTCTCTTTTCGAAATTTTCTTTCACTCTTTCGAATATTTAGGGGTCTATTTCGACGATGGTGAGACTTCAATGTTCGCTTTGTGAGTTGCAATTGTTTGCGAATGGTGAATTAGAGAACGTGCGGTACTGCTTGTGGTCTGGCGGCTGCAGTTCTTGAGTTAATTGAATATTGTATGCATGCAGAGTTAAATCTTTCATCAATATTCGCTGCAGTGGACGTGGAGACGTCGAGTTGCTGAGCACGATGAAGAATTGAGGTGCTTAGGTAGCACATAAGCCTTAGAAGGCACATGATAACGAGAAAAAATTTTTTAAATTTTACGGTCGTAACTGTAATTAAACGCGACATTTTGCAATGAAATTCAACTAATTCTGTTCTTTCTTTCACTGTTTTTATAAAGGCTGTGTCAAAAGTCACTGACATTTTAATTTTTAACAAAACGCATTACTTTGTTGAAATGTCTACTAGTTTTTATTGAATTATAATGTAGAGACTTGGAGGTTATCTATGAAATTACTCAAATGCCCGTCTTGACCTTACCTTAACATGCGAGCGTTTTTTATCACATTTTCCACGACGTTCTGGTATAATTGTTCAGCATATCGCGATATCGCGCACCATTTACAGTCACTGTGGTTCCAGCTGCATTTTGGAAGAAGAATGGCCCAATAGCACTGCCAGCCCAAAATCCACACCAAATAGTGCTCCATTGTAGGTGCATGGAAAACTGTCAGAGAAGTGTGTGGGTTTTACGAGCCGTCTCTGCAAAAATTTAATTATGTTTGTAATGAATTTTCTCTTTTTTCACGTGTTGTTGGACCATAAATTTCTTCATGACTAAACCTCAATGCTTGTTGTTCACAGCTATTACAGATTTATTACTCTACTCTTGGCGAAAAAAAAAGTACTGTCCGGTGTCAGTGACTTTCGGAACACCCTTTTATAAAGTATATAATATACTAAAGATTCCAGCGCACTTTGGTACACCCGGCAAGTATATTGAAAAATAGTAAGTAAATTCAAAACTTTTATTAGACCCTTAATCTGACACCACGCTCATGGTGCACTGTCCGTTACAGTTTCCCAGTAGCAGGACATCACTCTCAGGTGGCAATTCCATTATGAGTTTCAATGTTATGTGACTTACATCCTTAGATATTCTGTATCGGAAATTTGGCTTGTGATGTGGATATAGATTATTGGCTATAACTTTTGATTGGTTAGAAAAACTAAGATAATTTTTCTAATAAATTATTTTTTTTAGCTTGTATATTTATTAGTGTCCGACCGAAATTTTGGCCGAAGCCGAATGTTCGGCCAAGTGGAAGTATTTGGCCGAATACCGAAGCCGAAGCCGAATATTAATAAAAATTTTTTCAAGTACAAAAAATGATAAAATTTGGTACTGACTGTCGTTATTTCAGTAAAAAAAAAAAACGACAAATATTAAGTTCGAGTTAAACGCATTAGGTTTTCTGCCTAATTTCTGTCAACATTATATTTCTGTAGCTTTAACAACTAGATATAAAATTGATTAACTTTCATGTCATTTTGCTGAATTATAATATTTCTGTAATTCATTTAGTAACGTCAGAATAACATAGAAGATACTTAAATCAATTTTCGATCTAGTCGAGAAAAGCTACAGAAATTCAATACTGACTGAAATCTCGCAGAAAATTTCTAGCGTAGCTCGGTTTTTTTATATCATATATGATCAATCAAAAGCAAATGAGACGTTCGGGTAAAAATCAAAAATGTTTGAGTTTTCTGCCAGATCGTTCAACTGATCTTATGCACGATCTTATCAACCCATATCGGTCGGACCATGATACATGATTAAAAGGTAGGGTCACATTGGAGAGCAGAGTGAGCTAGTTGTCAAATCAGCCAAATCAGCTGGTTATTTTTAGTTTTTCTAATTGTTGCTGTTGCTT
Source organism: Pherbina coryleti (assembly GCA_943735915.1). Taxonomy (NCBI): domain Eukaryota; kingdom Metazoa; phylum Arthropoda; class Insecta; order Diptera; family Sciomyzidae; genus Pherbina; species Pherbina coryleti. The sequence goes on along the minus strand of OX030948.1, from coordinate 186,559,946 downwards.
TTTCCGTTTGACGTTTGTAGCTTCTACAGCTTTGTTGTTGCAAAATTGCTCATTTGAGCAGCCATCTTAAAATGAGCTTACCTTGTAATTGTATCATGGGTCGGACTCACTGCATTTATCATTTGAATAAAGTTTTCAACGAGCGAAAACCAAGTTATGAAAGAACAGAAGAAAGAGAAAAACAAAACCAACAAGTGTTTCAAGTATGGAATCTCAAACGGATTATACTGAAATTTTCCTAAAGAATTATAAAAATATTTGTAAATAGTTATTAAAAAGTAAAAATATTCGGCCAAAATATTCGGCTATTTAGGCCGAAGCCGAAGCCGGAGCCGAAAGTTAAAAAATCGGCCGAATATGCCGAATACCGAAGCCGAATATTCGGTTGGACACCAATATTTATTCAAATATATAAAACCAAAATATTGGAAACAAACATTTTTTTCAAAAAAATCAAACCTTATTATTTGAATCACAAAAACTGTTTTAATTTATGCATACAATTGAAACAACTTTTGCTTACAAGTGTTGTAGATTTTGAAAAAGAGTTGAAAATTTACAAATTTCAATTTAACGTATTTTTACAATAAAACAATTTTTGATGTTGATGTTGATGTTGATGTTGATGTTGATGTTGATGTTGATGTTGATGTTGATGTTGATGTTGATGTTGATGTTGATGTTGATGTTGATGTTGATGTTGATGTTGATGTTGATGTTGATGTTGATGTTGATGTTGATGTTGATGTTGATGTTGATGTTGATGTTGATGTTGATGTTGATGTTGATGTTGATGTTGATGTTGATGTTGATGTTGATGTTGATGTTGATGTTGATGTTGATGTTGATGTTGATGTTGATGTTGATGTTGATGTTGATGTTGATGTTGATGTTGATGTTGATGTTGATGTTGATGTTGATGTTGATGTTGATGTTGATGTTGATGTTGATGTTGATGTTGATGTTGATGTTGATGTTGATGCTGATGTTGATGTTGATGTTGATGTTGATGTTGATGTTGATGTTGATGTTGATGTTGATGTTGATGTTGATGTTGATGTTGATGTTGATGTTGATGTTGATGTTGATGTTGATGTTGATGTTGATGTTGATGTTGATGTTGATGTTGATGTTGATGTTGATGTTGATGTTGATGTTGATGTTGATGTTGATGTTGATGTTGATGTTGATGTTGATGTTGATGTTGATGTTGATGTTGATGTTGATGTTGATGTTGATGTTGATGTTGATGTTGATGTTGATGTTGATGTTGATGTTGATGTTGATGTTGATGTTGATGCTGATGTTGATGTTGATGTTGATGTTGATGTTGATGTTGATGTTGATGTTGATGTTGATGTTGATGTTGATGTTGATGTTGATGTTGATGTTGATGTTGATGTTGATGTTGATGTTGATGTTGATGTTGATGTTGATGTTGATGTTGATGTTAATTTTGATGTTGATGTAGATGTTGATGTTGATGTAGATGTTGATGATGTTGATGTTGATGTTGATGTTGATGTTGGTGTTGGTGTTGGTGTTGGTGTTGGTGTTGGTGTTGGTGTTGGTGTTGGTGTTGGTTTTGGTGTTGGTGTTGGTGTTGGTGTTGGTGTTGGTGTTGGTGTTGGTGTTGGTGTTGGTGTTGGTGTTGGTGTTGGTGTTGGTGTTGGTGTTGGTGTTGGTGTTGGTGTTGGTGTTGGTGTTGGTGTTGGTGTTGGTGTTGGTGTTGGTGTTGGTGTTGGTGTTGGTGTTGGTGTTGGTGTTGGTGTTGGTGTTGGTGTTGGTGTTGGTGTTGGTGTTGATGTTGGTGTTGGTGTTGGTGTTGGTGTTGGTGTTGGTGTTAGAGTCGGAGTTGTTGTTGGATTTGGAGTTGGTGCTTTTCTTTTAGCTTTTTTTTTTGCTTCCCCAGTGGTTGTGCTCTAATTTCAATTAATCCAGCAAAATTGATGCATATGCGTCACATTAGGCGGTTTCCTGAGGGTCTTTGATACGCCGTCAATTTTTTTTTATTTTTGTCATATGCCCGAAGACCTCACCTTCGTTTTCGTTTCTTAAAATTTACCGTTGCACCAGTAGTCACAGAGTTAAAAATCCATGCAACGTTTTGCATTTTGTTGTAGCATTGTAGCATTTTTACTGCATTTTTTTTTTTTTTTTTGGATTCGCCCGGAAGTAGGAAATCTTCATAGATACGTATGACCCGCGCCATACGCATGCACGATTTACATTCTAAGAAGTTCCCGGATCAGCCGGACTGAATAGAATGCACCTACGTGCTAAAACCTACCACCTGTTGGCAAATAAAAGCCTCCACTAAGCACAATTGCTTGGCCTTTCAGCGGAAATTAAAATTAAATAAAGATATTTGAAATTTGAAATTTGAGAAATTTTTGTGCTTATGTAAACATAATAAGCATCATCGAATAAAAGCACATTCTTCATAACACAAGGGAATACAAGACAACATCCAAAGTAGTTTATTAGACTATATATAACCGCATTTATAATTGTTGTCATTCGGCTTGGGGCCACTGTCCAACCCAAGATCCTACGTGGAAAAGAGATGCAACTCTCAAACACCAAACCAATACCAAACATAGCACAGATATACAAGTATATATTATGCAGGCACAATATATTTATATATTCGGGTCACTGAAATATGGGAACACCGAGCTAAAGTTATTATTTGGATATGCATTTGGGCCAACGCAGGTAAAAACTTGTATGGAAAAGAGATACACTCTGACACACCAAGCCGAGGGATACGGTATACATGGTCCCATTTTAAACGAGCTATAGAACTAAAGATGTAAAAAAATTTCATGAAAAAAATTAAGCAACGAAACTAAATAAAACGAAAGCTTAAAGTATTTATCAAATTCGATAATGCTTATATGTTAAATCGTAAAATCTACACAATTATCGCGAGCTATATTTGTTATCGCAATGAATGCGTTAAGTATTCAAATGTAATATAATTTTACGTTTTAAGACATCCACCGAGTCAGAAAAATTTATCAAGTTCAAGTTGCCATTGAAATCACTACACATACATCGCAAAGGGTCGTGAAGGGCATAATTAGAAGTGCACTGACTCAACTTAAAAAGCTGGAAATGTCTGGCTCCGCTCCTAGGGATGTTGAAGTTTAATGAAGAAAGGAGGTAATGTGAGTCTATATCACCACTGAGTAATTTGTATAAAAAGGAGACATTTAGCATAATTCTTCTGCTTCTTAAGGAAGGCAGGGAAATAATTTTAAGGCGGGTTTCATAAGGGGGTAGAATAATGTTGGGGTTCCAACGATAATGTAAAGCAAAAAGTAAGAATTGTTTTTGGACCGATTCTAATGCATCGATGTGGACATTGTATTGAGGGTTCCATATTACAGATGCATATTCAAGAATTGGTCTAACAAGAGAGGTATAAAGTATCTTAGTAGTGAAAGGATCGTTGAATTCTTTAGCCCATCTTTTAATGAAACCAAGGACACCTCTAGCCTTATTTACCACCAAATTAACTTGAAGATTGAAACGAAGTTTAGGATCCATAATTACACCTAAGTCAAGAAAACTGTGTACAATTTCTAAGTTGGTATTATTTATAGTGTAATTTATACTATTAGCAATTCGACGTGAGAATGTCATTTGCTTACATTTTTTTAAGTTTAATTTTAAAAGGTTTAAATTACACCACTCCACTAGACTATTTAAATCGGATTGTAAGAGTTGTTGTTCTTCAGGCGATTTGTAAGTTAGAAAAAGTTTTACGTCATCGGCGTACATTAAGACGTTACAGTGTTTTATTACAGCAGGAAGGTCATTTATAAACAGTAAAAATAAAACCGGACCAAGGTGACTTCCCTGAGGAACACCTGATGTGACCAAAATATTTTTTGACATACAATTCTTATATAAAACTTTTTGCGAACGATTCGACAAGTACGATTTAATCCAGTGTAATAGTTTGACGGGAAACCCAATTAGATGAAGCTTTTTCAGAAGAAGATAATGATTAACACTATCGAAAGCTTTGCTAAAGTCTGTATAAATAACGTCAGTCTGTCGTCCTAAAGTAAAACCTTTAATGACACGCGTAGTAAACTCCAAGAGGTTAGTTATCGTAGATTTTCCCTTTAAGAAACCATGTTGAGAGGTGGAAATGGAGGAAGATACGACGTGGGTTATTTGATCAGTTATAATTTTCTCAAATAACTTAGGGATTGCGCTTAGTTTTGCGATACCTCGGTAATTGGAAACATCAATTTTTGAACCGGATTTATGAAGAGGTATTATATAAGATTTTCTCCATATATTGGGAAAATGACCGATGTGCAAGGATGAGTTAAAAATTTTTGATAGGGGAGAACACAAACTATTAGAACAATGCTTTAAAATGCAGCTCGGGATTTCGTCAGGACCAGTAGTAAAAGAAGATTTAACTTGTTGAAGGTAATGCATAACTATATTAGAATCTATTATGGGGGTTTCAAAAGAGTTAACTGGTGGTAGGTAAGGATATTCAAGACTCATGCTCAATGGTATATCGGAGTAGGTTGTTTTAAAGAAGTTTGCAAACATGTTGGAAACATCGATGTCGCAAGATGCTTCATCATGATTAAATTTCATAAGAGGTGGGAAACTGGAAGTTTTTCGTTTTGAATTGACAAATGTGTAGAAAAGTTTCGGATTATCTTTGAATTGAGTTTTTATATTGGCTATATATGCAGAGTAGCATTGTTTATTTAATAGTTGATATCTGTAACGACAAGAGGAATAAGAAGCGAAGTCTAAATTAGAGCCTGACTTTTTATATTTCTTAAATAAGCGATTTTTGGAATTTTTTAAAGACTTAAGGTCATTAGTTAACCAAGGAGGGCATAAAGGCTTGAAATTAATATTTTTTTTTGGCACAGATAATGAGAAGCATTTTTGCAAGGTATCATTGAGAAACTGCACTGAAGATTCGACATCATAAAAAGAGTACGAAGACCTATTATTTAAAATTGGGGACCAGTCAATCCGCGCGAGAAGAGCATTCAGTTTAACATAGTCTGTTTTTTTAAAGTTAAAAATTTTATTATTTCGCGTATCTGGAGCTAATTTATTTTCATTTCCGTTGGCAAGTAATATTTTTATTTCAAGAGTTGGATGATAATCGTCTTCCGGAAAAGAAACTGGGTTCGAACGACGGAGATTTACGGAAGTGCATCTGTCTACAAATACAAGGTCAAGAGATCTATTACTTTTATTAAGAATATTATTAACCTGCTGAAGACACAGCTCAGACAACTTATCTAAGAAGTCATTTATCCAATCAGAGGCAGAGATAGGAGTAAGAAATGCGGAATCATCGGAAAAACGCCAAGACACGGAAGGTAAGTTGAAATCACCTAATACAATGATAGTGTCCGTATTTTTAAGCATATTATGGACAGTTTCGATGGCATTAATATGGTTTAAGTAAATTGTTAAATCACTTTTAGGTGGAATGTAAGAGCAAGTAAGATAAATAGAATAATTATTTAGTTTAACTGTAACACAAATAAACTCCAGGTCGTTGGTGCCAGGAATTGTTAATTCCTCAGAAGCAAGCGAGTTATGGACAGCTATCAGAACGCCACCACCGATCTTATCATAGCGATCTTTACGAAAAATTTGGAACTTATTGCACATTATTTCAGAATTTAAAACGTTGGAGCGAAGCCAAGTTTCAGTAAAAATTATAAAGTAATATTCAAAATCAAAACTATTAATGAAAATATCGGAAAGTTTAGAATTGAGACCTCTAACGTTTTGATACACAAGCTCTAACTTAGACTTGTGATTTTTTAATCGTTTTTTGTATGGTACTGAGGACTGTTCGAAGGACGAGGTAAGTGAACAACATTTGCAATACGCGGTTTGTTTTTGAATTCAAATTCATGAACAATTGTATTACGGGGCCAAAAGTTTACGTCCACAAGAGTTTTAAATAAATTTTCCGGAACAGTCAATCTAAAAGAAGTAGTCAGTCTCGCATTTAAGTATTTGAATTTTTGGATCGAAAGAGGGATACCACTATTTAACTTTGAATTAATAAAAAATTTAATATCATTTTCAGTTGTATCAGCGGCTAAGCGCGAGACAAAGATGGCTTTAGTTGGTGGAATTGCGATTAATGGCTTAGGTGAAATAGTAGCAGTAGTAATCGGAATCCGTTGAGCGTCAACAACTGAAGTTTCAAAAATAGGAGTGTTAAAAATAGGAGGAGCAGTTGAAACAGCTTGAGCATAAGAAAGAACAGGCTGGTTAACTGGTATAGATGGTGCTAATATTGGCAAGGAAACGGTCTCTGGTGCATTTGGAGCAGATATGGAGGCAATCGTATCAGTACAAATGTCCATATCGTCCACAATGTCCTGTTCAACAGGTGGTGGCATTGGTGGTATCGAGTTAGTTTTCGGCTTATTGCGCAAGTTCGTGCTTTTCTTTTTACGCTTGGGTGAAGGAATTGACTCTTCGATATATTTGCACTCATCGAAAAGTGTTTGATATTTTAAAAATTTAGCAGAAAGCAAAGAAAATTCCCTACTAATTTCGGAGAAACCCTGCTTTGTCTGCTTAAAAAGCTTGTAAAAGTTTATATCAGTCAGTCTACACTTCTCACAAGACCAACGCAACCCTTTACCTTCTTCAATAAGGTCTGCAACTCGACCCATTATGCCCACACATTTGGCGTGAACGATATTATCACATAGCCAACATGATAAATACCGTTCATTTTCACCTTTAGTGGAACAGCCGGGCTTAGAACAAAGCATTTTAATTAATAAATACAAACAAAACATAAAAAAAAAAAAGAGTAGCAAAAACAAATAAAGTAGTAAAAATATTAGTAGTTATTAATATATAAAAATAAAACCAAAAAAGTACTAAAAATAAATAAAAGTAGTAAAAGTAGTAATAATAGTAGTAGTGAGCAAAAGTGACAACTTGAACTGATGGCAACCCCTATCAATTTAGTGAAGTGCCCAGAAGTATGCAACTATTTTTCGACATATAAATAAAGTAAGTATAATAAATAAAAAGTATGTAGCTAGACAGAGCTAGGCAAATGTCTAAAACGAAATTACAATATAAACGAAAAAGAAAGATATACGAGCCCTAACCACTATTAATTCGTACAGCAAGCACTTTTATGCCAATGTAACATGTAAGGGTACATATTTTATTAAATAATATTGATAACACTATAAAATTTATACTTTTCTGAAAGTTTGTTTTATTGTCTTTAATTTCATAAACAAATATGTGCACATATCATGATAAAAAGTTTTGAAAACAGAAATTAACGGAAAGTCCATTTATTTTGATAACAAAAATTTGACCACTATTAATTCGTACAGTGTATAAATTCAGCTAAAGACAACTCTGAAAATTAAAATGTAAACAAATAATGAAAATTTACCGTTTTATTAGAGTAAAGATATGCAATTGAACAATAACACGATTTTTTTCGTGTTGTTTCTTTTTATTTCTGATTAATTGTTCAACGATGGCACTTGGTAAGCCAGTTTGTGAAGAAATTCGATTATAAATTATTGACAAAGTCAAATCGGGAAAAAGCTATAGCGAAATATCGGTTGAATTAAAGCTTCCCAGATCAACAGTATCAAGTATTGTTCAACAATACAAAAAAAACATGAGAATTGTAGCAATAATGTTGCAAACAGAGGCCGGGTCTCCAAAATAACGATTCGCGACAAAAGAGCTTTAGAAGTTATACTTAAAAAAAATCGTCGAGGCACTATTAGATACATAGCTTCAGAGTGGTCAGAAAGAATTGGAAAAACCATTAAACGTGAATGGACGCGTCGGCAAATGAAAGATATAGCTTATGGTGTTTATAAAGTAAGTTTAACACTCTACTACTGGTGATACCAAAAACATTTATTGAAACTTGAATTTTTTAGGCCAAAGAAAAGTCCTTACTTACTGTACTTCAAATGAAAAAACGTTTATTATGGGCAAAAGAAAGACGTTCTTGGGTACAAAGGCAATGGGACACCATTATATTTAGCGACGAATCGAAGTTTGACGTATGCGTCGGTGATGCCAGAAAAAGGGTGATTCGGAAAAGCACAGAGGCATATCATAAAGACTGCTTAAAGCGTACTGTAAAGTTTCCAGCTAGCATTATGGTGTGGGGATGTATATCCTCAAAGGGTGTCGGTCAGCTTCACTTTATTAAGGGAACAGTAAATGCAGAAAAATATATTAATATATTGGAAGAACATCTCATTCCGTCAGTACCAAAGCTAGCTGACTGTGGCGAATATGTATTTCAACAAGACGGTGCATCATTCCATACAGCCAAAAAAACAAAAAAATGGCTACAAGAAAATGGTATTAGTGTTCTGTACTGGCCATCATCTAGCCCGGACTTTAACCCAATCGAAAACGTGTGGGCACTCATGAAAAGGAAGTGATGAAATGACCCACAACGCACTCTTAGCGGATTAAAAGCCAACATTCAGGAAAGTTGGGACTCTATAACCCCTGAAGAGTGTAAAAAATTTATAGATACAATGCCAAAGCGATTAGAAGCTGTTTTAAAAAGCAAAGGGGGCGTTACACAGTATTAAATTAGAAAATGTTCCACTGTACGAATTAATAGTGGTCAAATTTTTTTTATCAAAATAAATGGACTTTCCGTTAATTTCTGTTTTCAAAACTTTTTATCATGATATGTGCACAAATTTGTTTATGAAATTAAAGATAATAAAACAAACTTTCAGAAAAGTATAAATTTAATAGTGTTGTCAATATTATTTAATAAAATATGTACCCTTACATGTTACATTGGCATAAAAGTGCTTGCTGTACGAATTAATAGTGGTTTGGGCTCGTATAATAAACAAAATGTACTGAAACTTGTTCAGCCACTTCAACGAAATATTAATAAATAGTTATTAATAAATAAACTTATTTTATAAGAAGTAAAATATAAAATATAAACAAAACTTATCGCTTTATCTTCAAAAAACTACAAAAGCACAAAAATTTTTTGTTTAACTATAAGAAAAACCAATGTTTTTAAATATAAACTTTGCACAATCTAAAAAACACAACGTAAGCGAAATTTAGCGCGTTGCCAGCTGATTATGTGATTGCATCTCTGAAATCATGACAACAAGAATTTTTTTTGTAATTTAGTTGTAAAGCGTAATAACACATCCATGCTGTCGTAAAACAAAATTTACCTTAGCACTCCTCCTGAGTGAGTAATAATTCCATGCAACGATATTACATTTTTGTTACATAAGCTGCTATATTCACGACCTGACGACGCCGGAATTTTTTTTTTATTTTTGTCGTAAAGCCATGTATAAAACCTTCATTTTCCTTTTTAAACTTTTATCGTATGTTATATACTCATTGAGTAAAAATTCAATGCAACGCCGCTGTATGAATGTTGCGTTATCGATCTTTGAGCCGCTCTCACAGCGTCCCCATGATGTCAGAAATTTTTTGTCTAATTTTGTTGTGAGGACTTACAGTAGGCCTTTATTGGCGTATTGTATTTTTAATCCTAGCACTAATACTCAGCGAGTAATAATTCCATGTAACAAATTTTCAGTTGTGTTGCTTAAAATGTTCCCCCTGCAACCCGATGATGTTTTGAATTTTGTTTTGTTTTTATAATGAAGTGAAAGAAATAACCTTTATGGTCGTACCATTTTTTTAATCATAGCTCCTATACTTAGCGAGTAACATTTGAATGCAACGCAGATGAATTTTTAAAATATTAATTTTTCAACTTTTTTGGAAACCTGAGCAGTACAACGGAACTTCGTCACGTCAACAGCAGATAGATTTGAATCGAAAGTCACAAAATTTAATTTTCGATTGTTTTTTTCACATTTGTGAGCAACGATGTTGCATTAAATATACAGCTGTACTAAAATTCTTCTTAGTTTTCAAGATATGTTCATGTTTTTGGTTTCAAATTGACGGAATTTTTTTATTTATTCATCGAATCTTGGTGCACCGGTTTTGCTAAATGAAAGATTTCGCTTCTAAAATTTCATTGTAATAAAAATTTTCGCAGTATTATAGATATGTAAGTGTTTTTGGTATCAAAATAACGGAAATCATTTAGTTTACACGATCAAGGTTAACCTCGACACATGATGCATCATAAGGAGATAAGAACTCAGTTACTAATGTAAAAGAGTTCTCTTTGTCAAATAAACTTCCGGGTAACTTTCTCGGCATATTGGCAGTATAAGTAGGACCTAAGAAGCTTATGTGGATTACAATGAAATGTCATGCTAGACTACTGATGAGTTGGTGTAGCGGCCAACGAAACAGTCTGTCTAGTCTGCTGTGTGATTTGCTCTATACAGAGCCGTTGTTGTTGGTTGTTGCCTTCATTGTCTTCATGTTGTCCTATTGTCAAATAGCTCAAAGCTCAAATTTGTTTCAATTTAAGAAAAATTTTATATTTTTTAAATATTTGCACATGTAATCTAAAAAAACAACTAAAAATATACATATTGTAGGCATATTGTAGGTTTAGGCGATTTTGTAAAACACTTGCACTACAGCGCCATCTAGTGTCCAAGTTTGATCAAAGAAGATAGCGCCAAAAAACTCATCTTTCCTGAAAATCACTATAAACCAATTTTTATTTTAATCGCATGAGTGGTTTGGGAGTTTTAGGTGGTTTTGCAAAAAATTTGTACTATAACGCCCTCTGGTGTTCAAGATGGCTCAATAAAGATAACGTTAAAACACTTAGCGTACATGAAAAGCACTACATACTAATTTTTATTCTAATCGCATGAGAGGTTTGGGAGATTTAGACGGTTTTGTTAAAGATTTGTACTACAGCGCCATCTGGTGTTTAAGATAGATCAAAGAAGACAGCGCCCAAACACTCATCGTACCTGAAAATCACTATATATCAATTTTCATGCTAATTGCATGATCGGCTTATTGGCGGTTTTGTGAAAAATTTGTACTACAGTGCCATCTGGTGTTCAAAATGGATCAAAATTGATGGCCCCAAAACACGCACCGTACCAAAAAAATTATATACACAAAATTTCATACTAATCGGACGAACGGTGAAGAAATTCAGGACACACAAACGTACATTCATTTTTATACCTACAGTGGCGAGCAAAACTGGTTAAATGTTTCCCAATTTCATACATTTTTGACTGTTGTAGAGTCATTTTTCAATATAACGCTACCAAATTTTAAGAATGCATATTGTACTCTTAATAGGCCTCAAATAATGGCACTGAGTGAAACCCAGGTGAGCGAGGATGCAGATCCTTTGGATTTTCATATACCTGGGTATCACTTACTGCCATTGTTTTCCCTGCAAAGGGGCATCGCCCTTTACATACGATCAGATGTAGCATATCAGTGCGAACGGAGTCTGAGCGTAACCGATCCGGAGTTTTGTTCTTGTGGGTGAAGTTCAGGGTTCGCTCGCACTTGATGCACTTTTGCTACGTGTATAGAAGTCCGAATTTAAGGAGGGAGTCCACTTTTAACAAATTGGACTCTCTCTCTCTGATTCAATAACGCACATGTTGGGGTTGTTCCCTGACAGTGTGATCGTTGTTGCCGGCGATTTCAATGTCCACAACCCGGTTTTGTTATGCCATTCGGGGGCAACAACACCTGAGAGACAATATGTTGAGCTCTTTGCTGAATCGAACCAACTGATTGCACTAGTGAAGGAACCAACTTTCATCCCTAGAGTTGTTCTGCAAAGCCACAAAGTCCTAGACCTTTTTCTGACTTCGCATCATGAAAAATATGATGTGTGTCCATGCACCTCTTGGTAATTCGGACCACTGTATTATATCCGCTATTTTTCCATATTCTAGCCTATGCACTTCTACGCCTAAAGCGAAGAGGATCGCTTAGTTTTATGGAAAAGCAAATTGGACTGCGTTAAATAATTTTTACCGTGACCACATCTTCACTGACTCGGCTTATAAAGCGAACCTATTGGCTGGATTGTTTGCACAAAATTCCACAATCCCGGCAAGCAATCAGCCACTGCCCTCTATTAAAAATAGATCGTCTTCGATGCAGGAGATATATTTTCGGACGAGAGCAGTTAAAAGAGTCCTTGCAAACCTCAACATTAACAAATCTTCTAGCCCTGATGGTATACCACGAATTGTGCTTAAAAAGTGTGCTTGACATTTGCAAAACCTTTTCAGCATCTCCTACAGGACAGGAGTATTTCCATCTTGTTGGAAGGTCGCAAATGTTCAGCCGGTACCTAAGAAGGGCGATGCCACGAACCCTGATTACTGCCGACCCATTGCGATATGGTCTAAGCTCTCCAAAGTCATGGAGAATGTAATAAACTTCCACCTTATGAATTATCTGGAGGGCAGCGATTTGCTCTGTGATCGTCAATATGGCTTCCGTAGGGCCCACTCTACTGGTGATCTTATGGCGTTCCTCACTGAAAAATGGAACCATTGTGTTCACTTCTTCGATGAGAGCAGGGTTGTTGCTCTAGATATTTCTAAGGCGTTTGACCGAGTGTGGCATAAAGCTCTCGTGTCAAAACTAATTGCATATGGTGTTGGTGGTGACTTTGCTCGATGGATCACGTATTTTCTTAAGGACAGATCGATCCGTGTCATGGTCGACGGCATTTCGTCCAATGAGCACGCCATCGGTGCTGGAGTACCACAGGGTTCAGTCGTATCGCCAACTTTGTTTCTGGTTTTTATCAACGACCTTCTGTCGTTGACTCACAACCCAATTCATTCGTTTGCGGATGCCAGCAGTATTTGTCATTCATATTCTTTCAAAAAACTCCCGAGCTCTTTGAAGATTGAGAGAAAGAGGCAAAACATAAATGACACACTTCTTAATGACCTAAGAAAAATCTCCGAATGGGGACTTGCTAATAGAGTAGAGTTTAATGCTAGCAAGACCCAGTGCTGCCTGTTATTTCACAAGCGAATGGATTTCCCCTAAGCCCCCCTCAATATGAACGGTGTAGATCTCATAGATTCAGAAGCTCTTGGCGTTCTGGGCATATCGATTCAATCCGATCTTCGCTGGAATGATCACATTTTCGATGTGTCGAAAGAAGCGACCAAGTGCCTAGGTTTTTTAAAGAAATACCTCACTCCAACTGGCCTACGCGTGATCTATACTTCATATATTGGGCCGAAAATGGAATACAATTCGCACATTTGGGCAGGAGCTTCAAGATCTTATTTGGAGCTTCTGTGCCGAATTCAACCACGTGCGATATATCTGATAGGGGATAAAAACAATTTATCTTCTCTCAACTCTCTTGGGCATCAATGCAATGTTGGTTGCCTAAGCCTTTTGTACAGGTACTACCATGGGAAGTGTTCAAGGGAGATACATGACCTGACGCCATCAGCTCGTGTGTTTCCCAGGTCCACTCATGCAGCTCATCAAGCCCATCCCTATACCATTGCCATGATGCCCAATAGAACCTCGCATTGCCAAGATAATTCTTTCTTCAGTCGTACAGTTAAATTGTGGAAGAATCTCCCTGCGGACGTGTTCCCCGTCAGCTTTGTGCTGTGTAAATTTAAAACAAATCTTCACCGACACTACTCCATCTTTCCACCCTCCAACTAACTGTCACCCTTCTTCCGAATCAACACAATGCTTTCGCATGTATAGGGGGCATCCCCTGAGCGTTGGTTTAGTCTAACAAAAAAAAAAAAATTTCGTTGATATGTATATTATTTATGACCAGTTTTCACATTGCTCATATTTATTAATAATTCTTAGAAAGTTTGTTTGAATTGTATAAAATTAATTGAAAATGTGGCAACTCTTAAGCTTCCAATAAACCACGAATTAATTTATTTCGCAATTCTCAATATAGCCGGCTTAAAACGGCTTTCAAAAATTAAAACATATTTCTGAGGTGTGTTGCTGGAAAGTGCAAATAAAAAATAATATAAAAAATAAAAAAAAATTAAATAAATTGTAAATGAAACACTGCAACAACGCCTCCGTATGCAGAAAATCGCAAATTAATTATTTTGTTTTGCGGTGTCGACACGCAAAAACTTCATTCACAGCAGCGGTTATCATGGCATTAAATTTGAAAGTGCAAAAGAAAAAAAAACATTATTTTAATAAAATAAAAAAAAAACATCATTATTAAAATTAAAAAAGGCTGTGGATTGAAGGAATATAAGATATATGTGAAATTATTTAAATTAAGTATGACAGCTGCAATTACAAGC